>CM062819.1:253652461-254170521 GCA_031772625.1 Pinus tabuliformis | reverse complement strand
TCATGAGGCGGCCCAATGATGAAAAAAAAGAGAAAAAAAAAAAATCCTTAGGTAAAAACCTTCCTTGAGGTGCCCAGGGAAAACAGCTATGGTGAAAACCTCTCTGAGGCAGCGTAGTTTTTTTAAAAAAAAAAAAAAAAAAAAAAAGAAAAATATATAAGTGTTATTTGCACGTGGGTGAGAAAGACAATAAAATAGCAAAAATAAGATCCAAAGGGAACCTTTCTCCTCACACATATTCATCTCCTCCACTCCTTACAATACATCCCTCCATCACTTCTATCATTTTTTCCACTCCATTGTTTCGATTTATGCGAAGACTGTGTTTTCTACAGGATCCCTTAAAAACCTATAGGATGATCCTATAGGAATTACAGTGGCCCAGAAAACCTAGAGGAAGAAATTCTAGGGCACATGACAGGTTTGTTAGGTCCCTAAAATTTACCCTATGTATGATCTAACACCTCACCTCATCCACCATCATCATCCCTGCACTCACCATTAAAACAAAAAATATCAGTTTCAATCAACAGTTTTTGCCAGTCATAGAAAAAGAAAAAAGGAAAACATAGAGGAGTAAGAGAATTACCTAAGTGTCCTTTGCTCTACACACACTCCTACTCCTTCCTTCCATTCATTACACCATCCTCACAGCCCCAGCCAGGAACATGATTAAAGAATTATGAGGGAGAAGCAGCTACAACACATCCTGTAGGAAATCTTGTAGCAACCTATCCCACAGAATGCCAATCACCAGAAACAGGTCTTCATCAAGTTGATCCACAAGCTCCACAGCAGAAACAACATCAGATCTTCATCCATAGATACTTGCAAAAGTCAAGAAAACATTAGCATATAGCAAGAGGAGGAAGAAGAATGGCATGCAATAAATAAACAACGCAACACCTCTGATGTTCGACAACTGCAGCATGGCTATTGGGTTGTGTTATATTCTTTCCACGACTAGCCCACATAGTTAACCAAGGGGTTTGAAGGGGGGCAGAGCACCCCCTTTGTTGCACCAATTTTCGTAGCAGGGGGAGTCACAGGGGGTTTGAGGGGTGCGGGTAACCCCACTCTATGGGGTCTGGGGCAGCACCCTGGAAAATTTTGGTTTTGTACCCTATGTTAGGTTGGGCGGACCTACCTATGGTTTTGTGCATGATTTTTGCACATGGTTATGGATGCAATGGTTTTCGGTCCATGGTTTTGGATGTGATGGTTTTCGGTCCATGGTATTGGATGCTTCAGCATGTATAAATATGTATTGTAACATTGAAAGGAACATAATGAAAAATCAAGATAGTAGTCTCGGTTTTGGGATCTAGGGGAAAATTTATGTGCATATGTGTTTTATGTGTTATGCTCTTGCATTGTCTATTTTTTGTGTTTTAGAATTTATATGTAGATAATTTTTGTATGGGGTTAAAACCTACATTTGGTATCAGAACTGTTTTGGGTTCAAGCGGATGCCTTTGTTGCTGAGGGGTTTCGCTTGGGCCTGTGGTAGATCTTGTTCAGTGGGAGACCCGCGAGATCAATTCTGGTGGTGAAAGAAGATGGCATGTAGTGGAAATATAGAGATCGAGAAATTTAATGGTTAGAGTTTTGATTTGTGGAAACTCAAGATGGAGGATCTGTTGGTGGATAAAGATCAGTGGATTGTGGTAGATCCAGGTACTAAACCAACGGGAATGTCTGATGAAGAATGGAAGAAGTTGGATCAAAAGGAAAAAAGCACAATACGATTGTGTGTCTCAGATTCATTATTGTTGAATGTATCAGGGGAAGCTACGGCGAAGGCTTTTTGGGACAAGTTAGGGACTTTGTACCAATCTATGTCTTTGGTGAATAAATTGTTCCTACGGAAAAAGTTTGATAACTTGAGGATGAAAGATGGAGACTCGGTGATAGAGAATATAAATGCATTTAATATTGTGGTAAGTCAGTTATCATCTGTTGATATCAAAATTTCAGATGAAGATAATTTCATTAGTTTGTTATGTTCTCTACTAGATTCGTGGGATAATCTAGTTATTGCAATAGGTAGCAATGCAACTACCTTGCAGTTTGATGAAATAGTATCATCCTTGTTGACAGATGAGATGAGATGGAAAAATATGGATAGATAGAATGTTGATTCCTTGTCTATACGAGGACAGTCCCAAATCAGAAACAAAAAAAATTCATCGAGTGGGAGATCTAAATCTAGAGGGAGATCTAAAGCTCCAGGAAAACCTGTAAAGGTGGTGTGCTAGAAATGCAAAGAGGAAGGGCACTACAAAAGGGACTATAAAACTAAAGCTCTTGACAGAGGAAATGGATCTGATGATGCTCCTTCTGCAAAGGTGAAAACCACCTCAGATGAAGGTGGGGATGTGCACTTGGCTTCTTCAAGTACACATGTAGATCATGAGGAATGGTTGATTGACTTAGGTGCGTCCTTTCACTTCACTCCCCATAGAGAGTGGTTCTGCGAGTATGAGAAATACGATGGTGGTGATGTCTTCTTAGGGGATGATAGGAAGGCTAGAATCATTAGTTGTAGAAAAGTAAAGTTGAAGTTGCATGGTGGAAGGGTTAGAACACTTCTGGGTGTTCTACATATTCCTGAATTGGCCAAAATCTGATTTTTGTAAGCAAGCTGGATGATGCAGGTGTAAAAATAGTGTTCGAGAAGGATCCCTGCAAGATGGTTTAGGGAGCATTGGTATTGATGCGGGGATTTTGGATTGGAACTATGTACAAGCTGCAAGGTAGCACTATTGTTGATGGGTGCAACAGTTCCGTGGTTCCTAAAAATGGAGTAGAAAATCTAGTGGTCTCTAGAGAGAAGACCATGATGTGGCATCAAAAGCTTGGACATATTTCAGAGAAGGGCCTTCGAATAATTCATGGTAAAGGTATGGTAGAAGGTATGAGTAATAGATCTCTAGATTTTTATTTCTGTGAAAATTGTGTATATGGGAAGCAGAATCGGGTGAGTTTCCCCTCTCGTGGTAATAGGGCGAAACATATATTAGAACTTGTGCACAATGATGTGTTTGGACCTGTGAAGGTTCCATCACTGGGTAAATCTATGTACTATGTATCATTTATAGATGACTTCTCAAGGAATACATGGATATATTTCCTTAAGAAGAAATCTAAAGTCTTTGATAGGTATAAAGAATCTAAGGCTTTGGTGGAAAACCAGACAGAGAAGAAGATAAAGTCGTTGAGGATAGATAATGGTGGAGAGTTTTGCAGTAACGAATTTGAAGAATTATGTAAGAAGTGTGGTATAGCATGGCAGAAGACTACTCCATATACACCTCAGCAAAATGGAGTTGCAGAAAGAATGAAAAAGATGTTGATATAAAGGGAAAGAAGCATGCTTAGTGGTGTCGGGTTAAGACAATAATTATGGGCAGAGGCGATGGAGATATCATGTTACCTGGTCAACAGATCAACCTCATCAGAGTTGGAGGATACGACTCCACAAGAGGTATGGACTGGTAAGAAACCCTCTCTTTCACATCTGAGGGTATTTGGATGTGATGGATATGTACATGTTCCAAAGGAGAAATGAACCAAGTTGGATAGTAAATCTGAAAAGTGCATCTTTATTTGGTATAAGGATGGTTTAAATGGTTATAAGCTTTGGAACCCAATAACAAGGAAGGTTGTGTATAGACAAGATGTGGTGTTTAGATACGTGAAAGATGTTATTAAACATGAAGTCCAACCAAAGGAACATTAGAAGATAGAGTTTGAGCTAAAGAAGGAAGAATCAGACTCTACAACAGAGGAGGAATCAAAAGATGAAGAGCCAAAAACTTCGGGTGTGAGAAGATCAGTTTGAGAAATAAGGAAGCTAGCAAGGTATAGTCCATCTACTTTCTATTCAAATTTTGCTTTCTCTATCACTGATGATGATCCCAGAATTGTGAAGGAAGCAGTAGAGTCAGAGGATGGAAAAATCTGG
Source organism: Pinus tabuliformis (assembly GCA_031772625.1). Lineage (NCBI taxonomy): Eukaryota > Viridiplantae > Streptophyta > Pinopsida > Pinales > Pinaceae > Pinus > Pinus tabuliformis. The sequence continues at coordinate 254,166,554 of CM062819.1, read as the reverse complement.
AAAGTGGCCATGGTTGATGAAATGGGATCTTTGCACAAATATGAGGCTTGGGATCTAGTGGAGTTGCCGGCTAGAAGGAAACCCATTGGTAGCAAATGGGTGTTCAAGAAGAAGACAAATGTAGAAGGAAAGGTGGAGAAATAAAAAGCTCGATTGGTAGCAAAAGTTTATTCCCAGGTGCCGGGAATTGATTTTGGTGATATTTTTTCTCTTGTTGCCAAGGTAACTTCTATTAGATTACTTTTATCTGTTGCTGCTGCTTTTGATTTTGAGGTAGAACATATGGAATGAAGACAACATTTCTTCATGGGGATCTAGAAGAGGATCTACATGAAGAAACCTGAAGGCTTTGCGGTGAAGGTAAGAAAGAATTGGTATGCAAGTTAAAGAAGTCTTTGTATGGGTTAAAATAGTCACCAAGGATGTGGTATCAGAAATTTGATACATTTATACAGGGACTTGGCTTCACCAGAAGCAAAGCAGATCATTGTGTGTATTTTAAATTAATTGGTGACCATGTTATATCTGGTCTTGTATGTGGATGATATGTTGTTGGTTGGAAATGACAAAGAAATTATCCAGGATTTGAAGCCCAATTGTCCTCCAAATTTGACATGAAAGATCTTGGTGTTGCAAACTATATTTTGGGCATGGAAATTAAAATAAATCAGGCAAAGAGGAAGCTTTGGTTAAACCAGAGGAAGTATATTGAGATAATATTGTAGAGCTTTAATATGCATGATAGTAAATTGGTGAAGGTTCCTATTCCTGTAGGTGTAAAGTTATCAACTGAACAGTGTCAGAAGACACAAGAAGAGGAAGAGGATATGTCTCGTTTTCCATATTAAAGTGTAGTACATAGCCTGTTGTATGCTATGGTCTGTACTAGACTAGACATTGCACATTTAGTGCGAGTATTGAGAAGGTTTATGTCAAAATCAGGGAAGGAGCATTGGACAGTAGTGAAGCGAGTTTTCAGGTATTTTTGTGGCACTAGTGATTATGGTTTGTGCTACCAAGGAAGACTAGGATTGGACAGATTTTTGGATATCTGTGTCTTTGTTGATGTGGACTGGGCTGGAGATTTGGATCAGAGAAGATTTACGAGTGGGTATGTATTTAACCTATTTGGAGGCGAAATCAGTTGGATGAGTAAGAAACAATCTATAGTGGCACTATCACCGATAGAGGCAGAATACATGGCAGCCACTCATGCAAGCAACGAAGCAGTTCAGTTGCAGAGATTGTGTTCAAGTATGGGGTTAGTACAGGGAGATATAAGGATAGACTGTGACGGCCAAAGTGAAATTTTCTTGGCAAAGAACCCTGCTTACCATTCAAAGACAAAGCACATTGATGTTTAGTATCACTTTGTGAGGGATATGATAGATGACAAGAAGGTGTTGCTGGTAAAGGTGGACACTTTGAAGAATACTACAGATGCATTGACAAAATCTATTAGCTCTGAGAAGTTCTCTTGGTGTAGAGAAACAATGGGCATTGCAAGGCTAGATAAATGACTAAGCTCTCTTGTGGCCCCTTGTGGAAAGAAAACAACAAGTGGGAGAATGATGGGTTGTGTTATATTCTTTCCAACTAGCCCACGTAGTTAACCAGGGGATTAGAAGGAGGGCAGAGCCCCCCTTTGTTGTGCCAACTGCGTAGCGGGGCGAGTCATAGGGGGTTTGTTAGGTTGGGCAGACCTACCTATGGTTTTGTGCAAGATTTTCGCACATGGTTATGGACGTGATGGTTTTTGGTCCATGGTTTTGGACGTGATTGCTTTTGTTCCATGGTATTGTATGCATCGCCATGTATAAATAAGTATTGTAAAATTGAAATAAACATAATGAAAAATCATGCTCGTAGTCCCGTTTTGTGATCCAGGGGAAAATATCTGTGTATATGTGTTTATGTGTTATGCTCTCACATTGTTTATTTTCTGTGTTTTAGAATTCGTATGTAGGTAATTTCTCTACAGGATTAAAACCTACAATGGCATCGAAACCACAAGTAAGTATCCCACTCACTCACTCATATGCATCATGTAGTCCAAAGTTGCAAGGGTTACGAGATAGTTGGTTTGTAAGTGAAAAGGTGGCCAGTTAACTTGGTCAACTTCGTTCAATCAACACATGTAGAACCGAGTGTCCTATCACACATGGTTGCAGTCAAATCAAAGGCAGAGGAGGAGTAGGACAAAAAGTGGTTAAAACTACAGATCTACGAGGTGGGAGCTGATTACAAGGAGTGGGAAATGATGAGGTGATGGTGGGGACCAACGGTCCAAAAATGGCAACGTACCTCTGCTGCCAGAACACCTCCTCACCCTGAAACACCATAAATGGAAATAAAACATCGTTCCCATGCATTCATGCATTTCACCTCCTAAAAAATCCCTCACTCAAGTCACTCTCATAACCTAGGCCACCCACCGGAAGCAAAGATCCATCGTTCTACACCGGAATTCCTATAGGATACAGTCTACAGGATACACAGAGATAGTCTATAAGATAGGAAGAGAAGGATTGAAGAGGGGATATCATGGGAATTGTCCACTACAACCATTCTAAAGAGGTAGACTCTAAAATTTCATTCCCCTTTGCAAGCAAATACACCAAGGATACTCTAAAATATAGTGAATTTACTAACTGTAAGAAGTAAATTACATACACAAGCAACTCTGTTTTGCTCCTGTATTTGAAAATTTGTGTCAACCCTCTCATTTTCTCCTCTAGTTTCACCAGCAAGATGATAGGAGGGTTAAATAGGAGAGAGCCCACAAACATTGTGAGAATACATCAACACCCCCAGGAGCTTCAAATATTTACAAGACATAATTGGATGGGGTTTTTCGAAAAATTCACAGTGTATGATGATGAGGTGGCTCAAGATTTTGATCACTCCCTCACTCCACACAGCAGAATCGATGCCACTGTTGTAGTAAGGGGCCTCACTATAGATCTCACCCTAGAGCTCATTAGTAGGGTCACCACACTTCCGCTAGGAATTCCATGGAGAAAATAACAAAAAGGAGACAGTCAAGTGGAAAAAAGAAAATTCTTTTTAGAAGGTGTAGGACCCACTGAGGATAAAAATGGAGTAAGGATGGACAATATGCCATACCCATGGAGTGAGGTAGGCTACCAACTCCTCAAATATATCTCATGTGAGGGTAGATATACTGTTGTTTATGGCTATCATTTCAGGATCCTTGAAGAATTAGGATTTGGGGTAGAAACATCAGTACAGCAAAGACTCAGCATACTCTATTTCTTGCTGCAATCACTCATAGACACTAGAAACAAAGTGAAGGAAGGGAATTGTCAACAATTGGCTCACCATAGGTTGATTAGGATCCTCATTGAAGATGCCCTCCAAAACCTTGGAATCCCTATAACATGGTCAGTCTTTAGAGACTTGCAAGCAGAGGATGACATCAAGACCCTCACTTATGATGTTAGTCCTACTATCAGTGAAGAGGAGACATAACAGGAAGAGGAAGATACAGAGCAATATAAGGACGAGATGGATGAAGAAGAAGTTGAGACAGAGGAACATGATGAATCAGAAGAAGAAGATGGAGAACAGAAGTAGGATGATGATGAAACAGAGGAGGAAACTGGTAGAGATGATGAAGATCCATAAGAGGAAGAAGACAGTAAAAACAAAGAGGAAGAAGGCATTGAAACAGAGGGGAAAGAACACAAGTAGGAGTCACCTAGGGTGTCTCCAGAGGCCATTGGGAGAGAGGGAGCAGTTGCCCTCACTACTCTTAGCACCCTAGTCAAGCAAAAAGGAAAAAGAAGGAGGCAAACCCCACCATATTTTAGAACCAGAAAGAGCACAAGAATAAAACAAGGGAAGCCACAAACATCAACAAAAATTCCTATTGAGATTGAAGATTCCCCTACACAAAGAGAAAAAATTCCTTCCCCTAAGTCACCAATCACCTATGTAAGGAGGCCTAATACTATATCAACTTCCTCAAAGGGTAAGGAAATCCTATATGATCCACAACAAAACCTACAGGAAGCAAAAACAGTCCTACAGGATACTCTGTTGAAACTATAGGAGGCATAGAAATTGGAAAGAAAGGTAGGGGAGCAAAAAGAAAGAAAAGAAGAAGACCCAGAGACAAAGGAACCAAGCCCCCAACCTAACCTGGACTCCTATTATCGGTTTATTGAAGGAGGCAGGGTAATACCTCAAAATTTTTCCATCCCATTGTTTTTCAAACTTAAGAAGGAGAGGGTCAAAACACACCAATGGATGCAGATCACCAAATCAAAGGGGGTGGAAGACATTGGGCACATGGAAGAGAAACTTAAAGAAATGGGCAAAGAGCTAAGTGGCTTAAGGGACAGAGAAGCAATAATGAGAAGCCAAATTGAGAGAGAAAATGCATGGTCGAGGGGACAACTACAGGAAAGAGAGAACCAACTAGCATGTATCCTCAGCCTCTCCTCGGAGGCCATCCAATGTAGGATGCCAGCTAAATCCTATGCTCTTTACCTCAAAGAGAAATGGCTGCAATTTCATATTAAGACACTAGCATAGAGGGGAACCATGCTATTTCAGGACTACAAATAGTTTATTGATCTTTGTGATCAAAGTACACTAGAGGATAGGGCTAAAATGGCTAAGTTTTATCTACCCAACATGGCCCTCACAGACATGAATGTTTGGGACCCTAATGCTAAGCTAGGAGATCTACAATTAATGGCTTTGGCATCATGGATGAACCATGAGGAGTCAAGAGCTGCAGAGATGAAAAGAATATTGGCCAGAGAGAAAAATGAACCTCTTTTGATCAGAGTTGAACAATCAAATCCCATGGCCCTCATCAGTACCCATAATTTGATTGCAAATGATCCTTAGCTAGCACCTAGATATATTGCTGCCCAAGAGAAAGAAATTTCACATTTTGAGGATATGTTTAGGCTGCTAGGAGATGATAGTATACATGCTTGCCTAAGGAGATGGAACACACTGCCACATAGCTTGAAGATAAGAGAATATCACTCTCCTCAAAGGTTGAGAGAGGCACTCAACAGGACACCTATGTATAAGAAATCTATGCAAAGGTTGAAGATCAATTGGATAGGCCTAAAACTCAGTCCACCACTACTCTTAGGGATGTTATAAGGGAGAAAAGAAAGAAGAAAAGAGGCAATGGGAGGAAATAGAAAAGAAAGTAGGCTTCTATGAACAAGAGGAAGAGACCACCGCAGAGGCATGGGATGTCAGAGAGGCTACTAGAGCCATGAAGGATATGGATATTTACTAAGTTTCTTAGAGGATGAGCAACACTTTCAGTAGGGGGTGATGATGAGCCTCAACATTGGGTAATTATATGGGCCTTAATTCAACTCCTAGCTTAGTCAAACCAACTATTCTCATTACTTATTGCATACTTTTGATTCTATTTTGTTTATGAGATGAGTTAGAGTTGGATATTTTTCTTTGTGGTCTAATGTACATTTGATGCATGATTAAAGGATAAAAGCAAGGAATTTTGGCAAATACCATGGTCAAAACTCGAATGGGACAAGGGAGAGTAATTATATGAGGTAAATCCTCCTCATTTACTACCCCTCCATTTGAATATTCCTCCATCAGCTTGGAGTGCAAACAAGAAAATCATGAGGACTAGAAGGCAGTCAAGCAAGTGAAAGACAAAGCACAAGTTTATCTCAAGTTTGGGAGCCGAGCCTCTCCAATTTTAAGGAATTTGCTGGAGACTTCAAATGTATAACTAGAGAGGCCTAGGACCTACGTAGGATTCAGATTTTTTATTGTAAAACTCTACTCTTTTTTCAAGCTGCAAGACTTATGAAAGTTTTTGATGTAATCCATTGTTTAGGTAATAATAATGGGTGTTGTTTTGAGCCAGCACTTAGTTAACTTAGAGGGATGAAGCTCTTAGGTTAGGGCCAAACCCTAGCAGCCAAGGATCCTCTTTATTGTACATGTATTCTAGTGTAGTTTCATAGTTTAATTGTTCATTTGCTTAGTAGACACATTTCCATGACAACAATGTAGATTAGATTGGTTGTGTGATAGTTTGCTTCCATTTGTGCCTTCTTTCAAGTAGCAGGTTATCAAGGAGAAAAGGATCACCATAAGGTTTTCATTAGGTGTCTTGGCCTAACTTCCTCCCTCTGGGACCATGACTTCAGGAAGGGACCCTTCAACAGCTCCAAGAACATAGATTTATAGCTCTTACATGAGCTTTGGAGTTTGTTGTCTCTGATTCAGTATTTGGTTCATGTTGCAAGACAGATTTCATTGTCATCTTTTTCCATCTCATTTCTGCAATAAGATCTCACTCATGATTTCATTCCCTCCAGCAACTTTCTTCATGCATAATATAGGCAAATGGTTCATGCTTTTCTGGTTTATGAAAATGTATCTTGTTGCATAATTCTTGGAAGACACACATGTTTTAAGCAAAGCAAGTACTTAAAGAGGAGACTTGGACTTCATCACCAGTAGCCATCTCTTGTTCCACCATCACCCTCACGAGTTTTTTTATCATTTTTCATTGAAACTCACCTAGTTACATTGAGCGAATCTTGCAATCTCTTATCTTGGATATTAACTCCTGAGTGCTCCTAGACATTCTAACACCCCATTCCACTCATCATGCACCTTTCCGAAGCTTCCCAACACCTCCAACACCTGACAATTAGCTCTCGGTTGTATCTTGTAGGTTCCCTGTAATTCCTACAGGATCATTGGGTAGGTTTCTAGTACATCCTTTAGGTTTTCCTGAAACGGCCTGTTTTGAGGCTGAATTGATGGGAAATCTCTAGGAAGTCACCCAAAGCCTCCTAGGACCCTTCCACACCATCCAACCACTCCATAAACCTTCTAGCCATCCTCCATAACCTTCCATTTACCTATGAGATCCATAAGAACAATTAATTTGCATACCTGATTTTGCCTAAAAAACCCAAAAAAGTGAAAACATATTTAGTTTAGCCTTTTTCTTACATACTAGTATGGTTTGATGCTCTTCACTTCTGCAGCTTAGATAGTAGCATTTGTTTAGTGTTGATTTAAAAAAAATTCTTAGCATATCTGTTCAACTGGTTACTTAAGATATGGTGTGATTTAGCATTACATGTTGTTTTCTTCATTACTGTAGTAGAGTAGCTCTCTTAGAGTAGATTTTCTCTTCTTCGATCAAAGAATCAAGCTTCTTCTGACTCTATATAAGTCTAGATTGGAACCCCTGGGGTCTCTTTGCCGGACGAACAATGACAACAAGGAGGACCTTCACTTTTACTTGTGCATACAACACTATCACCTCCAAGTTTGTACGAACCCTGGGTTGATAAGTAAAGCTGGTAGCCTAGGAGTTGCAACATCTTTTCTGCAATACTGGCACTCATCACATGTGTGTTCTTGGCTTAATAAGTGTAGTATCTTTCATGTTGTAAGGAGGCATGAAGAAGAGCAACAAAAAATTCATGAAAAAACAACCTTGTGGGGTTGATTGTGCACAACCATAACATATGTTCAAGGGATCATATCTAATCATTGTCAGATTATATAACAACATCATTGTTGGCATGGTTGACATTAATTCCCCTTTCCTATTGATGTCAAAGCTGGAGAATAAAACTAGCCAGCTAATGGAGAATGAAACTAGCCAATAGAGAGAACTAATTGGTGATGCGGTTGTAGTATATCTATGAATGGAAAAAGGGGAGACTGTGGATAGCATGGTTTTTCCATTGATGTCAACAATTGAGTTAGTTCTGCAATGGTTATTGATGTCCATAGATGTAGGGTGTGTGTATGTTGGCCTAATGAATTTTTTATGAATTTTGGTGCTACAAACGTGCATGAACATGTTGATTTTAAGGTATGAACATATATGGGTGAAAAAAATTTAATCTTTTCACAAATCAGGCAACGAACGTTGATTATGAAAGCACAATCGATAGATGTAGCCCAAATTAATAGTGTTAAAATGTCAGAAAAAGTCAAGATTACGAATGATTAATCTACGTCACCATTCTATAATAGGAATAAATAAATACATGATCTCTGCCATTGTATATTCCCTAAACGAGTTGATTTGTTTCACAATTCCATGTTAATATGGTCCAAGATGATAACTTAATCAATATGTTGATCTAGTCACAAGTTACTAGTTTTGATATGGTCGATTGGTAATCAATGAGCGTGTTGGTTGTTGTTTTCTTTTGGTATTCTGTCCATTCATGTGTATTGTGGATCATATAAGAGAATGCATACATCTATCTATTGGTAATGTGGATCATATTGGGTGCAATGACTGCGTATGCAGTAAGACCAAGGAGCGGTGACATAGTGTGATTAATAGCGTGAGAGGGCCAATTGCATATAACTGAGCATGAGTGAGCAGGGGTGTGTGATATCAATGGCTGAATGCATATGGTGAGAATTATGGACTAAGGATGTTATGGATACTGCACAATGTGCATGTAATTTTGTGTAATGTGTGTGATGCTACAGGATTGGAATGGAGCAACCAATGTAATTTTGTTTTTGCTGCAACTATTAATCTAAGTGTAAATTGTTGAGATCAACGAATCGAATATGTTATTTGACATGCATTTTGGGGATAAAATATAATTATGCCAACCATTTTATGAAAGTGTTGTTACAATGATCATGTGCTGCAAAGGATAGAGTATTATTGTATCTACTAATATATCATGTGCCATTAATATATTGATTGGATTTCCACTGCCAATATTTACTTGTTTGAGAATTTCATGTGTTAAGCAGTGCTAGTGTGTCTTATGGTTATTTGTAGAGTATTTTACTATTAATTCATATGTTTTTGTTGGATATGTCAAGATATATGTTTATGATGGTGTGTGAATGTTATATGCTACTCCTAGTACATGGTTGTGTTTCGATCTTGCAGAGAGTTCATATTGATGCCACGTATTTTAGTTGTTGTTGATACCATGCAAATATAGGTGTGTGTATGTTGTTGGTCAGAATATTTGAGTGCATGTTACTACTATGGACTTAAAGGATAACATCCTCAAGATAAAAAATTGAGAGAATGTTTCCTATTCTCTCATTAGTTTTGTTCAATTATTCATTGAGTTGGGCATGAAGGTTGACCATTGTGTGAGAGGATGCGATCAAAACATTGCAACATGTAACCAATTGATGTAAGAAAGTGACATCACAATAAGAAAATAAGAGCCACTAGCAAGCCATGTTTTTTACAAGGTGAAGGGTTATTGGAGATGAGATATCCAAGAAAATATAAGAGCATGGAAAATGATAATAAATCTACAATACTTCATTATGGTAAAGTTTCCATAGATAAACCAAAGGCCATTAATAATGAGAAAGAGAGTGAGGAATAATTAATTTGGGGATCCTTTGATGAAGGTGCTAGTTATTGTACAAAAGTAATTTGTACTCTTGTAATGGTTAGAATGCGGGCATATGCCAAAGAAGTATGGTTATTTATGACAAATTGTAGGTAAAAGGAGGAAAAAGGATCTTAACTTTTAGAGGTTTTTGCTAAACATGAAACATATGTGTAGTATATATAGAAAAAGATGTAGATTAGATCACACTCTCAAACCACTGTATAAAAAGGGAATTTTGATGAAGTAGACACTTAAAAAAAAATGTCTAGAATTGGAGAAACTTGTGTAGATTAAGGGGGCTTCTACTGTAGCTAAACAAGGAAGCATTTGGTACACAAGGCTTAAAATAAGTTTAAGATAACTAGAGAGAAATTGAAACAAGGATCCAAGGAGTCTACTGAGTTAAACATACAACAAAAATTGAAAATGATAATATTTAGGCTATGGGAAAGGGACAAAACATCAAATAGGAGACTAGAATCATAATCTTGAACCATGAAAGAGACACCAAAGAGAGAAATTTGGGCACATGTGAGTCATTGGGATGATGAAATGGAGGTTCCTTTTGTCATATTAATGTGAATTTGGTTTGGTTAGTGCATGATACAAGGATATCTAAAGGAACATGTATATCCCTAGAAAAATATGCAAATTCCATACAATAGAAGAATAATGCTTGAAATCAAATAAAATGACTTACCCTATATCATAATATAAAAAATGGACATTTATATAAAGAAAATATGAATATATAAATAATCAAGAATGACATAAAGTAAACATAAATATATCTTTCCGTAAGATGAACCATACTAGTTAGCTCTAAATTTTGTAAAACAAAATTTCTATGAGATAGATCTAGAAGAAGCCACTCAACATAGATCTTAATACGTAATTTCGTCTTGTATAAAACCCTAAGCTATATTATGCTTTCATGGGTAAAGTTTGTAATTAAAAGTGTGTTGTTCTAAGACCTAATAGAAGAAATGTTAAGACACCCTAAACAATATAAAAGAGTAATAAATCATTGTACAAATAAATTTCCTAGCACTTAGGTGACATTAGTATCAAAAATAATATTCAAAATACTTAATGCTTAGCTTATATGAATAGTAATATCCATACTCTAACACATACACATTATTATAAATTTGATAAAATCATTATATATAGAAGTATTGAGAGTTGTGACTTAAAGTGTATTCCTAATTTAAGATGTCCAATAATATTTAAAAAATACAAATTATTTTGATTCTATTTTAAATCTTAAATTATCATATATTTAGAATTTTAAAATATAATTTAAATTAAAAATTAAAAAAAAATCAAATTCATTATAATATAAATTTAATATTGTTTAATATAAAAAAATCAACACATAATATAAAATTAATAACTAACTCTAAAATATTACATTGCAGAACAAACCCGAAAAGAAAAAGGAAACAAACGGAAAAAAATCCAAACCTCACAATAATTGACTCAGTCGCATACAAATATAAACCCACGTTGAATGTCTCAACCCTTTTCCTTGAATCGTAGAGTGTAATGTTATAATCACTAGTAGAAAATGAGAAATTAGTGACTAGTTGACTAAAAAAGTTAGCCACCACAACTTTTCCAAGTGAAGTACTACCAAAAATGAGCAATCTTAAGTGACCGAACTAAAAATTACTAACGTAATCTCTAATTTAGTCATGGGTTAAAATATGTGACTAGCTAATAAGTAATACAACTAAAAATGACTAACGTTAATGACTAATTTAGTCTAAAATCAAAAATACAACTACCTAGCAAGTACTACAATAATGTGAATCAGTTTTTTATGTGAGTCATCTTAATTATGTCAAGTAATCAAAACTTACATGTGATAGGGGATTGAAAGGTTGTTAAAGATTGGTTGAAAGGTTATCCTTCCTTAAACATTTCTTCATACTCACATGGTGTATAGGTGAGCCAACATTTCATTATTTATCACTAATAATTTGTAACTTAAAGAATATGTTTTTTAATAAAAAAAATATTTTATGTAATTTTTAAAAATCTATTCATTGAATATAATTGGATCTAGTTCCAATTTGAAATTAATTTGAATAGAAATTTTAATTTTTAAGACTATAATATCAAATAAAAACTACTTTAATTTCATATTAACCCACCTAGATCCATATTAACCCTAGATCTGTCAAGCGCCGAGAGGGATCCAATCTCTTGAGGTGCAAACTTTGTTTTCTAGTGAAAAACTTGAGGAAATGTTTGCATCTCGAGAGATAGGATCCCTCTCGACACTTGATAGTTATAGGGTTAATATGGATCTAGTTTGGTTATATAATACTATATAATATCTATATTTGTATTTGTGTATCTTCGTTATTCCCCCTCTCTATCTCACCCCCCAAACATACACACACACTCTCTCCCTCTCTTCCCCTTTTCTGTCTATATCTCTCTTCCCCTTCTCTCCCTCTCTATCTATATCCTTCTCTCTATTCCCTTCTGCTCTCCTCTCTCCCTCACTCTCTCTCCATGGCTCCCTTGTCACCCCCTCTCTTTGTACATTTTTCTCCCTCTACGTTTTTCTTGTTCCCTCCCTCTCCTACCCCCTCTAATTCCATCTCTCTCTCGTAATCTCTATCTTACTTCCTCTCTATCCCTTATCTCCCACCTCCCTCTATCTCTCCCCCCAAAATCACTCTCCATCTCTCTCTCTCTCTTTTGTCCAAATTTACCATTATCTCCCCCCTCCTTGTCCAGATCCATCTCTATGTCTCCATCTCTCTCCCTACCCCTTCTCTACCTGTCTTTATCCTCTCCTCGTATTTCTCTTCCCTCCTCTCCTCTCTCCCTCACTCTCTCTCAATCTCTCCCTTCTCACTCCTCTCTCTCTCTCTCCCCACCTCTATCTCTCTATGTATTTGTTCTTTCCTCCCTCTCTCTCCCACTCCAACTCCATCTCTCCCCCCCTCTCTCTCTCCTCTCTCTTCTCTCCCCTCGCTCCTCTCTCCCACCTCACTCTCTCTCCCCCCCATCACTCTCTCTTTCTCTCTCTTTGTTCCCTCCAGATTTTTCACTATCTCCCTCCCTCTCTCCACCCCCTCCTCAACTCTCTCTTAAATTTGATCATATTGTACTGTGTATAAGAAATTATCTAATTAAACAATCTTAATTGGTTGTAAAATATTAAACTTATATTTTGGAACAATCATGTCAAAGAAAATAAAATATTGAAAAACTTAAAAAAATGATGCAATATATTTAATGTATTATAATTAGTCAATTTTCCTTCTCTCATCCCTTGGATCATTAGCTAAGATGGATCTATGTTGCTTCTTTATATATATATAGAGAGAGAGAGCATAGATCCACCTTACTTTAATATTTTTAAACCTTAATTTAATTTCTATGGGAATATTTTTAGTAGTCGTGAGGATAGAGGGTTTAGATATATCTCGAATTGTAACATTTTCCCTTTTAGATTTAATTAAAAAAATGTTGTAAAATTAAATTAAAATAAAATATTTTCACTATGAAATAAGTTATGGTTTTTTGGCATGTGGTATTGATAAACCATGGTATTGGCCCACGGTATTGTAACACAACCCGATTTACAAGTTAATATCCATGATAAATTGAGGGTGAATATCCATGGTTAACAATCTTTTCATATTGTTATAAAATATTTTGGTTGTGAAATAATTTATGTTTTTTGGCCATGTGGTATTGATAAACCATGGTATTGACCCATGGTATTGTCACAAAGGCTATTTTTTACAAGTTAATAATATCTATCGTAACGTGGGGATGAATATCCACGGTTAAGAATCTTGTCATATTATTATAAAATATTTTGATTGTGAAATAATTTCTGATTTTTGGGCATGTGGCATTGATAATCCATGGCATTGTAACAAAGGCTATTTTTTACAAGTTAATAATATCTACCGTAATGTGGGGATGAAAATTAGATAAGAATCTTGTCATATTGTTATAAAATATTTTGGTTGTGAAATAAGTTGTAGTTTTTTGAATTGTAGTATTGATAAGCCATGGTATTGGCCCATGGTATTGTAACAAAGCCTATTCACAAGTTAATAAAAAATCAAAATATAAAAAATTTTATTTTATTAATTTAACTTTTTATTATTAATTGAGGCCATATTTAAATGTTTACACTCATCCCAATATCATTTTTAACTTTTTTTTATTTAATTTAGTGTCTTACACAAAAATAACAAATCTTATTAAAAATAAATAATTTAACCCAATTGAAATTTATGTATTTTATTTTATATTATAAACATTTGTTTTACTTTTTCCATTATAAATATTTCTTTTCTTGTTCATTTCTAGTTTAGCGCTGGGTTCAAATAAAATATTCACAAATTACAACATGACATTGTAGCACTGCATTTTTCTCTTTTCTCTGCCTGGTTGATTATTGCGTTGAAATGAAAGAAGAAGAAGGAATACCATCTACGGATTTCATTGGATTCGAACCCAAAATGGAGTTTCCGTGGGTAACACATTAGGAGAGCAACAACGATTAGATGGAGGAAGGGAAAGGTCATTGTGCATGGAGATTTTGGCCATTTGTACATGGGTATGAATTTGGACTATGGAGAGTTCTTCCTTTTTACTAAATATTATTTTTGTTCTTATGGGTAAACAATTTCAAGGGTTTATATGATGAAATCATAAATTTCATCTAGAGTTGAGGTTTTAATGATTATAATAATGTAGATCTTGATTGCGGCCAACAATTCATCAAAAGACAATGCACAAGTAAGAATTTTGCATGTCCTTATTGTACAAAGGGTTTAATGATTATGATAATACATATCTTGATTGCGGCCAACAATTCATCAAAATGCAATGGATAAGTAAGAATTTTTCATGTCCTTATTGTATAGATCAGTTCACTCCTTTACTCCTCCCTAACTTTTCTAGGGTGAGAATGCATGAAATTTTATTCTTTGTTTTGACCCTTTTTTTAGTGGTTCATTGTTTGTGTAATGGACTCTACCATGACCATATTCAAAGGGCTCGAGTGATGCAAGCAAATTTTGTGGTAGGATGCAAATACTAGACCTTCCTCAAACTTTGTTACATGAAATTAAAATTTCTTGTAATCATGAAAATAAAATATTTTATGATTCATTCTTAGATTCTGATCTCAAAGCCTCGAATTTTAAACCATGTTACTATATTTTAAGTATAATATACTTAGATCCATTAAACCTTACAACTATCCAAATCTTAGGTTAATTTCAGCTTAAAAAAAGGAACCTGAATGACTTTTGCAGTTTAGACTCAATGCTTACAGACAATGATTAAAAATGGAAGAACCCAAATGGTCTGATAAATTTTTCCCACCCATCAATTTCCAAGATCTTTACTATTATTATGAACCTAAACAAAGAGAGTAGAAGAAGAAGAGGAGGCTTGATGAGGTGGACCCTGACCTACTTAATACTTTTCAAAAGTTGGGCATGCCCTTGACTAGAAGAAGAGATTTACCAACGTTGTTGTAGATTTTGTTTTTCACAGTTTTTCCATTGCTACCATGCATAGGTAGACTCTATAAGGACTGTGGTTATCTTTTGTTTGTTATAAAAGGTAATTCGGGAGTATCTTGGTCTAGTTAGGAAGTAGCTTGGCAGGATTGTTCCTCCTACTGATAGCTATTATGATGGATTATATTTTTTATTTTAGTGATAGCTCCTTATATTAAATCCCCAAGCACATTTTCTCACCCATGGAAATAACCACTTATTTTAGGATGAATGAGATGGAGACTAGGAAATTTGAGAGGACTCTTATTGTTGTAGATGTGAGGAGTTCTATGAGGTGAGAGGAGTTCTGTGACATATATTGAATGATGCACTGCACCATTTTATGACACCAATCATCTCTGTGGCACAATAGTGGATCTCTTGCACCGAGGGAGCAATGATAAAGTATTCCACTGTAAAGAATTGATATGTCGGGGATGAGGAATGTAGACATGGGATTTATAATTTTATTACAAAAAGATTTTTGTACGATGGAGACAAATCAAGTATTTCATGGACTTGAGTAGAGACTAGTTCGACAATCATATGGAAATACTTAAGCATTGTTTTGAAAGGCGATGATGCAACTGTAGAGTTCTATTTTGTTTCCTTCAAAAATAACTATCAATAGGGGGGACAAAGATGATCCACATAGGGAAGAATTGTAGGAGAATGATTATTTCTAAAATTATATCTATATGAAATTCAAGCAACTACTATAGAGGATTAGTGCAAGTGCAACCAAATTCTCATAATGCATGGAATTTTTGATAGCGTAATTCGATGCTTATCGGTGACCAGGCAGCTGCAAATAGTTATCGTTACATTTCAGTACAATTTGAGTTGCATTCTAAAGTCTCTAATCTCATTTATTGATAGTCCTTCTTGTGTCCTTGTCTCTCTTAATTTCATTGTGGTAGGATTGGAATTCGTTAAAAAACCAAGCATATTATTGAGTAAAATAGACACCGACATGTCACCACATGTCATTGTGCATACTCTCTGTTTTTTATACAATTAGAAGTGAACAATATGATGTGTGCACAACTGAACATCCTAGCAAGCATGATGAATCTGGTCTTAGAATGGAAATTGAACCCAAGAATCATAAAATATCAATAAACTTGCTACACGGAGTAAAAAACACAATAAAAGAGTTTATGCCAACATTGTCTATTTAGTGCAAGATACTATAATATTTCATAATTTTCAAAGATGGTGGTTGTCATGAAGATTCCATCAAGCAAAGTTACTGAATTCAAGATAAGATGGTCAGTGGGACTATTTACTTTAAATAGGCTAGATTTTGGTAATTAAAGAAAGTTTGAAAATCACTAGAAACACCACCCCTATTTATTTTAAATAGGCTAAACTTATGAAATTAAAACAAGTTTGAAAATCACTAGAAACACCACCCCCACATCATTTTATTTCTAGTTGTACAAGCTCATATTGAATAAAATTATGAGCACTTCCATTTAAATTGATCGTACATAAAATAACAAACAAGGTCGATATTTTTAAAAGCTATATCCATCTTTAAATGTAAGGTATGACAAGGATGGATCATAATTTTAAAGGCTATATCCATCACCAACTATAAGATAAGAGTTAATGAGATGAGAAAAAGTTTTTCTTGATAGAACATGTAAATGTCATATTACTTATAAATCATTCATATTGTATCTTATTGTGCATATGTTAATTGTATAACTTCAATCTGGGTAAACTTTTACATTTAAATTGTCAAATATGTAGAAGTTACATTACACTAGCTCAAATCTGCACACAAATAATATATCGGAAATATGGCAGGGGAATGAGTAAGCATTTTCACATTGAATGTTAGTCTCTAAAATGATTATAAATGATGTTTATAATGTTATATAGAAGTTACATTTGACGTAGATATATCTACCCTGTCGTAACTATAATATTCCAACTCTATTTTGTTATGTAGAAGTTACATTTCATGAAGTTATATAAGTTACATTTTACATAGCTATATCTACCCTGACATAACTATAATATTCCAACTCCATTTCTTTCACACTTTTCAACATTTTAAAGATTTTTCTATTTTAGTGTGATTATGCAGTTAAATAGTTGGTATTATTTAAGACATCTCTTATTTGCAACGTTTTGAATTCTTAAGTGGGACCTTGGGTAGGTTTCTGTTACTACCATATATCATGTTTTAAGTAGATGGTGTTTTATAATTCACCCAAGAGACTTTAGGAGAAACCTTGAATTGCATGCTTGTTTCAATTATACATCTAATATTTGTAACCTTTTCCACATCAAGAACCCAATAGCCCATGTTGAACATGAATAAAGCACCTAAAAAATTGGGGAATATCAGTTATTCTATTTCTAGAGGGGGATAGATCCAGAGAAGGCAACAACAACTATCATAAATGGCTTTTGTCGATTTGTATTTAATGAAATCACACTAGAATTTACTACTAAAGTAAATCAATTGATGAATTTGAAGCTTGAAGGTAGTGTTGAATAGGTGTTGCAAGGTATCTATATAACACTATCTATCTACATGATGCTAATGCCATGAGATGGTGTCTTCATAACACTATTGTCCAGTGATAGGTGCTAGATGTAGATAGCTTTTTCATGTCCTACAGGTAAATTGTATCATTATATATCTATGAAAACTTGGAATGTGTTCAAAGCTTGTATCAGATAAGGAAATATGTATGTACTGTTGAATTTATCTATTTTGTAATAAGATCAAGAATAAAGTTGTCATTGTAAATAATTTGGATATGCCATGTAATTTTACTTTACTACATGAAATTCTTGATTTCTTAGATCCCAAGTAGTTAGGGCTGAATTTATTTTTGTTGTAATGAGATTAAGAATAAAGTTGTCATTTTAATCATTGAAATCTACCATCTAAGATTTATTCACTACATGAAATTGTTTATTTGTTAGAGCCAAACTTTTTAGGATTATGAAGAGTCCTCTTTCATAACAATATTTATGAATGTTGTACTCTTTCTCAAAGAATTACATATTACAAGAAGGTTGAAAATAAATGAGATGCGGTTGAATGGTTTATGTTTTAAAATGTGTGGAGAGAGTATAAAATCATTTTCAAGTGCGTTCAAATATTTTGGAGGACCCACTAAAGTGCTTCATTTTCCTTCTATTTAATTCCATTTCTACTATTCCAATGCTTCTAGAAGTCCTTCTCCAAAGTGATATCTTAACTATCTTTGAGGGAAATTGATTACTTTATTGGAACCCATGGATTACAATTTGATTAGGAGCAGGGGATGAGAAAGCGTCATATTCTTCAATATATTCTGCAAGTTAAGAGCATATCAAACGATCTCCCTTCTGTTTAATTCATATGACAATCACTCAAGCATTTGTTAGGATTTTGTGACCTTTTTCAATGAATTTCTTTTTTTTTTTCTCTTCTGAAACTTATGTTCTCAATTAAAGAAATTAAAGAAAAGGTGAAAATGATGAAATGGAAGGATTTTCTATTTTAGTGCCTAAGAATGCCTTGCTAATGTGAAGGGATTGGTATTTTCTTGACTCAAGATTAGTCACATTTGACTTCCTAACATTTATTTAAATTTCATTTGTGTTGTGTTTATATTGTTATCCTTGAAGTTGGTGATCTACTTTGTGTGTAATTGGAAGTATTAACTACTAAGCACACTGAAAGGTGATATTGATGGACAACTAGCTTTAATTGTCACTACTTGAAACTTTAGTATTACATGATCATGCAAAGAAATTATTAGTCAAGATTAAAGTGAAGATGATTCATGTGCATTGTTTCTTGGCTTATCATATAATTACTGCATTTTGGCCCCCAATAATATATTTGAGGCTACGTTTTGGTTGTTACTTGTGGAGCTTCCCTTTGGCTCAAAAAAAAATCAAGGATAAATGTCCATTGCCTTGGCATTGGACATCATCAAAGAGGAATTCACCAAAAGAAGTAGAGTACATGCGAGAAATTGGAACAATGAGTGGATAACTGCTAGAGAAACACTCAGGCACCATAATTTCTTGTGTATTTATATTCACTCGAAATTAACTTGTCACAAAAAGTACCTTTTTTTTCGAATATTTTCATGTATACAGAGATACTAAAAACTCAATTTCACACTAATTATTCAAACTAATAATTATCTCATAGTCATAATTTATAATTAAATAGTATAATATAATTAATATTATAGGAAACAACTATAAGGTCTCACTGTGAGGGGAATTGTGACAATATATGTACACTTCTTATTGTACTAGAAAATCATCTCTCAGAGGGTGATATCCATCCAATGAAATGTACTTCCAAAGGCCATTGTGGGATTGAAATTTTCTCTTTCAATGGAAAAGTGGTGATATATTTTCTTAGGCCTTAGTGTTATGCTTCCCTAAGGTTTTGACACTACTCACAGCTAGCACCTTCATTCAACCAAGTGAGGTAGTCATCTTGGAAAGTTGAACCATTTTGTCTCGACAATCCAATATGATTTTGGATCAATCTCATGATCCTAAAAACATATGTCATAATAGTGAGGAACTTTTACCATGGGCAAAATAATATCCAAATTTAAGGAACATGACTCTTTTAGAACAAGAAATAAGGATATTTTTTACATTGATCTTTTTTTTTTATTTGTTTTCACAAGTTATATATTGCTTGATATTTTTAACATGCAACTTAGTTGGTATGATTGTGCCTAAGGTTTTTTTGAAGGTTGAATACTAAGTTCGTAAGGTGTTATTTTCTATGGTGACGTTTTATTTGCTTTGTTTATACAGGTCATCTAGCTACATAGTGGCCACTATCAAATGTTGAGGTATATGTCGTATAAATATTTTATAGTTTACTTTATTTTATATTCAAGTATTCATCGTCTTTCATGTCTTATACTGTCCATTGTATATTCTTTCATTTTTAGGAGAGGAACTCAATATTGATGGTAAGAGGCAACAATTGAAGAAAGAGGACAACAATAACACTAGATCGACAAATGCAAAATGAGAGAGAGAAGAGAATTTGTCTAGTGATACCCTTGGAGCCAATATCTTGCATAAGGCACTCATAGAGATTGATGTCCAAGCCTTCAGAGTTTCTTAATTCACTTGCAATGGTTTGGAAACACAGTGATAATGTTTTGAAATGATGAAACAATATTTCATATGTAAATTGTAGTCCAACCAATATTAAGTTGGAAACTCATATTGTAATACTTGATATTTTATATAATAAAATTTATATGGTTGAAATTATTTTTATTTGCACTTGATATTATTTAGTCTTGTAATTAACATATGTAACTAAGTGTTAGCATATTAGATAAACATGCACATTGTATCACATTTTTCTAAAATTTAGTCGCAAAATCATACTAATTAATTTATGTGGATTAATAATGAACACATAAAATCAATCTAAAATTACTAAATTAGTGGTTTATATTAATTAATGACGAACACGAATAAAATCAATATATTACTAAATTAGTCATTTATAATTATTATGAATGAAATTAGATGGAATGTATAGAAACTACTAAATTAGTTGTTTATATAATGAATATGAAAATATCAAAAAATGATAAATAACTATTGCAGATGATATTTTTTTATTAAAATGATGACTAAATTTTGCATATATATGACTATTAGTAGCTAATTTACATTACCTTATAACATGACTAAACTTTAGTCATATTTCTTTGGTCATTAATTGGTTTCAAATGATGACTAAAATTTGCATATATATGACTATTAGTAGCTAATTTACAATATCTTATAACATGACCAACATTTTGGTCATATTTCTTTGGTCATTAATCGGTTTTCTCGAGGATTCATATAGTAATATATTTTGTTGTATATTTGGTCGTTAATTGCAACAATTAATGACTAAATCAATTAAAAAGTAATGACCAAATTTATGATTATATATACTACTAGATGGTAAAATTGAGGAAACCAATTAATGACTAAGGTAAAAATGACTAAACATTGGCGACATTATAAGATACTGTAAATTCGCTAATTTTGGTCACCGACTGAAAAATGGTCATTTATATGCAAATTTTAGTTGTTTTTTTAGTAACTTCTTAGTCATTTTGTACTAGTGAATCCCAAATTGTTTCATATCTAATTTATTTGTTTAAAAATAACAAAGGCCAAACTTTCAAATAACCTAGTATGACCTATTCCATATAAGATATATAAATATGTCCTAAAATTTGACAAATCAACTTACTGTGAATACCCTAATGTAGCCAGAGATTTTTCTCTCTCCCTAATTCCACTCACCAAGATCCATGCCATTGTTGTGGTGAGAGGCCTCTCCATAGAGCTCACCCCTGAACTCATAAGTAGAATTACCATACTTCCCTTAGGAGTGCCTTGGAGAAAGGAAGACAAGGGATATAGCCAAACTGGAAAAGATAAATTCTTTTTAGAGGGAGAGGAGCCCATTGAAGAAAAAAACGGAGTGAGGAGAGAAAGCCTACCATACCCGTGGAATGAGGTAAGCTACCATCTTATAAAATAAATATCATGTGAAGGTAGTTATAGTGTGGCATATGGATATCACTTTAGGCTCCTTGAAGAATTGAAGTTTGGAGCAGAAACACCTCCTCACCACAGTCTCAACTTACCATACTTCCTTCTGCAATCACTGATAGATACAAGCATGAAGGTGCAAGAAGGAAACTACCAACAACTAGCCCACCATGGGTTAATTAGAATCATCATAGAAGATGCCCTCCAAAACCTTAGAATTCCTATCACTTGGGAAATTTTCAGAGACATGTTGGTAGAGGTGGATATCAAGGCCCTCACATATGATTGAAGCCCTATTATCAATGAAAAGGATGAAGAAGAGACTGAAGCAGATGAAGAAGAAGCAAAGATTGATGAAGAGGAAATAGATGAGGAGGAAGAGAACAAATGGAAGGTAATGAAGAAACAAAGGAACATGTCAAGGAGGAAACTCATAAACAAGATGATGATCTAGAGGAAGAAGAAGAGGGTAAAGAAAAAGGTGAAAAGGGCAATGGAAAAGAGGAGGCATAGGACAAGGAGAAGTCACCTAGGGTGTCTCCAGAACCCACCGAGAAAGAGGCAGCAACTTCCCTCACTGCGCTTATCACCCCTATAAAAAAAAGGCAAGAGACAGAGGAAAATGCCATTATACTTCAGAACAAGGAAAAGTACAAGGATAAGGCATGAAAAACCTCAAATTCCAACCAAGGTTCCCATTGTTATTGAGGACTCACATAAACAGTAGGACAAGATGGATCCTCCTATAAAAACTCAAGGAGAAGGATCCTCAGCACAAACCTCCCTGAAGTCTCCTATCACTTATGAGAGAAGGCCTGTGACTAGATATACCTCATCCAAAGGAAAAGACATCCTACAGGATACACAACAGGACCTACAGGAAGCAAAGGCAGTCCTATAGGAAACTTAGAAATTGGATGAGGAAGGAAGTATGTAGCAAGAAACAAAGAGAGAGGACCCAGAGCTAGGGGAACCTAGTCCTCAACCTAACCTTGACTCCTACTATAGATTTATTGAAGGGGCAAGGTCATTCAACAAAATTTTTCCATCCCATTATTCTTTGAGCTTGAGAAAGAAAGAGCCAAAACACATAGATGGATGTAGATTTTCAATTCCAAGGGGGTGGAGGATCTTAGTCACATGGAGGAGAAGCTCAAAGAGATGGGCAGAGAACTAAGTAGCCTAAGGGACAAAGAGGCCACAATAAGAACTCAGTTGGAGGTAGAAAATGCCTGGTTGAAAGGACAACTACAAAAAAGAGAAAATCAATTGGCATCCATGGCCAGTCTATCTCAGGAAGCAATCCAATGCAAGATGCGAGCTATGTACTATGCATTATACCTTAAGGAATAGTGGTTGCAGTTCCAAATCAAGACCCTAACACAGAGAGGCACTATGCCATTCCAGGATTATAGATGTTTCATTGATCTTTGTGATCAAAACACATTGGAAGATAGTGCTAAGATGTATGAGTTCTACTTGCATAACATGGACTTGACAGATATGAATATATGGGACCCTAATGCAAAGCTAGGGGATTTAGAGTTGATGGTTTTGGCATCATGGGTGAACCATGAGGAAGAAACGGCTGAAGAAATGAAGAGGATATTGGCAAGGGAACAAACAGAGCCTCTCATGATAAGAACGAAGCAATCCAATCCAATGGCTGTCATCAATGCACATAATTTAATTGCAAATGTTCCTCAATTTGCACCAAGGTATCTTGCTTCCCAAGAGTAAGAAATTACACATTTTGATGATATGTTCAGTCTATTAGGGGATGACATCATGTAAGCTTGCCAAAGGAGATGGAATACTTTGCCTTATAGTTTGAAAATCAGAAAGTACCATTCTCCTCAAAGGATGAGAGAAGCACTGAATATGACACCCATGTGCAAACAAACCATCCAAAGGCTCAAAGTCAATTGGATTGGCTTGAGACTCAGCCCACCAATGCTCTTGGGGATGTTAGAAGGAAGGAGGGAAGATGAAGAAAGAAAGAAATGGGAGGAGATAGAAAGGAAGGTGTGATCCTATGCACAAGAAGAAGAACCCACAATAGAAGCATGGGATGACAGGGAAGCCACTAGAGCTATGAAAGACATGGATATTGATTGAGTTGCTCAGACGATGAGCAACACTTTCAATAGGGGGTGATGATGAGCCTCATCATTGGGTAACTATATGGACCTTCATTCACCTCCTAGATTAGTCAAATCATCTCTTCTCACAACTTATTACATGTTTTGATTATATTTTGTTTAATGAGATGAGACAAAGTGAGATATTATGACTAGTGGACTAATGTGCATTAAATGCAAGTTTGTGAGAGAAAATCAAGGAATTTTGGTAAGATTAAAGGTTGAAACTGAAATGGGACAGAGAAGACAGATTGTAGGAGGGAAAATAGTCCTCATTTACTCCTCCATCATTTGCATATTCCTCCATCAATCACACTAGCTCGAAGTATTTCATGGTTAAATTGTCCTTAGAAGTATATCATTGCAAGTAGTGTAGATTTGATTAGTTTGTTTATTAGTTTTCTTCCATTTGTGCTTTACTTCAGCAATAGGTTAGAAGGGATAAAAGGAACACCATAAAGATGTCAATAGGTGTCTTGGACTCACTTCGTCCTTAAGGGATCATGATTTGAGGAAAGGACCCCTATGCAGCCCCAAAAAGACAAATTTCTACTTTCTCATAGAATTTAGAGTTTATTGTACTTGAACGAACATTTGATCAGTTTTCAATTGTAGGATTTAATTACCATTTCTTCCATTTTCAGTCTTATAGTAGATCTCCAATGACTTCATCTTATTTTGCAAGTTTTCCTCATGCATCAAGTAGATATCTAGCTCATTAAACTCTATTTTTCTAGCTCATTGAAATTCTTCTTGTTTACATGGATTTTGGGCAAATATCATTGTTTGATGTAGTGCAGGTGTTTCAAAAGTAGAGAAATATTTTGATAGCAATAAACATCCTTCCAACTTCATCCATCCATAATCATTCCTTGCTTTCACTAAGACCTTCACCAATTTCATAATTTTACATGGAAACTTCTCCAAGCATGTTGAGAAAATCCAACCATCTACCAACCTTTTCTTTGATTTTTGAGTGATCCTAGGCATTTTCTCACTCCATTCCATCCACCAACCACCTTCCCTAAGCCTTCCATCACCTCTGTCACACGGAATGGGTCGATCTTGCCGACAAGATAGACCTTCCTAGAATCTAATGATATCTAGTGACAAGCAAGCCAATCAAAAACTATCTTTCTCTAAATATGCATTTATAAACAAAGGAAATCAAGTGTTTAGGCCTACCTTGGGTCCAATGCAAGTTTGTGGACGCCTCACTCCTTTGATCCAAATGAGCTCCCTCATTGCGAATCTACAAACACAAACAAGCAAAAAAATTAAATAGCACCTAAAAAGCCAATATCATAAAGCATACTTAACATGATGATCAAGGAATTCATGAAACAAATGACATAAGACAATTTGTTGAGAAAAATGAATCTGATTGTATTAATTCAAATCAAAGAAGAACTTTACAACCTGTGCCTTGATGCTCTACAAGCTCCTCCCAGGGTCCAACAAGAAGTCTCCTCTACTTTGACAAGTTTCACTCTCTTCCCAATGAAGCAAAAAAGGCATGTGATCTCTCCTCTCAAGCTTAACTAGGAAGTCTCAATTCCACCAGCATTTACCCTCAAAAATGTTCAGCTTCTAACCTCTCTAGCAACCAACCCAATGCCTTAATTTATAGTGCAATGGAGGGAAGTTACTAGGTCCTCCTTCAAAGGGATAAAGTCCCTCAAAGGGATAGCTCCTCTCATCAAGGGATTAGCTCCTTCTCTTTTGGGATGCATGAACAACCTAAGAGCGACCAATCCACGTCAAAATTCCTTCTAGAATCATCTAGAATTAACCCAAAGTGAGTTTTTTAGAATAAACTTGTGCCTTTTTGAATTTCACAAGGGTCTGCACCCACTCCCTTAGGGACAGAGCGGGCAGATCCACGGTTTTTATGAACAGGGGGTGCAGGACCGCAGGCAACAGTGAGAGAAAATGCGGAACTAGAGCTTTGTTGATTTTCAATGTCTTTCTCTCATTTTCAAAGCTTGGCTTGAAGAGTTGAGGTGCGAGACTTGCTTAGGAGGACAATACAAGTGATGATAGACCCATACTGACTGCAAATAATCATGGTGACGATATTTTTGTGTAACAGATTGCCCCCTAAAGTGCGAAGTCTGTAGTAGATGAGGATTTCATTTATCATTTAGGAAGAGTGAAGTGCTTTATCATTTTGAGGATCATCTTGTGGAGAGCCCGGTCGGAACCTATAAAAACATTCAATGCAAGATATATATATATCAGATCATATCATCGCTGAGGTAGGAATTCCCATTCTCAGATCAAAACTGACTTAGAAAACTAACTACTGCTCTGACATAGGAATGATATTTTAATACATCACAAGTATAGACTCATGTAGACACAGTATGGATGCAGCCATCTATTGATGAATAGTCTACCATATAATGAATACAAAATTCCTCGCAGCCTGGATTGCGGAAACTAGATCCAGGGTCTTCATTTCTACTTCCCGAAACAGTATGATTCTATCCATGCGAATGAATGTGTTGAAGTCGAACATGGTAGAAACCACTTGATTACCAGTCAATGATGTAAACTATTAACAAGTGTGAGAGAAACCACCAGTGATGTCAATGGCTCTCAAAGTACCCAGTACAATCCATGAGATGTGAATAGATGTGTTGATGTCGAACATGTCACGGAATCCTTTGATCGAAGGTAAATGATGCAACCTATCGTCAAAGGCAAGAAACCTGCCATTGAGACACGCAAATCCCAAGGTACTGACGATTTCTAGATCATCTTTCTAGATAATGAGCTCAAGTCGATAGAAAGCGATCCGTTGTAGGCAAGCCCACAACACGAAATCATAGATCAAGTTGAAGAAATTTAGTTGCAAGGACTGACTCAGGGATGGTCAAGATGGATGACAGATATTTTGTAGATGAATGACTTTATTGGCAGTGACCTCTTGAACACATAACGACACAACAGATGGATTGGTGACAATTAACCCACAGTTAATACCCAGAAACCGGCTGAAGACTTTCAAATGTGGTTTGATCAACTGTTAGGAAAATGATTTCTCAACCCAGGTGAATAAAAGTGTCGTGTTCAAGAGTGGTTACAAAGTATGACAAACAGGATCATTTTTCTCTCTTTTCCCCCACCATTTCTGGCAAGTACCTCTTTATTTTCGACAAGCTTGAGGAGGATAACATTTGCTTGATTATAAGCTCATCCTTCGGATGAGTCCAACTTAGTTTAAATTCAAACCCTAAGAAGGAGTGGTTTGTTCCTGTTTTTAATTGAACAGGTCCTTTACTGTTATATTTTAACGAGTCCAGTATAGGAGAAACTTGGTGTTTTTCAATTTTAGAGAGTCTGAAAAAACTTAAGAAGACTCCGGGTTTGACCTTTTTCGTAAATTTGTGTCTCCCAAGCCCGAAAAAGTATAAAATAATACTTGATCTTTACGACCAGGGAGTACTTTTCGTAATTAGTGCCCCTGATATGAAAAAGTAAAAAAGTGATCAACGACATGTCGTTTTATAACCAATATCGAATTTGAAACGACAAAAATCCGACAATCTTTTCATGTTTTTACGGTCAGAAAAAGAGTTGTAAGTGGACCGTCTTTTTAGTTCCGTTTTAACAAGTTAAAAAGAAAAACTCGGCGATATTTTCATGTTTTAGGAGTCAGAAAAGAGCTTAAATGTGACTCTAAATGTTTTTTCATTGAAAATGATCGATTTCGCCTGAACAATCCGTTATCCTGAACAAAAATTACAAACATTACTCATACATGTTTGAGATGGATAAAAATGCTGCAAAATTTACCATTCTAAAGTGAAACATAAACAAATTTACAATTCATTTATTCAAAAAACTTATAAAAACGGCTTTCATCAATTCATTTTTACCGTTTAAGATTTGGGTGAGAAAATAGTGCTTTTGTTCAGAAACTTCCCGTGAAGATTGCGGAAAATCCATCCGTCGGAATCGAACACCGTCTCCTCCAGGTAATGCACATCATCCTACTCTTCAATTTCAAACATTTCAATTTGTGTTTTAGGGTTTTATTTCATTTTTTAGAGGGTTTTTAGGCTAGAAACCCACGCGTGGGGGCCCGCAGGCATAACACTGGCAGCCCGCGGACCCCGACTTTTTCTCAATGGGGAAAAAGTCAGGGGTCCACACCTTCCATGAAGGCAAGGTGTGGACCCACGCACTGTCTCTAATAGAGAGGGTGCGGACCACGTAGCAAGGGTTTTTAACCCAAAATTCTCAAAATTGACCCAAACAACTTAATTTCTTGCATTCTAATTTGCCTTTTTGTTGGATGTAGAGTGTACATCATGTTTGATTGGCGAGAACGGGAGCATGAGCACGTGGATCTTGCCGCGTTGAATCACCAACCTTCGATCGATGCGTTGAAGGCATGCGGCTTATACAAATTCTGGTCCATACCTGGCATGAGGGCCCAGGTGGACTTCTTACAGTGGCTGGTAGACAGGTGGAGCATACAGGACCAGTGCTTCTTTATTGGTGGCCACCAGCTCAAAATTGAGCTGGAAGACATATACTTTTTGACTGGTTTTCCTAAGAGAGGCGAAGACTTGACTCTATTTGGGACTAGGCTAGGTGGCCAGTCTGTCGATAGCCTCCGGCTAGAGTTCTGCAACAGCTAGGCTAGAGACAATGTGATAGACATTAAAACCATATCCCGTCCTGAACTCATGGTGATTGCGTTTACTATTACCAGACTTTGTGGGAGTGCCGCACTACATATTGCCACCAGATCCCAGATGCAGATGGTAGTTGACTGCTTTCGAGGCACCATCTTCAACTGGTGCGATGCTGTGTTGGCTAATGTAAAAGGCCAACTGACTAGAGCCAAGAACAGAAAACTGAAGACCTTTGGTTATGGGGCTTTGGTTGTGAGCTTTGGTCTGGAGAGGGTCCCAATGTTGGTCCCGCAGCACCTTACTGTTGGAGCTGGGCTTCCTTGAGAGCCCAAACTGATGCGATGGGTTGCAGTTATGGCCCGTCATCCGGACGAGGGGACAGAGGTCGTTCGATTCAAACCTGAGTATTTCCATTGGTTGGAAAACCAGAATTTTGCTATTCAGGACTTCCCTTATGCTGGGGTAGATTTTCGTGGTGACCCAGACATGTCTCTTCCACCAGGAGGGCAATGGGATGACTCAGGTAAAATCATTTTCAACATTTTAATATTTATTTATTTTTTTTGTTTTTATGTCGTCCCAAAACTGATAGTAGAAGTTTTAATGCAGATGTGGGTCCACAGCGACCAGTCGCTCTCCGACCTTACGAGAGAAAACAACCAGCTGCAGCGGCGATAGCCCCACAGGACGAATCAGCAGAGACCTTGGTCGAGTTAGAGAGTCATCTAGAGCGCTTGACAGGTGTTGTAGACATTTTTGGGCACTGCAACCCCAAGCATAAAATGTCCATAAACCAAGGGCTCCTAAGTCCCTAAAAGTGTTGTTCCAACCCCTAAAGGAACAAGGTCAATGGACTACAGCTTCTCCCAGAAGTCCTCCATGAAAAACTACTCAGAACTGGTCAAAACAGGATCATTTCACCTGCTCCATAGGCAAAGTGCATTGCATCTCACCTAAGTACACTCAGTGGGTGCATTGCATTTCAAAAAGCCCTTCTATGGGGTGCGATGGGCGAGAAGAGACAAATGGCAGTGTCAATCCGCGAGGTGGAGAAGCATGGAATCTTCCAGAAACTTCTCCTGTGACACTTGCCTCTCTGAATTCGACCAAGGATGAGTAAGATATCATCAATCTCCAAGTCGAAGCAAGAACTATCAGAGGGAAGACACTAATCAAATCACAAGCTGACTCATCTCCCTTACAGATATCTATATATGGATCCCTCATCCCAGAGATCCGGAGGCTGGAATTTTGCATCTTGTAAGGAATTGCTGTTGGTTTCTTGAGGCAACATCATAGTGTTGGGTGATCTAAGCTTTTCTTGAGGTGAATAAGGGCTTACTTTCCGAGAGGATGATGCTAGGTCAGAACAACTAGTTGTAACTCTCATGGTTCTTTCTTGATTATCAATAAGGCTATTCAAGTTTTCCTCCATACTCTTGTGTCATTTATGTTTCATGCATTTGTATGGTCAATTTACATATGACCCTAGATTGTTTATGATAATAGATCCATGTTCTTGTATAGTGTTATGCTGCTTTGATTCTACAGGTACTGTGTGAATTTGGGTATACAAGAAAGCAAGTAGCAAAGGACTATCAGAGAGGAATCGAACAAGGAACCAAACGCAAGACAGAGGTTGGTCTCCTTTATTCTTCTCTCATCTATCTTTCATAAAGGAAAACGAAAGTAGTTTTACTTTGTTTGTTTCTAAGGTAGCTACCACACCTTAGTGGGATTAACAGTTGTGCATAGACACTTTTCCCTCTAACAAAATGGCAACTCCACTATGGAGCGACTAGGTTGTTTGTTTATCTACAATTGTTTACTTTATAAACTTACAGACGGAGCCTGAAGTTGAGCCAGGTAGCTTTCGAACTGCATTTGCTATGCAAATGAAAAGTAGATAAATGTCGCTTCAGTCAATCTCCGGGTTTTGTTTATGAATTAAACAACTGATTTACAAACTCTCTAATTGCCCTTGTGGTGGCTCTAGTAACCTCCTTAGACCTACCCCTGTTGTTGATTTACTGATTACCACTTGCTCGGCCAAAATCCCTGAACTAAACTGCAAACTGTGACCCGGAACCCAAGCAAAGTCTCGTACCTAACCCAATGCACTCTCTGTTCTGTGAATCTGAAATTCAGCGCACTTCCCGAGTGTAGTAGGTGCGCTGCATTTCAAATTCACTGTGTTACAGTTGTGTTGATCAGACTAGGCATTGTTCCTAAATTTTGGTTTATGTTCACTCTTTCCAGATCTATTCAAGAATTTTGCTGCTTGTAGTCAGTACACCTCTGTTTGAAACCCCTTTCCTTGCTAATATTCCGCCTCCATTGTGCAAAGAACTGTAAATGTTTTTGTGTATTTGTTGAGTCATTTTCAATTCTCCTTTGCAAAGAAGTAACGTAACTGTATTGTTGTTTCTTGATTTGAAAGTGTCGCAAGTGTCGTTTTCAGTCATTGAAGAGAACCCGATTGTTCTTGATAGTCGATTACACTATTACTATTGTATTTGATCTGAATTAGTAGTTTTTCTAGTGTCGAAAGCAAGTTTTCATTTCCAAGTCGCAAAGTGTTGTCATTGTCTTCATTTTGATTTTGAAAAGAAACTTGTTAGTAATTGTCGCTTTGAAAATAATTCAAACTTGCACATTAGCTTTCTTTTATCATTCACATATTAAGAAGGCTGAAAACAAATACATGCATGTTTATTTGCATTTAGACTGTTTGATTGGTTTGATTTAGGACAGTGCATATAGTGTATGCTCTTTGCTCTTTGTTGAAAGAATTTTGTCTTTCTTTCCTTAGTAGCTAGGATTTTCATTGCAAAAAGAAGATAAAAGATTGTTTATCATCTTAGATTGCATTTTAGGAATTGTACATCTACATCATGCAGTGAACCTGAAAGGAAAATTTCTTAAGCAAGATCAACTATAAAATAAATTTAATGAATCTAACAACGCTTTGGAACCTAACGCACAACATCTAGAAGTCTAGGCTAGAGACGTATTCTGGAGTCGTAAAGCCTGGTAACTGTTTTTCTCACTGTTGGTTGGGTGATTCCTCCACTTTAAGACGATAAGTGCCAGTATGGACTTGTGCTCCCATGTACCGTCGAGTATATTTTGGGAGACCACAACAGGCTTAATCCTTTATCCATAGGAAGCTGTGTCTGCCGCCCTATCGATCGCAATGCAATGAACACAACATTCAGGAAGATTGACTACCGTACCGTAAAAAGTATTCTGTAGTTTTGCGATTGGTTTGGTAATCCCTCTGCCTAGATTTCCAGAGCAGTCCCTTTCATTCCTTTTCAAACTCCTTAACGGAAAAGGTCCATCTGAGCACTTGTCACTTTAGGCTCATTAAAAATCGAAGGTGACTAGAGTCATCTTTTGTTTTTTCTCGACTCTTAAAAATTGAAAAAACAAGTTGTGTCAAAGCGTCTAAAAATTATTTTAAACGGAATAATCATCACCTTTCCTACGTTGGTCTTAGGTTGAGAGAATGGAGTCCACCAACCAAGGAGTTCCCCTTGGAGGAAATCCTAGTCCCTTCTCCTCTTGGGGAGATGTTGGTGCACCCCACATGGCCACATTGTCACTTCCAGGATTGAGAGTTGGCTTGCCCATATGGCTTTTCTCAACCTCTGTCATTCAGAACACCGCAATTCCTGAACAATCGAGTCAGCAACTAGACAATTCCAGAGTTACCCACCAACCCTCTACTTCGTCCAATTCTTCCTCTCCTCCTTCCTCTTCACTTGATGGGGCTGGTAAAGCCAAAAATCAAGTATCTGAGAAGAAGAAGGAAAAGAAGAAGAAAGAGAAGAAGAAGAAGAAGGAGCCAAAGGCGAAAGGGGGCAACCAAGCGTCATCTAGTGAAAATCCACACACTGCACTGACCAGGCCTAAATCGCCGTGTGTCATTTGCAAAAGAGACCACTATCATAGAGATTGTCCCTGCATCCCTCGGATCCTAAGGGACTAGTCTCCTCATTTGCACAACCCGGTGTCATCAACCTCTGATGATCATGTTGAAAACACACCGTCGACTAGTGAAAGTGAAGCCCCTGGACAAAAAGGAAAGCGCAAATTTCCTTGTAAACTGTGTGAAGGTGATCACGCCATCGTTGTCCCTTCTTAGATGAGGCTAAAAGAGTTTTGGATGATCATCCGGTTTCACCGTTATGACTTCCTCCTGGATATAAGAAACTCTTGCCGAGTCCGTCACTAGTTGAAAATCTGGTTGACCCGCCCAGATGGTCGGCCGAAGCGTCTATCATTGAATATAAACCATCTGAACCCATACCAGATGAAAGTCAAAAGGTCGAGGCAGCAGTTGACCCAGTCTTGCCTTCAGAGGTCTTATCTTCAGATGATACAGTCACCCAAGAGAACAAGGATGACACCATCCAAACTCTTTTCGTAAACACAGACTCTGATGAACATGGGGGCAATTTACCCATTCCTTTACCGCAGGAAGGAAGTTCGTCAGAGTCGTACCCGGCCGTCTATTCGGTCCCACCTCCAAGCAACCTAGTTGTTTCCTTCGACTGGAATCAGCTAGGCAGACCCCATTTACCGGCTAGTATACTGTTCTGAATCATTGCTCAAGTATATAGAATGGTTATGGCCAATACCATCATAGATGAAGGGGATTCTGTGAGTATCCTTTCCTCGACTGCTTGGAAAGCGCTTGGTTCGCCATCGCTTTTGCTTGAGATGAGAAATATAACAGGCTTTGACAAAGGAACTAGTCGACCATTAGGGATCCTTCCCAATGTGCCCATAACATTGAGAGGGAAAACTGTTCACATGAACGTAATGGTAGTCCAAGGACCCCTAGATTATAATATACTCCTTGGACGAGACTATATTTATTGCATGGGAG
Organism: Pinus tabuliformis; assembly: GCA_031772625.1. NCBI lineage: Eukaryota > Viridiplantae > Streptophyta > Pinopsida > Pinales > Pinaceae > Pinus > Pinus tabuliformis. The sequence continues at coordinate 254,133,353 of CM062819.1, read as the reverse complement.
CCATTGTCTCATCATTCTTTAGAGTAATGTGTTTTCTGCACGAAGGAAGAGTGGCCAAGCTCGTAGACCAGCTTTCATTCCTCGGTTCATGCATAGAAAATAGTCATATACCATCCCTGAATGGTATTTTCACGCAAGGAATGTCTCATCAATCCCCAGTCCGTCCACCTGATGAGCACGAGTGATTTGAGGGACATGACTGAAACCCAGGGGGCATGCACCCTGGTCTGCTTCGGCAGAAAAACTTCAGGTATAGGGTAGGTTTCCACGAGAGATATATGACTAGTCTGACACACCCGTCTGTTTAGGAATATGGGATTAGACTGGAATAATATTCCCTCGCCAAAGTTATGTGGGTGGAGGCATTTGCGCCACTCACCTTTGTCTATTTCGGTAGGCATCGCCAAAGAATTTTTTTGCTTGCAGTGCAGATAAAACAATATTTGGTAACCTGAAAGAGGTAGGCCTTTCCCAATAAAATGAATGTCTTGTCAGTAGAATAAAAGGTGACCTTGAAACTCTATTTTATACCTGGGGGCATGCAAACCTTTTGGCATGCAAGCAAAGAGTGACCATTTATTTTTTAAATTTTTAGGACCTCTAACCCTCTAAACTCGTAGGATTGGTCGTTTCCTAACTTGCATAAAGAAAGGATGTGGGGCAAAGCTTTGAGATAATGTCGTTTTTATATATGAGACATTCTTATTATATGATTGGATCGAGTAGTTTTAACGTGAACTTCATGCTCGTTAAAAAATAAACATAAGCAATGAGCAAATGTTTCTCCCAGCGTTTAAGTTCAATAAAAAATGAACCAATTCTCGGTAAATAACCATCGTGAATGTAGTACTTTAGCCTTTAAAGCCTTGGTTGTGTTCCCATCATCACCTCCACTCTGTATTGGCCAATCATTCACCTCCATTTGATTGTTTACCCCCTTTGAGGAACAGCTGCGAAGAGTGATGCCGCTAGCCATCGTTGTAACACTGCCGTGATTGGAAAATTCCAAACCTTACCTAGAATCAATTTCTACCCAATTTTATCACTCGTTCCTGAAAGACGAGTCTCCTTTAAGCTCTTTTCAACTAACTCGTAAAATATGAAAAGATTGTCGAGCCATTGGCCTCTCCAGCTCGTTAAAGGGACTAGAATTGCTATCCCTCCTTTAGATTTTAATCTTTTTGGACCTGAGAGATTATTACACAAAAAGATCGAGATCTGGTTTTGTTCGGCTCGTTAAAAGTATCGAAAATTCATCCCTTCTGTATTGTTTTATACTTTTTCGGACTTAAGGGATTAGATGACGAAAAAGGATTTTTGGAGTTTCCTTTACGTCCCCTTTCAGACTCTCTAAAATTGAAAAGGACCGAGTTATCTTTGTCGTTAAACTCGTTAAAACCTAATAGTGAGAAACTTGTCCATAGCAGACAAGAACGAGTTTCACTATCGCTAGGCTTGTTAAAATATAGCGATGGGTTTTCCCGAAGGGAAAATTATAGAACAAGCATATGTTATCCTCCTTAATCTTGACAAAAATAAAGAGGTACTGGTCAGCAATGACTAGGGAAAATTGGGATGAAAACTTGAAGAAACTTTGTTGGTAGCAAGTTGCTCTTGAACATGACACTTTCACTCCGCATCCAAGTCGAGTTGGGTTGTTTAATTCACCGGTCACATCACCATGGTCACATCACACCATCCACATTTGGGGTTAATGCTACCAATCCATCATGTCAGTGTCGCTGGTATGTTCAAGAGAAGTCACTCAGAGAATTCACCTATGTCTCACCCGCTGCAATACATTTACACTCCATTCTTTCATGACCGCCACCCTGAAACTTATGTCACCAGACCGTTTTCATCTCCATTAAAATCATTTGCTCCATTCCGTGTCATTGATGTGGGATTCATTAAGGCCCTCCTATGATGGATTGATTCTTGTCGACATCAGCTCATTATCCAAGAAGTCGATCTAGGAACACCCCTTTCAGTACTTTGAAGCTTTCATGCCTCAATGGCAAGTTTCTCACTTCTGGCGACAGGTTTACATCAATGAACTTTGACCGAAAGATTTTGCGTGGTGTTCGACGCCAAGTCCCTTATTCACACCACGTGAATTGTACTGTAGTACCTTGAGGATCATTATCATTATCGGTGATTCCTCTCGCGCCTGTTAACAGCTTACATCATTGGCTGGTAATTAGGCGATGTCTTTCCATGTTCGACTCTAGAACATCTCTCACATGGATCGACTTGTACTTTGAGTAAAGATCGAACGAGATTGAAGACCTCGGATCTAGTTTCATCCATCCGGGCTACGATATATATTCAGGAAAATAAAGACATCAAATGTACATCATTGCTGCACAGATAATCATGAAAATATTATGAAGATAATGTATTGTATTGTATCTTATTACATGTCTCCTCCCAGCTTGAAAGAACTTCGGATCCTCATGATAAAGCATTTCACCCGACATCAAAAAGATTAACGACCTCATGCTTTAGGGGGCAACTGTTATAGACATTTCAAGGCACTGCAACCCCAAGTATAAAATGTCCAAAAACTAAGGGCTCCTAAGTCCCTAAAAGTGTTGTTCCAACCCCTAAAGGAACAAGGTCAACTGATTACAGCTTCTCCCAGAAGTTCTCCATGAAAAACTACTCAGAACTAGTCAAAACAGGATCATTTCACCTGCTCCATAGGCAAAGTGCGTTGCATCTCACCTAAGTACACTCAGTGGGTTCGTTGCATTTCAAAAAGCCCTTCTATGGGGTGCGATGGGCGAGAAGAGGCAAATGGCAGTGTCAATCCGCGAGGTGGAGAAGCATGGAATCTTCCAGAAACTTCTCCTGTGACACTTACCTCTCTGAATTCGACCAAGGATGAGTAAGAGATCATCAATCTCCAATTGGATGCAAGAACTATGAGAGGGAAGACACTAATCAAATCACAAGCTGACTCATCTCCCTTACAGATATCTATATATGGATCCCTCATCCCAGAGATCCGGAGGCTGGAATTTTGCATCTTGTAAGGAATTGCTATTGGTTTCTTGAGGCAACATCATAGTGTTGGGTGATCTAAGCTTTGCATGAGGTGAAGAAGGGCTTACTTGCCGAGAGGATGATGCTGGGCCAGAACAACTGGTTGTAACTCTCTTGGCTCTTTCTTGATTATCAATAAAGCTATTCAATTTTTCCTCCATACTCTTGTGTCATTTATGTTTCATGCATTTGTATGGTAAATTTACATCTGACTCTAGATTGTTTATGATAATAGATCCATGTTCTTGTATAGTGTTATGCTGCTTTGATTCTACAGGTACTCTGTGAAGCTGGGTATACAAGGAAGCAAGTAGCAAAGGACTATCAGAAGATAGAGGAATCGAACAAGGAACCAAGCGCAAGACAGAGGTTGGTCTCCTTTATTCTTCTCTCATCTATCTTTCATAAAGGAAAACGAAAGTAGTTTTACTTTGTTTGTTTCTAAGGTAGCTACCACACCTTAGTGGGATTAGCAGTTCTGCATAGACACTTTTCCCTGTAACAATAGAGGACATTCCAAGGACCGGCATAGATGACATTCCCCGTCGACTATAGCGCTATGTGATTGGGGTCCCAGGACCTTTTAGGAGGTTCCTTTGTAAGGTGGCCCGTACAGTGGTTTCTTATCGCGATCATCACCAGTGATAAGATGATCACCTATTGTAGACACATATGCCATTTTTGCTTTTTGTACTCATCATTTTTGCCAATCATAAGGTTTTTTTCAACCTATGATCGAGGATGATGTATATTTTGACACATTCCTATATATATCACTATTACCAGCTTATCTTGTAAATCATGTTATGGAATGCTTTTAAATTTACATGTATGATTATTGCAAATGTATTCTTAACATTCGAGAAGCAATTGCATCTGCTAATGTATTTAAAGATCTTGGAATATTCTGATATTCAATATAATCAAATTCACGTTCCAAGAGACGCACTCTCAAGAATAATCTCAATAACACTGGATTTTTAATGGCATACACTCTATTAATATGTAATACAATGAGTTCAGAATCTAACCTCACTATCAAACTCTGAATCCCAAATGAAATAGATTCAGATAATAACTCAATCACTGCACTATACTCGGCAATGTTGTTCGTTGTTTGACCGAGGCTTACCCCATGCATAGATACCAACTCGTCAGAGGGCGAATAGATAACCCAAGCTGTGGAAGAAATGTTCCGTGTATTACGACAAGCACCATCAGTGAAACCAATGTATGGAGAGGCATCGACATCTGCAATATCAAGAGTAAAACCAAGATAAGCAGGAATAATGACGAAAAACACTCTCTAAGCTAAGCACACATTTTAAACTAAAACACACCAGCTAGAAATAAAACTATCCTAACTAAAAAATATCCATACCCATTCTTTAAGCATAATACCTCTTCAAGTAAAGACCATTTCCGGGTTTACCTAAAGAGTCCCCGTCAAAGTCTACCAATTCATAGGCCCCTTTTGCTAGCGTTCGCTTGACAACATAGGGACCATGCCACATAAGAACGAATTTTCCAGCGCCTAATTTATCATTAGCTTGATTGTACAATAAGACTAGATCTACTTCCGAAAAATTTCGAGGGGTCACATTCTGATCATACTGAGCTTTCATACATTTTGCGTGAGTTTCGATCGCCAATGCTACATCACATCGATTCTCATCTAATTGAGCCAAGTATAACAAACATTTTTCCTCTTCGGAAGTGGCTGGAAGTAACTCGATGGCCATTTGGAATGACGGGATTTCGCATTCAATGGGTAACACAACTTCCAGACCATAAACTAGTTGGAAAGGAGTGAACCCTGTTGACGTTTTTACTGAGGTTCGATACGCCCAAAGCGCTGAAAATAGCATGTTGTGCCAATTCAACCGATGAATCCCAATGATTTGTCGGATCATGATGACTGAAACTTTGTTGATGGATTCAACTAGACCATTAGCTTGTGGATAATAAGGAGTTGAACTATCGTGACGCAAGCCAAGCTGGCCTGTAAGTTCGGTCATCATAACGTTTCGAAAATGATGCCCATGATCAATGATAATCGCTTGTAGAACACCAAACCTAGAAATTATATGATTGAACACGAAAATTGCAGTTGTTTTGCTGTCTGCCTCAAATGTAGGCATCGCCTCGGCCCACTTGGTAAAATAATCTACCGCAAGGATGATATACGCATGCCCCCCGACGGAGTGAGGGTTGCATGTAATAAAATCGATACCCCATTTGGCAAAAGGACCAACAGCAATTATAGGGTGGAGAGGAGCAGGTGGAGTGCGCATCTTTCGATCAAAAATTTGGCAGTTGTGGCATTTCCGGACCGTGTTAATAAAATCTTTAAACAAAGACGGCCAGAAGTAGCTAGTGTGCAATATCTTTTGGGCTGTAGCATACCCAGACATATGACCGCCACACGCTCCAGAGTGACAGTCATTTAGAACCCTTTCAGCTTCGTCATGAGTTAAACAACGTAGAAAAACAGAGTCCACCCCACGACGATAAAGAGTATCTCCAATAATCCTGAATTATTGGGACTGGAATCGTATTTTCCGACGTTCTGACCTTGAAAATTCTGGCCGAAAGGATTCGGTCTGGAGATAAACGATTATATCCCCATACCACGGACCTAAAGTGCTGATTAGAATCAAGGATTCGTCTGCAATGGGCTCCTCCACCACAGTTTCTGTGTCAGCACGGAGGAAGTCACACATTAACTCCGCAAAAACTAAATATTTCTTAGACTTAGATTTTTCAAATTCCAATTCAAACTCCTGCAGGATCACAATCCATTTGGAGTACTTGCCCCCTAGCAATTTCTTGGTCAAAATGTAGATCATAGGGTTGTAATCAGAAATGACTGTAGTTTTACGTAGTAAAATGTAGTGACAAAAACGTTGGACAACTTGAACAGTTGCCAATGCCAATTTCTCCACATGTGAGTATTTTAGCTCAGTTGGATTTAAATTTCGACTAAGGTAATATATCACATGTTCAGTACCGAATTCATCCTCCTGAACTAAGACCATTCCAATGGTGGAATGAGAGGCGGCGAGATACAAGAAGTAGTCCTGGTTGTAGTTGGGAGGATGCAATAATGGTGCATGGGTCAACCCGTGTTTTAGTGCATCAAAATATTTCTGAGCTATCTCATCCCAATAGAATGGAGTATTCTGTTTCAACAACCGGGTAAAACCCTTCGTAACCTCGGCATAGTTAGGAATGAATCGTTGTAAAAAGTTTGCTTTCCCTTGCAAACTTTGGAGTTGGCGAAGACTCGAAGGAGGAGGCAATTTGACAATAGCTTCAACCTTCGAGGGATCGACGCGAATGTCAGCTTTCGAAACAACAAACCCTAGCAATCGACCGGTTTCTATACAGAAAACACACTTGTGTGGATTCAACCTAATCCGATAATACCTACACCTCATAGATATTGCTCGTAAATGGATGAGATGATCAGCTCGATGTAATGAATGAGCAGGCAAATCATCGAGATAGGGTTGCACAATGTGCTTGATGTCATGAAACGCATAAGACATGGCCCTCTGAAAAGTTTCCCTGGAATTCTTGAGCCCAAAAGGTAATTTGCAATAAGCAAATGTCCCCCATGGACAAATGAAAGCCATTTTTGGTTGATCGGCAGGTAGAATATTGATTTGATTGTATCCGGAAAAACCATCCATGAAGGAGAATATTTCGCTGCCAACACAATCATCAATGATTTGATCAATATAGGGAGTTGGGTAATTGTCCTTTGGACAGGCTCGATTAATGTCCCTATAATCGATACATATTCTTATTGTCCCTTGCTTTTTGTTAACCGGAACAATATTCGATACCCAATCCGTTAACGGAATCGGATAAATGAAAGCTTCTTTGAGTAGTTCTTCAACTTCTGCTTTAATAGCAGAAGCTTTTCTTGGGTGAATCTGACGCAAACGTTGCCGGACGGGTTTAGAGTCCGGGTAAGTCTTGATTTCATGAACAACAATTGCGGGGTCAATTCTTGGCATTTCCTCATAGGACCAGGCAAACACGTCGCGGAATTCTTGAAATAGGGCCTTATATATTTGAATTTCATCTTCTGTACACGAGGCACCTATATGAATGTTTTCAACAATTCCAGGCTTAACTGAAATGTCAATAGGAATAGTTCGAGAGATGTTTCCCAAATTTAACTCTGAAGGATTTTTCATTGGATTCTGAGGTTCCTTGACATATTCAATCGTAAAAATTGATGAAAAATCATTTTCAAAACAATCATTCTCGAGTAAGAACGAAGATCTTTGATGGAGATCTTCCCATGGTAACTCATCTACACATAGGATTACATGAATTTTCTCATCAGAGTGAACAAGTTCGGAAAACATTGTTGCGTCTGAGCTTGATGTGAAAAGTGATTCCTCATGGACCACATTCATTAAGTCAATTTTGGTTGAAGATGGGTCGGAAAATGATTGCACGGCTTCATACGCAATTTCATATGGACTCAAAGGCATAACATCACCAAATGAGTCTATCTCAGATTTAGAAGGTACGATCCAAGGATCATCATAAACAATGGTGTCTGACAAAATCATATGAATGGTTGCAAAAGAAGACAATGCGTTGATCAGAGGAAAAGGAAAAGTTCCCAATAAACCGACATCTTTAACTAGTCCTACTCCAACATCCTTATACGGGATAGTTGTTTTACCAACATGCTGAATGCTTTCAGAAGAGGCTGGGTCAGACGAAAAGTAAGCCAGCTGGTCTATTGTTACGATCTTTCCATTATGAGGAAACTTTATAACCTGAAAGACCGATGAAACGACAGCTGTCATAGCATAATACCAACTATGACCCAAGAGAAGGTTGTAATCTAGAGGTGCATCAACCACCTCCACATCTAGATTAACAGTTTTTCCTTCAACCCCTATAGGTAAATCCTGAAGAATGCCAAAAGGATGAAACCCACGGCCATCAAAGGCCTTTAGAATCGTCGGGGATTGATTTAGTGAAGGAGAACCAAGCGATCTCCAACACTGTATCGACATAATACACGTTGAGGCTCCCTCATCAATCATAGTCCTATGAATAGGCCTATTTTTGACTATCACTGGGATCTGGAAAGCCATTTGATGAGGTAAGCGCGGTGTACTATTTTCTAGATCGAAAATTATTAGGTTCGAGTCCTGAACGTCAACAGCTCCTATAGCCGACAAAAGCAATTTATGTTGTGCTGGACATGATTGCAGCACTTCCAAAGCCGACATTGCTGAAGGTGAAATAGCTAAATCCTCAACAATGTTATAGTTCTGAGTCGCTCTCGCATGTGGATTGAAAGCTGACTTTCGAAGTATACCCTTGGCGGGTGGTTTGATTACTAAGTCTGGATTAGGTTTCTCGATCTGTAGCGGATCGGAATCGGGAGCTGAGGTTGATCGGTTAGAATGAGAAGATTCTGATTATTTACCATCAATAGGACTTTTACCACCATAATCATGCGATCTAGTTGCAATCTGAACATGGGACATCATCAGTATGGGTTCTTCATTGGCACTTAAGGAAGAACCTATCATCTTACTGTCTTGACTTGGAAAAGGATCCTTCAAAATAGCAGGCATTTGGGAACCTTTGACAATCTTCACAACCTCTGCACGATGAGGGCAGTCTCTTGTAAAATGATCTTCGTCACAAATGAGACAAGCATAACGAGGTTTGCGTTTCTCATCATTTGATTCCGCTTTTTCTGGTTTCTCTTTTGAATTTTTTTCTGTTTTATTTTTCTTCTTCCCTTTCTTCTTACCACCGGATTTTGATTTGGCTGCAGATGACTCCACAACATGAATATCGGCGGAAATCTCCATGGAAGAATCTCCTGTCGGGGAATCTAGCAAGGTTATAATAGGAGAAGAATTCTTGGAAGACTTCTTCTTACTTTTGGTTTTAACCGTACCAATCATATCATCAGCGGCATGAGACCCTGAAGGAGCTGCAGCGATTTGATTTTGGTTAGGAAGATCGGGGATTTTCTCATGTAACGTACCTGACTGAATATAAACTAAGTCAAGGTACTGCGCTTGAGAAAGTACTTGCTCCTTAGTAACGACTCTGGCCTTAGCTACATCCTCAGTGATCTTTGGCAATAAAGATTTTACAAACCATTCAGCTAAGATCTGATCTGGAATAAAAACCTTCACTAAACACCGTCGATGTCTCCATTCATGAATGTGATCTGAAATGTAAGTGGACGTTGACTGCTTTAATAAAGTTAGTAATTCCGTGCCATTGTCATATCTGATTGGCAACTGAAAATGAGTTAAAAACGAGGTAGCTAATTGACTAAAGTTATAAAAAGAGGCTCGCGGTAACTCAATGTACCACTTGGCTGCAAGACCAATTAGAGTGCGCTGGAAAAGCCTTAAATGGATTGAATCATCTGAAATAGAGTTAGATGCACACCAGAGGTGATAAGTCATCACATGGTTCGACGGGTCCTCTCCTGATTTTCCTTCAAACTTAGGAATATCACTAGGCAACTTATTTGGCATTGGCGGCCAAAACGGAATATAGTTAATGGGATTGTTCGTTAGGCATGACAAGTCAGGCAAGTCCAAAGTTGCGATAAACGGTAACTGATGATTAGGGTCCCTAAAACTCTGGGTCATGAGACCAGCCCCAGGAGGAGGATATCTAGGATAACTAGGAATAGGAATTGCATTTGGGATAGTGTATCCTCCCGAAAAACCAAGATTAACCAAACCGTACTGGGGTTGTTGAGGTTGTCGATATGTATACCCAGGGTACGGTTGATACTGATAGACTGGCTGGTGCACAGTAGGACTGAATTGGTACTGTCCCTCGTACAGCTGATAAGTAAATTGTGGTTGACTTGTGACAACCGTACTTGAACCAGATTGTCCTACAGGCATCTCAACTGAAGTTTGAATTGTGGATCCAGACTGAGGTAAAGATGTCTGAGGAGTAGATACAGGAACAGTAGAAACCAGAGTTGTCGATACTCTAGAAGTAGGTGGGGTAGATTGAACAAATGTTGCAGGAGTTGCAGCAGCCGTTTGAGGCAGAGTACAAGGCGTACTAGGCCCAGGCTGAGAAACTACCGAAGGTACAGAAGTTTGAATAGTAGACTGGACAGGTTGCTGGGGTGAACCAGAAACTAAGGGTTGTCTAGTTTGAGATGAAAACTGTACATTCGGTTGCAAGACCTATTGAGTTTGCGATGGATCCCACACTAAATTCATTCCAGGGTACGGACCCATAACAGGTTGATAATATTGAGGACCATAACCGGGTTGAGGGTAGGGTTGATAATTCAAAGGTACATTTCCCGTTCCTTGAACATATGATTGACCAGAGGGTGGTTGGAAACCTTGGTTCGAGTACTGACCTTGGGGTTGATACCCTTGAGACACGTACTGATAGTGGGGTTGACCTTGAGGTACATATTGATACTGGGGTTGACCTAGAGGTACATATTGAGTCTGGGGTTGACCTTGAGGAACGTATTGTCCCGTAGGTATGTACTGTCCTTGAGGTTGTCCCCCAGGCGCAAATTGGGTACCTTGAGGTTGCCCCCCATGAGATGATTAAGGATTTTGAGGTTGCCCCCCAGGCGGTAACTGGCCACCTTGAGGTTGAGGATTAGGAATAGTACCTGACACCATGAGAATATCTTCTACACTCAACAGCTTAGTACCATTGTTTCCAGTTAATAACCCTTGTTCAATGGGTTGAGGAGATGCTCCTGCAAAAGTACCAGAAAGTGACTGATGCCCAAAGGGAACAGAAGGGTCGTCGTACAAAAAGGATTCTGGCGATTGAGTAAACATGGACGACTGTCTTGACATATTTAATGGAGGATAGTAACCTCTAGATGTTGGGTGATAAGGAATACGAGGTGGTGAAAAACTTAGCCCTGGGTTTTCTAAAAAATTAGTCAATGAAAGATACCAAGCACTGCTCCTAGGTGGACTGTAAAAAATTGATTCATGCTCCCTAAGTTCAATAACAGGTTGATTTTTAGGGATATGGATGCCTACTTCTTCTTCCGGAGTAGCAAGTTCTTCGATAACTATAAGTTCAAAAGGAAGATTTTGGGTAATTCTTATTTCTACCCTAGGTGAACCAGGACCACTAGAAGTTGGAGAGGTAAACCCCGATGTTGGAGTAGTAGAAAATTCACTTTCAGGCTCAGATATTTCAGGTTCCTCACCTATATCAATAGTACATGAAAGGCTACCAGTAATTTCGGAAACAGACACTGATTGTGGATTATAATCTGCTACTAAAACTTGAAAATCAGGATGTACCACCAAAGAAGACTCTCCTTCTTCAGGTGACCCAACTCTACTGTCTCTAGGAGTTACGAGGGCTCTTAACCCTTCAAGCTGGCTCGGTGAAAACTCAGGAGGTTGGCTCCGAATTCTACGGGACTTCCTCGGTAATTCAGCCGCGATTAAAAATTTTAACTACTTCACACGCAAACAAAGTAAAATCTCAATGAAAACCACCTAAAGCCTCTAAAGAACCAAACAAATTTGAATCACACGCCTAAAGAATCTAGGAGATCAAACACACACAAACAGTAACGTTCCATACCCAAAACACTAGTTGGTGATGAAGCCCAACGTCGCAGAGTTCAATACAGAAATGGCGGTTGGAACAATTACCCCGACAACCTGTTTAATGAATAGACTGGCACAAGTTTCTCCACTAAACCGTCTCGAGTGAAGAGAACCCCCCAAAAAATCCAAGTGAGTCTAGCTGACGTCTGCTCCAGGTACAGTGGGATCTTCCCACCACTGTCACCTTAGGAAGAATCCTATAGAATATGGTCACTAAGGTTACCAATGGAAACAAATATACCTAGGGGAACAGTCTATGATCCGATACCCACGCAAGGGCAGAGTAACAAGCTCAATCCCCTTGAAGGCTCCTTGACATAATCCAAGGTTTACCAATAAATGACCCCAGGCTCCTCGACAATGGTTAATCCGAGGTTTACCGTTTTTAATACGTGAATATCTAGTGTCGTTCCCAATGAGGAAGGATTGATTCCCACACTGGTTCGGACACGATCTCGTGCTTCTCCTTTAAGAGGAGCTTTCCCAGAGCATAAATGCAACAATTGGATTTCTCTCCTACCGCAAGATACAGCTACTTGTTTGTTTGACTGTCTTGGAGAGTTAATTACTCCCTACTCCAAGACACTAGCCTAAGCTATGTTGGTGTATCAGAGCCCTAGAAATAAAAATATTACTAAATAGATTTTACTTTAAGCGTTATTTTTATTGGTTTTTGTTTAAGTCAAGAGATGCGGAGATGAAACTCGTGGTGTGAAGACTCGACTCAAAATCACTAAAAAATGCAGTTAAGACAATTAAGCAATTTTTTCCCTTCAATGAACTTCTATCTAGGAAAGAGTTTGAGAATGCAAATACTTGTAAACACAAATCTTTCTTAACAAACAAATTAAAAGAAGAGCTTTTTGTCTTTTCCAATAGTTATTTTCACAAAAATTTCCCTTTTCTTTCAAAACACTCAACCACTACAAAAACAAACTTTTTTCCAAAAGAGATTTTTTTTATTTTTTATAAAACACTCAAAACTATGGATATGACTATTCTTGAGATCTATAAACTACAAAAACCTATTTGAAGTCAAAGCTTACAAGATGTCTTTTTCAAGGATGTTTTACTTAGCTACAAGCAAACTAAGGACTATTTTTTCCAGAATCACAAATCAGTCAAAAAACAACCAATTTTTGTTTTCTTTTCTAAAAATGAAATCCAAACTTTTAACACAAGCTTTTTTGAAGTTTCGTAAAGAGAAAACACAAGGTGGATTCCTCAACAAAGGTAGATTTTGCAAATGGTCAGACTCATAAGAAGGCTGGTAAAAACCAAGGTGATCTGAGGTTTCTACAGCTTCTAAGCTCAGAGCTACTACAAGACCAAAATGAAAACCAAACCCAACAATCAAAACTTCTAGGATTTCACCTAAAACCCTAACACCAATGGAATTAACCTAAGAAAAGCTTCTGACAAGTTATATGCAGGTCTGGGCAGGGGATAATAACATCTAAACAAAAGCTAAGCTGACTAACAGAGAAAATCTTAGGGTTTCCAAAATTTGGACAGGGTCCACAGGTCCACAGTTAACACAGGTGCAGTACCGCTATGTGCTAAATGCAAAAGTGCGCATAGGTCCGCACTGTGTCCCAAGCCGAGGGTGCGGTCCTCTCCCAAAGTTATGAAAAAACAAAAAATAATCCCCAGTGGAGTCGCCATTTTTTCACACGGAATGGGTCGATCTTGCGGCCAAGATAGACCTTCCTAGAATCTAACGATATCTAGTGACAAGCAAGCCAATCAAAAACTATATTTCTCTAAATATGCATTTATAAACAAATGAAATCAAGTGTTTAGGCCTACCTTGGGTCCAATGCAAGTTTGTGGAAGCCTCGCTCCTTTGATCCAAATGAGCTCCCTCATTGCGAATCTGCAAACACAAACAAGCAAACAAATTAAGTAGCACCTGAAAAGCCAATATCATAAAGCATACTTAACATGATGATCAAGGAATTCATGAAACAAATGACATAAGACAATTTGTTGAGAAAAATGAATCTGATTGTATTAATTCAAATCAAATAGGAACTTTACAACCTGTGCCTTGATGCTGTACAAGCTCCTCCCAGGATCCAACAAGAAGTCTCCTCTACTTTGACAAGTTTCACTCTCTTCCCAATGAATCCAAAAAGGTATGTGATCTCTCCTCTCAAGCTTAACTAGGAAGTCTCAATTCCACCAGCATTTACCCTCAAAAATGTTCTGCTTCTAACCTCTCTAGCAACCAGCCCAATGCCTTAATTTATAGTGCAATGGAGGGAAGTTACTAGTTCCTCCTTCAAAGGGATAAAGTCCTTCTTCAAAGGGATAACTCCTCTCATCAAGGGATTAGCTCCTTCTCTTTTGGGATGCATGAACCACCTAAGAGCGACCAATCCACTCCAAAATTCCTTCTAGAATCATCTAGAATTATCCCAAAGTGAGTTTTTTAGAATAAACTTGCGCCTTTTTGACTTTCACAGGGGTCCGTACCCACTCCCTTAGGGACAGAGCGGGCAGGTTCACAATTTTTATGAACAGGGGGTGCGAGACCGCAGGCAACAGTGAGAGAAAGTCCGGAAATAGAGCTTTGTTGATTTTCAATGTCTTTCTCTCATTTTCAAAGCTTGATTTGAAACGCGGAGGTCTGAGACTTGCTTAGGAGGACAGTACAAGTGATGATAGACCCATACTGACTGCAAATAATCATGGTGACGACATTTTTGTGTAAAAACCTCCAGTACCCATCATTTTTCTCTCAGCTGTATCCTGTACAAATACAGGGAATCCTATAGGTTTTTAGGAAGTCGTGTAGGTTTTCCTGTAGTGACCTGTTTTGAGGCTGAATTGAGGGAAAACCTTCAAGAAGCCACAAAAGGTCACCTAAGGGTCTCCCAAACCTTCCAACCATCCACCAACCTCCCTAAGCCATCTGCCACATCACCAAAAGCAATTAGCTTTCACACTTGTTTTTCCATAAAATGAATAAAAAGAATAAAATAGATTTATTTCAGTCCTTTATATGCACAATAGTGATGTTTGGTGTTTTGAAATTTCGTGCTTAGGATAGTATAATTTCAGACATGTTAGCTTGGAATTCTTGTAAAACATAGTTTCTCAACAGTTAGTTAGGAAATGGTGTGTTTTTAGCATTGGATTTCAGTCCTTTTCCTTATTGTAGGAGACAAGTTTTCTCCTATAGTAGATTTCTCTTTCTTTCATTAGTAATCAAGATTATTCTAAATCCATAGAAATTTGGCTTGAAAACCCTAGTGGTCTCTCGCCAGCTGAATAGTGACAAAACGTTGAACCATCACTTTTACTTGTGTATACAGCATTGTCACCTCGAAGTTTGTATGAACCCCGGGTTGATAAAGTAAAGCTGGTAGCCCTAGGAGTTGCAACATTCTTGCTGCAATACTGGTGCTCATCAACCTTTAAGATCCACATTAATATATGGGCCTAGACAAGCCCACTAAGGCCAAATCACACCCTGATTAGGGAAAGAGGGTTCCCATCATGATTGTAAATATAATAAATTAAAAATGGGGGTTGTGATTTTTGCACAACAAGCGGATAAGTGGATTCTTTCTCCTAGGCATTTTATTTATTCTTGTGTTACATCTAAACCACAAAGATTATATTTATTGATATGTTATCATGCTTGTTATAGGTGGCCAATAAATATGTTGTTCTAGTGCCTTTATATAATTCCATAGACCACAATAAGTTCTCTATTTATTTGTTTTAAACTCCTTTCGTGAGCCTTGGACTCTCCTCTTAATGAGGGAGTTAGTAATGCATAAAAATGAAATCCAAGTTGTTGGAGAGGACAATGGTGCTTCTATGTAGAGGGATTTAAAGTTATCATGATCTACTTCCTTTTGACTTTCAATATTTTATGCTCTATCCCCATATTTATGTTAGGTAAAGTTGACTTGGGGTTTGAGTCAAGGTTGACTTGGTTAAACAATAGTGGTTTGGGCACATGGTATAGTGTACCCATGGTATTGCATCTAATGGAGACTACAAAATGTGGGAAGATTTCATTGTAAGGTAGGCCCGGGACGTGGTCAGTGAAGGCTCACTTGGCCATCTTGACCAAGATTTTGGCCAAGGCTAATGAGATCTCATTGGGTTGGATTTTTCCTTGGATTTGTGGTTTTCCCAGATAAGCATGTGTGTTTATGTGTTTATCATTGTTGTTGTGTTTTGTTCCTCTTAGTAAATCTTAGTAATTAATTTATGTTCTCCGGTAAATTTCTTAACAAGTGGTATCAAAGCCATTTTGGCTTCAGAAAGACATATTTTATTGCCAAGGGTTGGTATTGGCCTGGTAGATAGAGAGATAATTGATTTTTCTTGCAAATCTAGATCAAAATCCATAGATTGTGACGCAAGTTGTACACTACATAGTTATGGATAAGACTGGATCAACCAAGAAAAACAACCAGGATGAGCGGATCTAGATTAGAGTAGATTGGACAAGCAGATCTAGTGTCTCTCGCTGCTATAAGGTGCGACTTTCGTATGATATAGTGGTATAAGGATCCACTGAGGGAGATATCATGATGATTGATTTTCCCTTCGTTGCCCACATTGAATATGATTTTTACTAGGGAAGGTTTTATCACTGCAAATTGATAACTATCACATATTTCAATGAAAATTCAAGGACAATTGCGAGAGGGGTTGTCGATTATGTAAAACGTGGTGCACATGGTTGCTTGATGATGATGGGATCGTGGAGTAGCACATATAGGAAGATTGGCACCATGCTAAGTGATGTGCGTAGGTGGAGACATAGTCTATGACATTGAAGAAAGAGGATTGAGTGGTGGATGGTAGAGAAAACGGTTGATTAGAAGGTTTCATAGTTTTGTAGAAGTTCGTTGCTCAGGTGGCTCATGGTAAAGTCGTTGTGCAAAGGCTGACTGCTGGGGTGGGGCATGACAAAGCAGTCGTGCAAAATCCTTCTGTTCAGGTGATGTAAAACAGAGTTCTGGCGTGGTTGGATAGTGGAGGCAAGGAAAATTGCAAGGGTTGTTATGCATATATGTAATGTTTTTGTGACTAGTGTATGGGACCATGCTCACGTGTTATGTTGTGTGATATAAATTTAAAATCATCTGTGTGCGAAAATTGATATAGTTATCCCTAGTTCCCAAAAGTTTCATTATTGTTGCAATAATGTGGAAAATTTTAGAGAGAGATAGGATGTTGATAACCATAGCATTAAGAAGGTCTTAGACGCTAGCCATTTTCAGTACAGGTTTAGCTTCAAAGGATTTAAAAAAAAAGAGAAAAAACTTCTGGTCAAGGAGAGACGGTTGCAGCCCATGGTTCATGAGAGTCGATAATTCCATTGTGGTAAAAAGTTGACGTTGTGAAGATATCCTATATGGAGGAGAATTTCAAAATGATCTAGATATCAACCATTAGGAACAAAAACAAGCCCATCTAGTGGTGGTGTCACTGTGGTGGAGATAAGAGGGTCATTGGCGAACTTTAGTCAATATTCTTTCCCTTTTGTTGAGCAATGGAATCATGCCCACCGTATACCATTCACTAAAGGAGGAGGCATGCCATCACTTGTAGGTGAGGACCACTCAAGAGAAATCATCTAATACTAGGGACCAAATATTGTGGCTTCGATAAGAATGACCTGATTTGGAAAGGTGTAAACCCTGGGTGAGAAGATTAGGGATGGGATATTTTAAATATTTTGGTAAATGAAACAACTATCAATTATGAAAATGGAGTGGACAAAATATCAGAGAGATGATGTCCATGAGATCATCATTTTGGGAAAACAAACTTGTAGGCAGTGGACGTGCTGGTGAAAAGAAGCTCACAATAAAGAAAAATTGGTATCTCTGGCGTGGTATATGATAATTCTACAATTATGTTTTATGGGAATTCAAGAGATTTGATAGAAGTTTTTCAAATCTTCCATGGCTATGGAGATCAGATATGCTCAAATTATGGAGCAATCACAATGAGAGAGGATGGGTCATAATATAAACAACAATAAATAAATAAAAAATATTTTAATGGAGTCAAAATTATTGCATGTAAATGCGAATACTACTCTAAGACCTGGTAAGGCACTTGTACCCCTAGGTAATCGTCTGTAATGTCTGGGTTAGACCTATGTGATAAGGGGGATGTCAGGTTAACAATATCCTGGGCAAAAACTTTGACAGGGGTAAGGGCTAAAGTGAGGAGAGTTGTCTCACTTAGTAGGTTTGGCTGGAGTTAGTCAAGGAACCCTAAGTCAAGTTTAAGGTGGGAATTGTTAGGTAAAATTGACTCGTGATTTGAGTCAAGGTTTAGATGGTTAAACAGTAGTGGTTTGGGCACATGGTATAGCGTACCCATGATATCATTTCCCAATGTATTGCATCTAATGGAGCCTATAAAAGGCAGGAAGACTTGATTGTAAGGTAAGCCTTGGAGGTGAGTAGTGAAGGCTCACTTGGCCACCTTAGATAGGATTTTTGCCAAGACTAATGAGATCTCATTAGGTTGGATTTTTCCATGGGTTTGGGGTTTTCCTAGATAAATATGCGTGTTTATCTGTTTATGATTGTTGTTGTGTTTTGTTCCTCTCAGTAAATCTCAATAATCAATTTATGTTCTCCGGTAAATTTCTTAACAATTTAATATATATTTTGGTAATATGGTTATGTATTCTTCTTGTGCTAACATGTTTATGGAAATACAATATTTTTGTATTTTTCTTTTAGATAAAGGATCCTTCAGTTGAGTTTCCAATTGGTTTCATATTCTCTTAGGTTTTGAACAAAGCTTGTGTTGTTTCTTCTTCCACCTTTTTTTATATTTTCAAAGTGGCTTGAACTATTTCCATTGTAACTTGAATATAATGGATTTTCCACAATCCTCTCTAACTTTTAGGGTAGAGTGGAGGATTATGTGGGCCCATACTTTTAGAGCTACTTTAGCTACTTTTATTTCCTTTTCCCACACAAATAACGGATAAGAAGACATGGATGATGCTCGTGAATATTTGATAGGATTAAATTTGAAGGAATATGACCAAAATATTATTTGGCTTTCATAAATAGTAGGCTGGGATTATGGCCTCATATTGATGAGAGAAGGATGGATGAGGGCCTAATACAGTTGGAGGGGCTAATAGAGTTTGAAACAATATTTGAGTTCCAAAACATATCATGTGTTTTTTCACCTAAAGGTTGATATCCTATTATTCTAGGTGTAAGGACCTCCTTTTGGCTTGATATCTACCATATCCTAATTAGTGATTAGATCATATAGAGAGTTGTAAAAGGGATTTCTAAACAAGGAAACACCTATATTTTTTTAGTGAACTATGGACCATTTTATATCCTTAGCAAAACTTCTTCGAGAATGAGGATACATATCTTTTAAGATTCCAAAATATTTCCAACCTCATTTTTTATTCAAGTAATAATTGCGATCACAAATATTGAAAATGTTTACCTAATTTACCATCGAGATTTTGTTGAACGTTATGAAAATCCAATTATAGGAACCTTTTCCTTTCTTTCTTTCTATTGCATATATCTATTTGTTTTCCCAATTCATAACTTCCCTATTATAGGGTCCTGCTAGATTTTCACATATCCGTTCATTATTTTTCATGCATTGTTTAGGATTATTATGAAGCTTTCCTCCTTGACTTTCACCCATTGAGGTAGGAGAATTGTTGGTTTCTCACTTCTTACTAGGTTATATTCAACCTCTTGATTATTTTCTCTAGCCATCCTTCTATCGATACATGATATCACTATCTTTTCTTAGGTTAAGAGGGTTAGATACCGCAACAAAAATATCTTTAAATGATCACTTTATCACCTACATATTTTCCTTTCTATAGTTATTCTTGCCTTCCTTCATTATCGGATTTCGTTACTTATTTTTCTGAAGACTTGGGGTCCATAATTTCCTCCTGTGCGTTTCTATGTTTTCCACTTTTTATAAGTGACGATGGTTATCACATAGTAGGGGAATGGATATTTTTAAGAGTTGAAATACAAGTAAAGATGATGACTGGTAGCATGCTAGATAGTGAGGACTTGGGGGATAGATGAGGGAGGGTTGGTAGTTGAGGGTATATTAACAATAGGAAAAAGATGGAATATAGTAATAGCTTTAGGTTTTATAGGAGGGTATGGATACCAATGATTAGATTATTTATAAATAGTAGGTAGAAACATACCTATTTAGGTTTGTAAACTAAATTCTTCTCATTGGTGATCGTGGGTTCCTTTGGAGGTAAGGTGTTTTTGGTTTATCAAGTTGCTTTATAGGGCAGTTTCTCAATCCTTTTGTATGCCTTGGTAAAGTATTTGTATTTGTTGTAAGAATTGGATTAAATATCAATTGTTCGTAATATATGGGTTGTGTGTATTTCCAGCCTTATAGTTCAAGAAATTTTACTACTTTACAAAAAGCATTTTCAAGTTCTACTTCCATACAAGCCCTTACAATATGTGCATTTTTCATAGTGGCTTTACCTTGTTGAAAAGTATATTATCATGTTCACTCATAAATTCTTTTTAAACTAATGAAAAAAAATCAACATATTGTAGGTATTAGCGTTGTGAATGTGGGATAAGGGGGTTGATAGGTATTTTTCAATATAAAAAGAAATATCTAAAAAATTATGTTTTCCTATTAATTTGAAAAATGCATTCGGAAGGATGCTCAACAAAAGGTTTTTGGGAGGTTTTTGTCAATATCTATTGAAATTAGGGGAACTTTTTAATGTCCCATGAATTAATGTGCTATGTCATAGGTTCAATGAGTGAAGATACCTTTGGATTATCCAACGTTTGATTCCACTAAACTTGTGGATTTGCAATTAAAATTTGTAATGGATATCAAATATTGGTCACCTTAGAGAATCATAGGGAAATGTGGAAGTTTCACCCATACTAAGAATAACATTGCAATGTTCGCTTAGTAAAAATCTAGGTTCCATAATTTAGATGCAATACCTATGACCCCATGAAGTATGGCTAAATTATGAAGGTTATTTATTTATGTTTCCATCATTTTGAAGAGAAATTAATAAAACCTTCTACCACATAAGAATATTTTCATTTTCACTCTGGGTGTTAGTTATTTTGGAAATAATTTTCTTTTGATCAGTCAAAAGGCCATGGATTGGTGAGATACCCAATCAGCATCATTTTAGAGAAAAAAAATTATCCCTTTTTATTAAATTTTGGTGCATGATTTTAATGCATGTGATTTCCTCAAGCTTATTTACAAACTGAATAGGTGTATATTTTGAGGAATTTTCTCTCTTTCTTGTTGTTGCATATATTATGGCCTCAAAGGATAAGGTATTCAAGAGAAAGGGTGGAGATAAGGTTTCCTATTCTCTGGTGGGTTTTAAAAATTCTATATCGAACATTTGATCTGGGGGGGAAGAACGCTGGAACTCGACTGGTAGGGTTCTGTACTCTCCTCAGACGGCACAGTCTGATCTACTAAGACATCCATCACGGACCTGACCTTGTGCCAAGAAAATACCCAACGACTCTGTGAAGGATCGAAGGGCAAATGGACAACCCCCAGGGGGGGCTTCTGCGCCCTCCCCCAAGGCGAATAATCTGCAGCACCAATCTGAAAGAACGATACTATTTGGATCGGTCAGTGAGGATGTGATCAACCAGGAAATCCCACGTCGGCATGAGCGCACTAGAAAATACAAACCGGAAAACAAAACGGAAGCAGAAACAGGATGGAATAACCGACCAGATGGAACCCCGAAGGTCTCCTCGACCACCTGCAAACCAATAGCAACAGATCAACCCAGAATCGAACTGTCGGGAGAAAAAATAGAATAATGAATCCAATTTATGACAGATCATGCACTCATTGAAAAATTTATAGGGTTCTGGCCGATGAAAAAAGCCCTATACAGTTGGATAGCAACGAAGTGGAAGCCTAAAGGTGATGTGACTCTGCAGCTAGGCCCAAAATGATTCTTTACAACGATCTTCTTTTGCCTGGAAGACAAATACAGAATCCTGGTTGAAGGACCCTACTTCTTCAACTCAGCTGGCCTATACTTAAGGGACTGGGCACCCAGATTCAACCCGGATAAGGAGGACCTCACCTGGGCACCGGTCTGGATAAGACTGTACTCACTTCCAGATGAGTACTGGGATGAAGATATCCTGAGAAATATTGGAAATGGTTTGGGGGAATACATAAAGGCAACAGAAGAAACGAAAGTGCCCAGATACACATCTTACGCTCGCATCTGCGTCTTCATACGCCTAGACAAAGCTCTGCCAGAATCGGTAAGTCTCTCTCACCATGACTATGAATGGATTCAACCCTTAGACTATGAACATGTCCCGTTTCGATGCCGTAAATGCCATGCCATAGGGCATATTTTCAGAGATTGTCCCCTAAATTTTAAAGCTACTGCCCCTGCCCCCACTGACTCTCTGACCCATGATGGCTTCACCAAGGCCCCTACCCGCAAACGGGCTCATAAAAAACCAACAACAGGGAAGAAACCCCAGCAAAATAACACCTCTGACCCTGCGGTCAAAAATAGCTTTGGAATCCTAGCTCAATCTATGGAAGAGCAAAACGCTTCCTCATTACCCAACTCTGCTCTCCCCTCCTCCTCCACCCAGCCACCTCCTTCAGCCCCCTCCTCTGAATCCCCTCCAACCAAAGACACCCCAGGTAACCCCACGGAAAGCAAAGAGAAGCAGGTGGAAAAAGACAATGAAATGGAGGTTGACGGATCCTCAGACCCCCTCCAAAACCCAGACATTCCCTCAGAAGAAAATAACCAGGTGCAACGAATGGAGGAAGAACGAGAAATCATAGATCTGAATGGACTAGACATATTAGAACTAGAAGTAGCATGCAAAAAGAAATCCTATGAAAGCATCCCAGAGCTTCAGCTTAACAAACTGGAAATGGTCATTTCCCGAGCCTACCAACAGTATCAGCTTGGCATCCAATCAGGAAGTCAATGGGATTTAGGCCCCACTCCAAAGGACTCCAAAAAAGGGAAGAAGAACTGATCTCCAAAGAACAATAGCGGTAGGGAAGATCCTAGTGGACTCAGGCAGGTATGCTAAGCTTACGAAGTACTATAAGCCCTCCACCAATAATGAATCATGAAGCTCATTTCATGCAACCTAAGAGGGCTCAATAGCCCAGGTAAACTCAGAATGTTAAAAAATATGTTAAAAATGGAAAAGCCGCAAATATGCTTTCTCCAAGAGACAAAATGTAATAGCTCAACTCTAGAAACTATCCTATCTAAGGCTTGGCCAGGATGTCAATCGGTGGCTGTGGATGCATCTGGCGCATCTGGAGGGCTAGCCATTGCGTGGAACTCTCAAGCACTTTCTCTCTCGGACTTTCACGCTTCTCATAATTTAATCAAGGCCGCATTCCACATAGTAGGCACGAATATTCATGGGAATCTCTCGAATGTATACTTCCCTCAGGAAGCAAGGGAAAAAATAGCTCTCCTCCACACCCTAGAAGCTCTAAAATTCAATAGAAGGTACTCACTCTGGATTGTCGACGGGACTTTAACATAATAACAAAATTGGAGGAAAATATTGGGGGCAGAAATAGGCTGGAACAGGAAAACACCCATTTTAAAGACTTCATCCAGAACGCATCTCTGATAGATCTGCATTTCTGCAATGGTACTTTTACGTGGAGCAACCGAAGAGCAGGCAAGCATCAAATAGCCTCCAAGCTGGATCGGTTTCTAATTTCAGACAACTCGATTCATCTAGGGGGAGACTTCTCAGCGGCCATTCTTCCACACTCAGGATCCGATCACTGGCCTATTGCCCTTCAATGGCAACGTCCTGGCAGCACCACAAGAAGACCTTTTCGCTTCGAGGAATTTTGGTTCACCCATCCCTCCCTCAAAGACTTTGTTCACTCTACATGGACATCCTTCAGCCCTCCAGAAGGCTCCAAGATGTTCCAGTTCCAATAGAAACTCAAACATCTAAAATTCTGCCTTAAGCGATGGAACAGAGAGACCTTCGGAAACATCTTCACGGCACAACATGATCTTCAAAAAGCCCTAGAGGATCTACAACAAGAAATAAGCACAGGAGGTCACACAGAAAGAACACTTGAGCAGGAGCAGCGCATCCACAATCAGCTTGAGGAGAGAAGAAAGCAGGAGGAGATATACTGGAAGCAAAAGTCCAGAATCTGATGGTTGAAAGAGGGAGAGTGAAACACCAAATTCTTCCATAGAACCATTGTTTAACGTAGAATGTGCAATAATATCCCTTACATTAAAAAATCAGGAGGAGAAAGGGTGGAACAACATGAGGAAATTGAGAAGGAATTCCTCAATCACTTCAAGCAAGTCCATCAAGAGCCTGAAATCAACAGACGTCCTGCAATCGAAAGAATCATACACAATGTGCCAAAATTAATCACAGCGGAGCACAATGAACTCCTCCTCCGTCCAATTCAAATACAGGAAGTGGACATTGCTATGGCTCAGCTTAAAGAAGGAAAAGCTCCCGGCCCAGACGGCTTCACCACCACTTTCTTTCACAAGTTCTGGGAACTGATAAAGTTGGAAGTCTGGGAAGTGGTAGAGGAATCACGAGCATATCATTGGCTGCTTCCCTCACTTAACTCCACTTTTATAGCCCTAATCCCAAAAGAGGAGGACTCAATCAAACCAGACAAATTCAGGCCGATTGCTCTCTGCAACGTAATATACAAAGTCATCTCTAAAGTCATTGCAAATAGGCTAAAGCCCCTCTTGCCAATGCTCATCTCTCCGGAACAGTCTGGATATGTGGAAGGGAGACAGATTATGGACGGCATCATCCTCTCGCATGAGATCATTCACACTCTCAAGCATTCAAAATAGGCAGGTATGCTCCTAAAACTTGATCTTTCCAAAGCATTTGACAAGCTCAGCTGGAATTATATACAACAAATGCTAATTGCTTTCGGATTCAGTCCCACATGGATCCGCTGGATTATGAGCCTAATTTCCTCTACTAGCTTCTCCATTCTCATGAATGGGATCCCCTCTCGCCCCTTCTCCCCCTCCCGAGGTATAAGGCAAGGTGACCCCCTATCCCCCTTCCTCTTTGTATTAATGGCTGAAGGACTGGGACGTCACATTAAAAATGCCCTTCACTCACATCAGCTTAGAGGTCTCTCCATTCATCAGTTGCCTGCCATCTCCCATCAGCAATTTATTGATGACACTATGCTCCTTGGTTACCCCTCCATTCAAGAAACCTCCAGATTTAAAGTCGTGCTCAATGACTTTGCTGAAGGCTTTGGAACCAGCATCAACTGTTGGAAATCGCAGATCTTCTTCTTTAATACTCCTCAAGTTGTCAAGTCTACTATAGTCCGCATTTTGGGGTTCCCCATCGCCACCCTTCCATCCAAATACCTTGGAGCCCCCCTCACTGTCTCTGCCATCAAGCACTCTTCATGGCGCAACCCTATTTAAAAGCTCGAATCCCATCTCAACCAATGGACGCACAGAGCTCTAAAGTTAGTCAGCCGCGCAGTGCTCATAAAGGCCGTTCTTCAAGCAATGCCGCTGTACTTATTCTCCATCCTGGCTGCACCAAAGTGGGTCATAAAAATACTAAGGAACATTCAGAGAGGATTTCTATGGGGAAGCAATGCAGATAATCGCAAATGGGCACTGGTAAAGTGGAGCATAGTTTGCAAACCAAAAGCAAAAGGAGGCATCGGCCTAAGAGATCCTGAGCATAGCAACGCCATCATGGGAGCCAAAATATGGTGGCAATGGCTCACCAATCCAGGTAAACCTTGGGTCACATTATGGATGACCAAGTATGCCAATCACCGACCCCAGGAAGAACTCATCAGATTAAAGCCCAACGATAAAGGATCGCTAATTTGGAATGCAGCCAAAGAACACTATCAAATGATCCAGCAGCACAGTTTTTGGGAGGTAAGAAACGGCTACACCACTAGATTCTGGACAGATGCCTGGAATCAAATGCCTATTCTCAGCCATGTACTTAACCTGCCACCGGACATCATTAGGGAGGAGACACAGCAAGCAAAGATTAGGCAGTATTGGACCCAGGAAACTGAGAAGGGCTTCAGGATTTGGAAACCGGGCAACCAAGTACTCACAAATGAAGATCACCAAATTTCCATGGATCTGGAAAGGGAACTAAGCAAAAGAAAAATCAGGTACGATGAAAGCAGAGACATTCTAAGATGGGGATATCAGCCGAAAGGAGCCTTCACCACGTCCGAGGCCTACAAAATCATCTGCAATGATTCTGATCCCCAGGACCCAATCTGGAGCAAAATCTGGAGCTCTGGCTCCTGGCCCAAAATCTGTCATTTTCTCTGGTTGGTAGGACATCAGAGAATTCTAACCTGGGACAAGCTTAGAAGAAGAAACTTTCATGGCCCCTCCATCTGTTTCAACTGCAGTGCCCATGAGGAAACTCTCCAACATCTGCTGGACTCTTGTCCCTTGGCCAATCAGCTATGGGAAAAGGCAAGCTTTAGATGTCAAAGAAGATGCAGACTTGAGAATGAAATCACGAACTCTATACGTCAGTGGCAATGGGACCCTTACAAGAGTGAAATACTCAATCATCTATGGAGACTAGTTCCCGAGCTAGTTCTATGGAGCATATGGAAGGAGCAAAATAAGCGCATATTTAAAAATCAGCACTCTTAGATAGACAATATTTGGAACCTGCTCTGTAGAAATCTTCAAGAGACTCTTATGCTAATATCTTGGAAGGAGGAGGACTGGCCTACGCTAGACAATGAGAAAACCATTATGGAAAACTGGCAAATACAACTTACTCAAGGATCTCACAAGCAGGACCATTCTGAAACCAGTACTCAAAATCAGGTCACTTGGAAGCCCCCACCAAAGCATACATTCAAACTCAACTTTGATGGTGCCTCCAAAGGGAATCCCGGACTCGCAGGCTTTGGAGGAATAATAAGGAATCATGAAGGTGCTCCCCTGATACTGTATTTCGGAAACATCGGATGGGACACCAATAACTCAGCTGAGTTAGAGGGACTATGGCAGGGACTTCTACTTGCTGGAGGACACAACTTTCACCCTCTGGAGGTGGAAGGAGACTCTCAAATCCTCATAAACATGGCCAAAAAAATCCTAAATGGATCTTAGGCCAGGAAAATAGCCACCAGCTGGAGGCTTGAAGCAAGACTGGAAGCCATAGAACTTGAGCTCCACAGAAATAGAGCAATCACCTTCACACACACAAGACGGGAGGGTAACAAGGTTGCCGATTTCATGGCCAATGTGGGGGTGGAGAATGACCAATCTCTAATCACAGGGCAGCTGAATACTATTTTAACACATGACAAAGCTCAAGAATGCTCTCAACTGGTCCAAAAAGATGCAGTTCCCCCGGATGCGGGTGCTAGATAGGATGGGACAGGCGTGGACGGATGGCCACATGCCGGCCACTGGCCATCACGTGGCAGACGTCGAAGACGCAGGTAAGGTACGCAGCTGGTATAAGGTGAAGCTGCAGAGAATAGTTAATGCCTGGCACGACAATTCGGCTCAAGCGGAGGTTGCAGTTATGGCGAGTGAGCTCCAAGGCAAAGTAGGTTAGGTTATAAGCGATGTTGCAGCGTATGGTCAGAGAATGTTGGTGGCTCCTCCTTCAAGTAGGTCTCTGCAACTCGGTTTCCCTGCCTCTTCGTCTCCATAGGGATATCCTCTCTGTTTTTCTGGCTCATTCCATAGTTGATTCGAGTAGCTGGGTTTTTGGATTACCCCGTGGTCTGTTGGAATTTCCTCCCCTTGGTCCCTGTGAGAATGGTGAGACCTCGATAGCGTCTGCCTAGCCATCGAGGCACTTCCGTAGGGGGAACCTCTCATAGTCATGAGGCAGATAATGTTGTCCATTGCTGCCATTGCAATATCGCATGCTCCACTGGAGCTAATCCCCTCCACTCCAGTCAATTCATGGACACGGGGGCTTCGAGCTCGGCTGCCTTGCCTGCCTTTGGCTCTGCTATCTTCAATTTTAGCAGTTCCATGAATAACCCGCAGATTAGTGCGCATGTCTTGGTCCTGTTCATTGAAAATTCCCAGGAAGACAATGATTCCCTGGATGAGCATGGGCAGAGGAAGACTGATAAGAAGATGCACGAAGTAAAGGTTCCTGAAGCTGATCCAGAGTAGAAGGTTAAAGGTCCTGCCTCAGACATGGAAAATGCATCGCATAGCAAGATCGATCAGAGGGAAGGGACCGGCGGAGAGGAATACACTTTTCCCACTGCTGCTGAAAGGGAAGCCTACGGTTGGTGCCGGGTAGAGGAAGTGCAAATGGACGATTGATGTCGCTCGAGCACAAGGTTCTTTTGGCTCTTCTGTCTGGTCTTCTAGTCTCTTTTGCTGTCTATTTTGGCTTAGTTCTAGCATCAATTCTCTGTGTTTATATTTCTGAAACTTTGTTAATGGGATGGGTACGGTTAGTCTCCCCTGCGTGGGATAATCCGGATTTCTGGTTGGTGCCCCTGCGTGGGCTTGCTCTTTTGGACGGTCTCGCTTATATGTTTGGTGCCCCTGCGTGGGCTAGTTATCTGGTTGGCCTCAACTGCTCTAGGATGACATACCCAAAGCCTGGTTCTTTCTGTTTTATCATGTTGTAATTTTTGCCTCCTGTACATAATATAATAGTATAGTTTTTTACCGAGAAAAAAAAAAAGGTTTCCTATTCTCTCATTAGTTTTATTCAAGCATCCATTGAATTGGGGATCAAGGTTGACCAAAGTGTTAAATGATGAGATCAAAACGTTGCAACATGTAACCAATCGATCTAGGTAGTGAGATCAAAATAAGAGAAGAAGATATAATAGCAAGCAATGATGTTTACAATTTGAAGGGTTAATGGAGATGATATGTCAAAGGAAAGCTAAGAGCATAAAAGATGATAAGAAATATATGATCTTTCATTTTGGTAAAGTTTCAATGGATAAACCAAAGGCCATTAATAATGAACAAGAGAGTGAGACATAATGAATTTTTGGATTCTTGGATGACAGGGCTAGTTATTGCATAAAAGGATGAATTTTTACTCTTGCAATGGTTAGAATGTTTATATAGACCAACCAACTATGGGTATATATTACAAACTTTAGGTAAAAGGAAGAAAAATGAGCTTATGTTTTGAAGGTTTTTGTTAAAAATGAAGCATAAGTGTATGATATATAGAAAAATATGTAATTTATATCACACTCTCAAACTACTAAAGAGAAATGGAAGTTTGAATAAATTAGGCACTTAAATAATGGTGCTCTAAAAATGGGGGACCTTGTGTAGCTTTAGGCAGCTTCTACTCTAACTAAAAAAGGAAATATTTCATACACAAGGATTAAATAAGTTTAAAACAACTAGAGACAAATTGAAACAAAGGATTTGAGTCTACTAAGTTTGAACATGTAGAAAAAAGGAAAATGATGAGGTTTATGATATGGAAAAAGGACAAAACGTAAAATAGGAGACTAGAATTATGATCTCGAACCATGAAAGAGGCACTAAAAGGATAAATGAAGGCACATGTGAGTCATTGCGATGATGAACTGGAGGTTCATTTATTCATCCTAAAGTGAATTTCGTATGGTTACCACACGATACAATGGTATCTAAGGAAACATGTATGTGGCTAGAAAAAATATGCAAATTCCATACAATAGAAGAATATTTGTTGAAATCAAATACAATGGCTTACCCAAAACCATAATATAAATCATAGAAATTCATATGAATCAAATACGAATATATAAATAATCTTAAATGAATAAAGAGAAAAAAATATATATCTTTAGTCAATATGAATCACACTAGTTACTTATAAATGTCATAAAACCACACTCTTTAGTTCTAAACGTCATAAGAAAAATTCTTATGTGATGGATCTAAAAGAAGTCTCTCAACAAAAATCTTAATACTTAATTTTATTTTTTATAAAATCCTAAACTTTATTATTCTTTCATTCATAAAGATTGTTGAAAAGTGTGGTGCTATGACCTAATAAAGGAAATGTTAATATGCTCTAAACAATATAAAAGATTAATAAATTATTGTAAAAATAAATTTTCTAACACATAGATCACATGAATATGAAAAATAATATTCAAAATAATTAACAACTATCTTATATGATTAACAATACTCATAATCTAACACATACACTCTAGCGCCCTCCTCCAACATCCACCCAAGTAACCATGCCAACCGGGCTCAACATGATATGAGAGGCTACTATGATCAAATTTGACCTCCTATGTGACCTTAAGGAAGTGGAATCAATGGAAACATCACACACAGTCATCCAAAATCAACTTCAAAATCCTGAGGAGACATGTCGTCCACTGAAAGAAATTGTGTTGATTTGTGTAGGTTGGGAGGTACTATAAGGCCCAGGGTTCAGAGTTTCGACGGAAAAGCATCAGAAGGGAAGCTTGTGTGCTTGGAACCCAAGTGTGGGGTTACGGCACCCATTGTGTTTTCAAGAAAAAACATAATGGATTCATGGCATGTGATGGATGAGGATGATAATGCTCAAAAAGACAATTCCAATGCAATATAAATCAAACCAGAATACTATAACCTACGTCTACTATCAATTTGCAGAAGCTTAAAGATCGAGTTGAACAATATAACCAAAAGAAGAAGAATCAATGGCACAATACACATGAAAACACTTTTGGGAAAGCCTCAACTAAAAACCCACACTATTGTATTATCATACATGGTGGAAATACATAAGAATTATACAAAGCCTCAGCTCTCATAGCTAGCCAGCACTTAGTACAATCCTCACAGATGCTCATAGGCAATCTTGGCTTCTCTCTAGCCTTCCTCTCTGCCCTCCAAGATCCTATTTCCTTGTGTTTTTCCTTGTGGATGATTAGCCTATTACCAAGTGGAAAACCAAGCCTTCAAAATTGTGCAATCCTCAAGGATGAATCCTTGACTACATGCATGCGTTCTCTCCATGAGAAAATACATGCAACTAATAGTACATTGTCCTTGAACATTAATCTCAACTGGGTCTTTCTCAGAATAGACATGCATTAGTTTCTGATGAGGTAATATTCAGTTAACTGGAGTAGCACTAGTTGAGTGCATTATGCATCAACTGACTGTTCACTCACTATTAGTTCCTGAAATTGTTTGGAACTAATTTAACTAGACTTAACTCAGTAAACTGAGTTAACTAATTACAACTCAAATATAACTCAATATTATCTCCTTAATTTAAGGGATATCTCTTGCATGACTTCAGAAAGACTTCTAACTTGAATTTCTCCAACTAATTAATTTAAAATAAATTAATTAATTATTTCCAAGTAGCTGTTAAGAATAAATTCGATTTTAATTCACAATTTAATTCAAGGACAAATTAAATTGGAATATTTTTGTTGCCATATTTCAACACTCCCTCTCAACAATAAAAGAGATTATCTATCACCCCGATCCTGTCTCTGTGGAACTCGAATTTACACTTTGACAATGCCTTTGTCAAAATGTCAGCATCTTGCTCCTCTGTCGAAATATACTACAGCAACATGATCCTCTCGACCTATGAAAAGGCACGAGCAATAAATTTGCCATATGCTTCTCCACACTACCATCAACAACTTTATTTACCTTGTAAAACCAACGTGAACTCACAACTGACTTGTTCTCCAGTCTCGGAACCATGTCCCAAACACTTTTACGAACTATGGAGTCATACTGCTCCGCCATAGCATCAATACAAATCGGCTGCTCCAATGCTTCCTTAAAGGAATATGGATCGGTCTCAACACATTCCCCAGCAAGGGCCATGTATATAGTGTACCTCTCAGGTGACCTCCTCTGTCTACACTAAGAATATGGTGCTCCCACATCCTCTCTCGCATCGTCCAACAATCTGTCAGCTTCTTTTGTGCACTTCCATCCATCTCTAGAAGAATTTTCTTGAGTGGATGTCTCCATTCCTAGAACCTTTGCATGCGGTTGCTCTGCATCAGTCCGAGGCTCCTCGTCCTTAGGAACCAAAAGTTCCTCCACAGCCTGTAGTTGGATCTCCCTATCAAGGGAAACTCGCATGGCCTTCTGCTCATCAAACTTGAGATCTCTGCTAACCACTGTCCTCTAACTGGTAGGAAAGTGCACTCGATAGTTGTGAGGTGTATCAGTGTACCCCACAAATATCCCCAACTCTGATATTGCCTCAAGCTTCTTCCATGCATCCTTTGTCACATGGCAATATATCGATGAGCCAAAGATCCTGAAGTGACCCACATCTGGTCTCTTACTGGATAAACCTTCCTCTGTTGTCTTCATCCCAAGTATCTGATATGGGCTTCTATTCTACATATAGACCACTATGTTTCATGCCTCAACCCACAAGTGAAGTGGTAGGCCTTGGTCATGCAGCATTGCCCGAGCTGCCCCTACAATAGTTCTGTTCTTCCTCTCGGCCATCCTATTCTGTTGTGGGTTATGAGGTGCCATTAACTCTCGTTTAATTCCTTCCACTTCACAGAATTCCTTAAACTCTTGAGAGACATATTCTCCACCGTTGTTGCTTCTAGAGGCCTTAATCTTCTTCCCTGACTCTTTCTCGACCAATGCTTTGAACTCACAAAACTTTGTGAAGGTTTGGTCCTTCTTATGCATGAAATAAATCCAGCATTTACGAGAATAGTCATCAATTAAAACCACATAATACCTTAGCTTCGTTGTGGATGTCGTCGAGAGTCGTCCACACAAATCAGTATGAACTCACTCAAGATAGCCCTTCCTTGATTGTCTTGATCATGAAAGAATACTTGGTGTACTTTCCAAAGGTACAACCTTTTCATGTGTCAACTTGCTAAAGTTTACCTTTCGGAAGTCCTGTAGATATCTGCTGCATTATCTTCAAAGCCCCATGATGCAAATGGCCCAACCACCTGTGCCACAACTCGCTAATGTCTTGGATTTGCACCAATTATACTTTCGTATTCAATGTTGCATAATCATCTACCTCTAGTTTGTAGAGATTCTTCACCCAAATCCCTATTCTCTTTGTCTGACCCATGGCTATGTGTCTTAGGAATGCCTTTCCTTTACTAAAGACAACATCGTAGCCTTTGTCCTCTAACATCGTGACTGATACCAAGTTCTTATTCAGTCTAGTCACATACATCACATCTGTCAAGGTGAGAGGAGCTCCATGCTCCCTCTGAAAAGAAATCGTGCCCACTCCTGAAACACTATACCTTCCATCGTCACCCATCTCTATGCATATCTTGAGGTATTTCTCCCCCATGGCACTGAATAAATTTTTATCATTGGTCATGTGGAATGAGGCTCCACTGTCAAGATACCATACACAACTCATCATCGATGACACCATGCATGCGATGAGGGTAAAGTCCATTTTGAACTGAGAGGCTAATGCCTCACCTTCCGATCCTTCCGAGGATCCCTTCTTGGACTTCTCTGATGGGAAATTAGTTGCATAATGTCCCATCTTGTGACAATTAGAGCATCTTACTTTAGACATGTCACCCTTATTCCCTCCATGAGAAGAATTCGATTTGAATTGGGAAGCCTTCCCATTCCATTTCCTTTCCTTACTTGCTAAGGCCAGATTTTCTTCATCATCATTCTTGGATGAAGAACCATCTCATGTGCTCCTCCTAATCTCTTCCTGCATAAGATCCAACCACAGTCATTCCCAATCTGGCAGTTTCTCCCTTCCATTCATAGAGTCATGGTAGCTATTCCAACTCTTTGGAAGGCCAAGGAGAGCGAGGGTCACCATATCATCATCTACAGTAGTTATTCCCACACGGCCAAGCTCATCTCTGCAGGTGGTGAGCTTGTTCAGATATGCAGAAATAGTATCGCCCTTCTCTATCTTGATTCTTCGAAACTTATCCTTGAGTCCCAGTTTTCTCTGGTTGCTATTGTTCTGGTAGAGTTCCTTCAATATCTTCCACCTTGAAAATGAAGTATCCTTCCCATGGAGACGAGAGATAGTATGGTCTCGAACTCCCTCAAGGATGATCTGTCTCGCCTTTGCCACACACTTCTTCCACTCAGCCAACTCTTGTGCATTAGCTGAAGCTGGCTTTGGGATTTCTTGATCAATGAATTCCTTCAAGCCATTGTTTTCTAATACAGCCTCCATTCTATATTTCCATGCTATGTAATTCGAGCTACCTTTCAAGGCATACTCGAGTCTCAAGCCATAGAACACCATTGGGAAACCTTGAAGTATGATATGAATTCAATTTTCACCTGCAACGCTGAACTTCAAACTTCAAATTCGCTTCTCAGTATACTATTCATAGCTTCGATACCATGTAAAAAATGTGTTATAGGTTAACCCGATAACGCAATATAAATCAAAGAAGAATACTATAAACTACTTCTACTATCAATTTGTGGAAGCTTAAAGATCGAGCTGAACAATATAACCGGAAGAAGAAGAAGCAATGGCACAATACACATGTAAATACTTTGGGGAAAGCCTCAGCTAAAAACCCCACACTATTATATTATCATACATGGTGGAAATACATAGGAATTATACAAAGCCTTAGCTCTCACAGCTAGCCAGCTCTCAGTACAATCCTCACAGATGCTCACAGGAAATCTTGGCTTCTCTCCAGCCTTCCTCTCTGCCCTCCAAACTCCTATTTCCTTGCAATGTTACTTGTGGATGATTAACCTATTACCAAGTGGAAAACCAAGCCTTCAAAACTATGCAATCCTCAAGGATGAATCCTTGACTGCATGCATGTTATAGCTCCAAATCTCACCCTTGATATTTGTGATGCTACATTTATGGCCTAGGGCAACCCCTCCTTCCAAACCTAGTCCAAATACTTAAAAATAGTGTTTTACTCCTTGTACGTGACATTTCCCTGAGCTAAACATGTGTGTACGCGGGTCGGTGTATACCCAAACTGCGTATATGTCTTAAAACACTTAAAAAAATTAAATCTCCTTAATTTTGGGTGGAGATAATGGGTTTTACCTGTTTATTTCCTATTAGTGCCCATGGCCCAACTGTTCCCAACGAATTCGCAAATAAAAAACTACTTTGGGAGAAGTATAAAAAGGCTTCAATGGGAAGGCCTAAAGGAGGAGAGAATAGAGAGAAAATTAATCTACTGAGATTATCCCTGATCAGGTCTGAAGATCCTTGTGCTTCCAGCACTTCCCCCACTATGGAAAACCCTTGTTTCCTTGAGTTATGATGTTATTTCACTAGTTGAGATATCTTTGTGTGAGTCATGGAAGGAGCCTTTTGAAGACTTGGGATTGGACGGATCCAGAGGACGGTTCCACTTAAAGCCAGTAAGAAGAAGATTCAAGTGATATCATTCCTTGCTTTGTTTTAGTTATCTGCAATAAAGAAACATTTGTCTTGTTCCTGAAATCAATCTTCTTTATGGATATGATGTTATTGTTATGGTTTACACATGAATAATTGTTTCAATTTTATAACTAACCATCTTTATATATGTTATGAATTTGATTTCTATATGATACTTGGTCCATATATTGCTATGCTTCTTTGAATTGGTTGTTTTGCA
Organism: Pinus tabuliformis; assembly: GCA_031772625.1. Lineage (NCBI taxonomy): Eukaryota > Viridiplantae > Streptophyta > Pinopsida > Pinales > Pinaceae > Pinus > Pinus tabuliformis. The sequence goes on along the minus strand of CM062819.1, from coordinate 254,098,044 downwards.
AGTTCAATGATCGAGAGGAACTCCAAGAGGGATTGAACCCTAGCTGGATCTACCCAAACAAAGATCCCCCAGGTGCACCTCTCTTCACGTAGTTTGCTTATTTAAGTATCATGGCTGTGTGGAATGCTTGGTTTTTACTGTAGATAACCCCCGCTCTACTACGGTGTTGACCCAAAACCTTAGGGGACATTGTCCCTCAACTGAATTCGCGACTCCGCTGGCGACAACAGTATTGTTGTTCCTAGTTTGGGTTATTTTAAGCCAATCAGGGCTCAACCATTGTTGTTCTTACCGCAGCTGGTTTGTTTGTTCCTGTAGGAACTCACACTTTAAGTCTGAGCAATTTATTTAGACCTCTTTTTTTCTTTTTCTTGTGAACTGTTATATACGCAGTTTTGTCAGGTTACAGTAGCGTATGTACGCAAGTTTCCCCATATGAACCTGCGTATACGTAGGTTTCTTTGGGCTAAATCGCGTATACACACAACTATGTATCAACACAGTCGCGTATACCCTAACTTTCCAAGATTTTGTTAAGTCTTTCTGTTTCTAAAGATTTGTTTGCTGGTTTGAGGATTTCCTGAGCAGTTAATTTTTGTTGTCAGTCTTTGGATTTGCAGCAAGTTTCCGGTTTCGAATTCTCTCTTATTGTGGAAAGTTTTGGTCTTGTTTTTGTTTTGTCACAAGTGTCATAATTTGTGTTTGAGCACACGAGATTTCTTTCTGAGAATCTTGGCTGTTCTGGTCTTCCAAAGTAGAAAGATCGGTTTCAATCTTTCTGACAAAGTTTATCTTTGTGATCTTCTTGCTTTGTGTCAACACTGCATCTTGTGGCCATTTTCTTTTCTCTCTTTTTGAAATTTGTTGAGTGACAATTTTGAAAGTTGTCTTTCTTGGTCTTTTGATCATTGTCACCAAGCTCTTTTTGCTACTTTTTGGTCATTAAGAGCATCTTGAAACAACTATTTTGTTGACTTTTCGCCGATTTTGAGTTGATAACTTGCAATGTGTTTTTGTTGCCTATTTTTCGGTCTTAAAGTTTTCAATAGTATTTGGAGCACTTTTGAAAATTTGTTTTTTGCTTTTTCTTTTGAAGAAAAATTCTTGAAAACTTGGTTTTTGCTTTCTTTTGCCTTGTTTTGATTTGGTTTCTTTTTGCGAGTGAAAGTTCATTTTGTTTGTCTTCAGATTTGCTTTTAGTGTTTGGATGAAAATGAGCTTTATCAACTTATATTCTATCTAAACATCTTAAGTGGCTATTTAGAAGCGATAAATAAGTTACTTTCATTCTTTTCTTTAGAGTAATCTTAAGTTTTTTGCATCAGCATATACTCATTGCATTAGTATAGTTTGTGCATCTTTTAGGGCATCCATAGTTTTTGTTATTTTTTGTGAGTGTGAAGCTTGTTAAAAGAAAAAGAAAAGAGAAATTTATTTCTTTCTTAGAAGTTCCTTAGGACTTGGTAGAAATTTCTTTCATCAAAGAACAAAACAATTCCATTTTCATATAGTTTGGTTTTTATTAATTTCTTTTGCGTCAGAAAACACCACAAGCTTCATTTCCGTTTATCCCTTGACTTAAGAATAGCCCATTTAAAAACAAGCGCTAACTAAAATATACTAGAACTTTTTTTTATATATATTGTCAATTTAGACACACCAACAAGTTTTAGGATATTTAGGGCCTTGGATTAGGCGAGTGGAGAGAAAAATCTTGAAGGCCATTTTAAACTGTGAAACATAGAAGTCTGAATAACGAGTGCAAATCCAATAGCGTTAGGGAGAACAGGAAAGCTCCAGATCTGGCAGTTAAGAACGAGGGTTTTTGAAGATAGGGTAGAGAGATACCCCCTCTCCTACTTGTTGGATATTACCTCAAGAATGTTCTGCCCGGCTTCTAACACGAGTTGGTAACCTTAGTTGCTTATCCTAGGGATCTACATAGGTGGTTGCAGAGGGGAATCTCGTGGCACTTGAGGTCGACATTCTATCACTCTCAGCAGTACTTTTGGAGGGCACCCTTGCGAAGCTTGGGGGAGCACAGGCTATTTTTTGGAGGTCAGAATAACTTCCTCTGATACCTTCACTGGTAGGCTTGGGCCGTCATTATCCTAGACTATCTTCGGAAGGCCCCTACTTCACTTTCTTGTATTTTGGTGTCTGGTTCTCATCACCCGGAGCAGAAATACTTGAAAGTTGTTTAACTAGCTGATATCTTTTAGGGACTTTTTTAGTGTCTGCTCTGTTCTCTTAGTTGGTCTAGCTTTCATTATTTCTTGAGTCTTTAATTAGATCTTAATCAAAAATTCAAAGTGGCTAACCGATCGCCTAGACGGTCTCAAAGACTTCGTGGTCTTTCACCACCAAGTTTAGAGCCTTCTCCTAGAAGGCACAGAGGTAATACTTCCAGTGGTTTTCACCCAGTGGCAGCCAACACATCGAGGATTGATCCTCCACTTGGGGGCATTTGTGTACAAGACAGGCCTAGTAATACCATAGAGCCTGAGAGGAACACTCCAGTTATTTCTCGAGTTCTCTTCCTATCAAAAGATAATATTGAGGTAGAAGAACTCTCAGAGCCATTAGTAGCTCCAAATTATCCTCTGACTTCTGATCATCTAGACGTAGTAGTATACATTGGGACTTTGACACACAAAAATTCAAGTCTAGGTCACATCACACACATCCCTTCGATGACCATTGTTGGGAGCATGGCATCCGCCACAATTGCTGCAGGCACACAGACTCCTATATCAGTACAAGGGGGAGGAACCATTTCCATCCCTTCTACATCTTTATTTGGGTCTACTGCTAGCACATCTTTGTTTGGGTCTACTTCCATTTCGTTGATGAGTGGAAGTTCGCAAGCGCATGGATCTAGTTCTGGATTCTTCCCATTTGGCACCCAGTCACAGGGTATTCCGTTAGTTCCGTTCAGTGCCTCCACATCCATGATGAGTGGATCGGCTTCATTTCAGGGTTTTCCTTTTGGAAGTGGTCATATACCACATTCCAACTTGACAATAAGATCTATGCCTTTTTCTTCTATAGGTCAAGGCAGCAATCCCTTTAAAGGTTGGACTAACCCTACGGTTAGTGGCATAGGAACAAGGAATCTGTTCTTTGTCCAACAAGGGAATATACCGTACTCCACACTTAGTTCATTTCGAAGTATTCCTCCTTTAGCTACCGCTTGGAATCCTTATGAAGGGTTATCGACTCCTTATAATGCTTTAGGAGTGAACTTCGCTGGTTTTGGAGGTGTTTCGGCTGGAGTTGGTCAAACTCTGAGTTTTGCTGGACCACAAGGGTCACCTTTTGGTTCAGCGGGTTCTACTAGTTACTTCGGGAAGTCTGGTGCCTTTCAAAATCTAGGCCAATCTTTTCAGAACTTTGGGAACTCCGCCTAATCTAGGTGGAATCCCCAAGGTCCTCCTAGGCTTCCTTTCTTGGCAATGTTGAATTTTCCAGATCTCACGAAATTAACAAATGATCAAATCAGATACAATCTGGCCTGGCCTCCGGTCCCAACAAAAATCCCATTAGATATTCCAAAGTTCAAGGGGGAAGGGTGGTGAAGACCCAGGCGACCATGTAACCACTTTCCATTTGTGGTTCTCATCAAATTCCCTCATCGATGACTCGGTTAGGTTGAGACTTTTTCAATGCACCTTAACTGGCAATGCGGCCAAGTGGTATATAGAGTTGCGAAGGGGCAGCTTTACATCTTTCGCCGATTTGGCTAACATTTTTCTAAATCATTTCCAGTTGCACGTTCATTATGATGCTGGAACTGAACTTCTGGCCAATTTCCATTAGGATACAAAAACTCACATCTCTGATCATATTCAGGAATGGAGACGGAGAAAGAGGCTCATTAAAGCAGAAATTCCACCTGAATACTGTCTCGAATGTTTTTTGAAATCATTACAACTTGAGATTTCCAAGGATGTATCTCTCTCTGGAGTCTATTCTGAAGAACAAGCTATTTTTTGAGCCCAACAATTAGAATTGATTTATTCTGAGTTTGGGATTCTTTAGAAAATCTTGCCTGATGCTCCTAGGGCTAAGGCTGATATAGGCAAATCGAAGCCAGGTCCTCATGCAAATGATATCATTGGATCGATGGACACCAATACAATGAACTTGTTGAGCCAATTGCAACAGTTGTCTTTACAAACTGCTCATATCAATCAGGTCACATCGTCTAACCCTTTGCCTTCCCAACCTTCTTCCGTAAATGTCATTTAGGTTTCTAACCCCAAAGGAAATCAAAATTCCGATGGGAAGAAGAAGGGAGGAGGTAAAAAGAAGAATCAAGATGGGAAGGGTAATGTGAACAATCTCGACAATGGTGTTGGTGAGGGTGGAAATGGATCTAAAAAAAAGTTAAGCTTCTGTGCAAGTTATGAAATGGAGACCACTTGACTCATCTTTGCCCCAAAATTCAAGATGCTCAACACTTGCTAGTGCAGCAAGGGTCTTCTAGTTCCCAGGTTGTCTTAACTAACCCTTTCCCCCAAGGGCAGTAGTTGCTTGTTGGTGCGAATTCAAACCCTGGTACCTTTGCAAGAGGCAACCAGGAGGGGGACAATTCCTCAAATGTCTTCATGATGAGTTCTCACACCAATGTTGCCACATAGTCACATGATTATGGCGTAGCTGAAACATCCAAGGATAAAATTGTTCCCAAAACTATTGACCCACTTCATATTGAGTGACCCTCTGTCAGGAATATACCTTGGATACCAAAAGGTTCCTCTAAGTGTGCTACTATCAACACTAATGCTAGGGCCACCCAGAATTACTCCATTGTTGAGGATCTGGCCCAAAGTCCATCCACGATGTCTGCTTTAGAGGTACTCCAGTCATGTCCAGCTCAACGAAGTGCTTTACTTTCAGCGATAGGGGTAGTTGATCCAAATAATTCATTAGCTCTCACTTTTGATATGCATAATGTCAAAAATAGACTTCCTCATCATATGGCTTTCCAGATAAAGTCTACTTACCGGAAAACTAATATTTTTCGGATGATTATAGATGAGGGAGCTTCCACGTGTGTCATGTCTATGTCATGTTGGAAGGCCATTAGATCGCCTTCGGCTGTTCCTTCACCCACCCTCTTGACAGCGTTTGATGGTCATTCTCATAGGCCACACGGGATTATCCCGACCTTTCCTATATGTGTTGGAGGAAAGGTCGTTAACGTCGAAGTAGAAATCAATGATGCCAACCCAGATTACAATCTCCTCTTAAGACGAAATTTGATTTATGAAATGGATGCTGTCATTTCAACTATATTCCGAGTCCTTTGCTTTCCTCATGAGGGGAAAATTGTTAAGGTTGATCAATTGGATTATTCTCCAATTAACCCTTGTGCAACTTTGAATTCTACTATTCCGATGGTGGATAACCCCTGTCCACCTACTGAGAATCTGGGAGTCGGGATGTATTCTTCATTGATGGGTACATTTGATTTTCCCCCTCCTACAACTAGAATAGATACAATTTCATCCTCCAGGGAGCCTTTACGAAAAGAGTTTGATCAAACTCATTATTTTTGGGATCCTGGAGCCTCATCTTCATCTGTGACCACATCGGATAATGGCAAGGTGGGTGAAATAAAATCTTCTATGTCTGTAGTAGAGCTTAGATATGAATCTATCAATAACTCTATAGACAACCATCCCACTCCTTCTTCTGGAAAGGAGTTAGATGGTGATGTGGCCCCTACTTGGACCCTTGATTCCATTTCTACTTTGGGTTGCTTAGATACACTTTTTCCATTTAATGAAGCGATATTCGAAGCAATGACGACTGTAGATCGACCATTGGAAGATTTACGTCATCATTTACTTGTCCATCCTCCTTTCCATGAAGTCAAATCTAGGTCCTCCAGTCTACCTACTAGTGATGTTTGTACGGTTCCTTTGGCTCCAACATAGATGTCTGTCAAAGGTAATATATTGATTGGTTCAATGAATGTACCTATAAAAATCCCTAGGAGAAAGTTGGCAGAGCCCCCTGATCGGCTATACCTTAAAAAGTACATTGCTTAAGTAGCAGCTAGGCAATGGCTTCTTTATACATTTTGTATTTTTGTACATATCTCATAGGGCGTTTTTTGGGTATCAACACTTTTTGGTCTTTTGTGGCAGGTGTTGATGGATGACTTGGTCTATTTTGGATTCGCTGATGGTGCTAGTCGGCACTCGGAACCTCGCTTCCGCAGCTTGGGTGATCTACTATCCAACTGGTCAGTTGATGGTGTCAAGGAGAGTATGCATTGGTCTCGCATCAAATAATATGGCTAAGTATATTGTCGTCGTTAATTTACTATATGAAGCTATTTCTTATAGAATCGATTCATTGGTAGTCTATCTTGATTCACAACTGATAGTTTCATAATTGAATAACATTTATCAGGTTAGGGATCCATGTTTATATCGCCAATATTTAAGGGTGAGGTTGTTGTAAAGATCATTTACTTACATTACTTATTTGTGCATTCCAAGATCTCATAATTGGTTAGCAGATTATATTGCTAATCAAGCTTTAGACTGACACATCATTCATTCATCACAATAAAATCAAGCATCAAAAAGTTGAAACTGTATATATATATATATCATAAAACATCTTGGGTGTACATAAGTGTGTCCACAGTAATATACAAAAATTGGGACTCAAATGCCCATAATCATGTCCAGTACATCTAATGCCCCTACTCAGGATGAGTGGCTAAGTATGAAACTACTACTTTGGCCACATGCCTAAAAGTCTAAACCCACTCCCATGGCATTCCAACCACGTGATGCTGCATGTCTATAGAAAGATCCTCTACAGCCTCCATCGGTACTGAGTGAGTTAATCTCACCAAGTGTCACTAAACTGTATGTAGGAGTCGCTCTGTATTGGCAGTCGCCTCTTCGGTGCGTCGGCTGCGATGTCCATGCCATGGGAATCCATCTGGTCATACTGGCCCAATATCTGGAATATGATCATTACATCAGTCATTTGAATCCCATCAAAAATATTTTTCAAGTTCATTTTCATATTTGAAAAATCATAAAAATCATAAAATCAAAAACATTTCTTACCTATATCGCCCCATTTCGTGGCTGGTGGTAATGCTATATCAGGATCTACTTGGATGTCCAAGCCGGCATAGGGGTAATCATCCACTGCGATGATCTTCTACTCCCACCAGGAGAAGAAATCATCATCAAACGTTGTCCGCGGTACGTCCCCACCTCTTAGTCGTTTCATCAGATCAGCCCACCTGCCCATCCGTGGATCTCGTGGGCTACTGATCGGAACTAGTACTCTAGGGCATAGCACTAGGACCCTCTCAAAAAAGAAGGAGCACAAAATGGTCCAATAGCCAAATTTTTTGGTCTGGTCCTTTTTGATAGATGATAGTTGGCTCTTCAAGTTGGTGAGAAGAAGAGTACACCAATCAAAAACTATGGTGAGACAGTCTACCATCAAGCTCATGGCAAGCCGTGAAGCCTAGTGTAAGGAAGTTGACCCATTCACTCTAGCTATAGTGAATAGGATGATCCTCAATGACAAACTCTCTACGTGCTTGATAGGAATTTGGCTTCCAATCTTTTCTGGATGGCTCAGGCAATATAAATGCACATAGTCCTCGATAGAAAGGATACCTTGTGATTGGCCATTGGAATGTACCACTTCTCCCCTCCAGGAAAGGCCTGCGATAAAATAGATATCCTCAATCTCTATCCTCAGTGGCATTTGATAAATCATGAATGAGTCGTCCAAGATGCTCCAGTAATGAATGAGAATTTCAAGCAAGCGAGTATTTGCCTTCATATTTGGCATTTTGAAAAACTTTAGCAAACTGCATCCTCTTAAGGCATCCAAGGCCTGTGGATCATTCATAACCTCATCATCAATAGTGGCATGCTCCCTTTCCCTCCAAGTGACAGGCATCCTGAGGAAAAAACAAGTTTGGATCGTTAGTTTTTTGTTTTGAAGTTTAAACGACATATACACGGGTCTGTTTCATACATAGTCGCATCTAGGGCCTGCATATACACAGGTTTCATATAGCCAACCCACGTATATGTCGCGACAAAATTTTTGAGATAAATTCAACGGTGAAACTTGAATTAAAATTCTTAAAACCAATCACAAATTGATGCAAGAAAAGTTTGGGGGTTACCTGGTGATTTTGGGAAGATTTGAATGATCAAATGTGGCAAAAGGAAAAGCTTGCTTCTTTTTCTCCACTCCTTGTGTTCTCAACTCAAACGGTAACAGTGGTGAGTCAAAAAAATATTTTATAAGATTTGAAAATTTCATATTTTTTCAAAACATGATTTTGTTTTGTATCATATAAATTTTAACTTGGGAGGTTGGAATGTTGAGAATGGTTTGTTTTTCAGGACATTTTGGATGCTTTTTCGAAAGTTTCGAGTCAAGTCCATGACTGCAGACCTGTCATGGTAGGCATCGTTTTTCTCACTGGCATATAGGTTTGGGAAGCCATTTTTCTGTTGCATTATGCATACTAGCCTCCATTTGTCGATACACTTGCCATAGGGTCGATCCCATCGTGTTATGGTTCGTAAACCATCTTCACTCGCCAATTTTTTAAATCATGGCATGATGGTAGAGCCATCTGTTTCATGGGCTTCGTAGTTATCACCTCACTGGCATTTTTTGCCCATGCTGCTTTGATTTGAGTAGGCTCGGGAGTCCTCTATAGTCCTGCCTAACTTATGCAATGAAGACTCATTCCTCTTTTCTTCTTTGATTCATTATGGCCTTATATCGTAGAGGCTCCTTCGTGTTGAGTTGTACTACTGCATTGCATTTTGACCATTTTCACCTTTTGGCCTTGAGCCAACTTCACTTGGACTCGTGTTTAAGCCACTTTTTGAACATATCATCTGCAAAATCAAACTTGCAATCCCTTATCTTCTGCAACTCGACACCCTATGACCCATGGAAGGAACATAACTTTGAGTTTCTTTGACTAGTTTTCACCTCCCTGCATTGAGCATAGGATTATTCCAATCCCAAGAACTAGATCATTTACTTCACCGACACTCGTTCTTTCCAATGGATTATAAAATTCTTTTATTCTTTTTCCGGCTTAAAGAAAAAGACAAAAAAAATTATATATTCCAAAAAAGAGTGGGAACAGGATAATATTTCCATTTATTGTTGTCATCTAGAGGCAGTTGTGTCGCCCTTGAACAAAACACTCAAAACAAAGTCTCCTCCATTTGGGCGGGATTTAGTTTGACTTATGTATGCCTTAACCTTGTTATTGAGTTAGTTCTCCTCTGATTGGTTATCTCTTCCAATCATATGGAGAGTTCGTTCATGCCTCCTGCATGACGAACTTATACAGAGTCATCATATGTTGCCACATAGTCATCATTGAGTCATGCTTTTGTTCAAGGGAAGTTAGCCTGAGTCGGCCTCTCTGCGGTGTCTCTTGACTCATTTTTCAGTCGACCATCCCTGGTTGTGAGTGTCTTGTCTATCATCACATCAATTATATTTGTCCTTTACTCATGCCGGTTTGAGAAGGTCTCCATTGACTTCTTGCTGGCAGGTCTTGTCCTTATTGACGCTGACATCTTGCTCTGAGGATAGGCCTAGAGCCGCACCCTGGCCCTATTTTCATTATTGATAGGTCACCTTATGCTCAACATCGATTATTATCATGGGTCTTTTACTGAGTGGTTTCCCTTGTGTTCGACATCAGCTTACATTATCGCACATTGGGATTCATGCAGTACCTTGGTTTCCATTTGACCCTATTGGTGGATACTTTGCCTCTGCGTTAGCTTTCATTATTGGTTGGTTCAAAAGGTTTCTGTCATGCACTAGCCACATCTTGTGTACGCTGGAAATGTGCTTCGGTCGGGTTACTACATCTTTTTCATCCGATTCCTTCCACATTATTGGCCTGTAGGTTACATTTGCCCTAGATTGATGAAGGATGCCTTAATGCCTTCCTTCTAGTAGATCTTCCCCATCGACTATGACTCATTGCTCTAGGGAAAAGGTCTAGAGTACATTTTGTAGTACCTTGGGGTTTGAGGTCATTAATGGAAGATCCTTCGCTATCAACAGTGGGAAACCATCATTGTGTCCTGATCGATAAATTCTTCTAGTTGTTCGACTTCATATCATTTACTCACACTTGTTAGATTGTACTAGGGTACCTTGACTCTTATTATCATCATCGGTGAGTAGTCTCGCATTTGTTAACGGTATACATCAATGACCGGTAATCAAACGATTTCTCACATGGTCAACTTCATCTCATTTATTCCCATTGTGTATAAATGTACCACGGTGGTCGGTGAAGACCTCGGGTTGCATCAACATTCATTGGTTCACTTAACAGTTGATCCTGTTGCTGCTAGTTGATACCATTCCACCTTATATGTTGCAGTCATTCATGGCGACATTATATATGCTGGCACCCAAGTTGGCAGTGTAGTACCATCTTATTCCATCATGTTCATTTGGTACTATTGCGATCAGTCTTGGATATCAGTGATCAGCTTCATCCTTCAGCATCATTGACATTCCTATATGTGATATTCAAACATGTAATTGTTCAATCATGATTAGATGATCCATTATGTATTTCTACTCTTCTATACTTGTATACTTAGTGGATCCGCTTGTACTTGATATGCGGACATGCTTTACTTTTTCTGAGCATGGGTATGGCCGCCTCAAACAATATTTCTTTCTGATCTCCTTTTTTGGCTTGGCTGGCTGAAATCTGGTGAAGCCCTTCTCAGTTTTTCACAGGTTTCCTTTCCATGTACTTAATACATTTCGGCCATCATGTACGCCTTCTGACCTCATATATTAGGGGGCATCTGTTATAGCTCTAAATCTCACCCTTGATATTTGTGATGCTGCTTTATGGCCTATGGCAACCCCTCTTCCAAACCTGGTCCAAATACTTAAAAACAACGTTTTACTCCCTATACGCGACATTGCCTTGAGCTAAACGTGTGTGTACACAGGTCAGTGTATACCCAACCCACGTATATGTCTTAAAACAGTTAAAAAAATTAAATCTCCTTAATTTTGGGCATATATCATGGGTTTTTCCTGTTGATTACCTATTAGTGCCCATGGCACAACTGTTCCGGACGAATTCACAACTAAAAAACTACTTTGGGAGAAGTATAAAAAGGCTTCAATGGGAAGGCCTAAGGGAGGAGAGAATAGAGAGAAAATTACTCCGCTGAGATTATCCCTGATCAGGTCTGAAGATCCTTGTGCTTCCAGCACTTCCCCTGCTACAAGAAAACCTTTTTTCCTTGAGTTATGATGTTATTTCACTAGTTGAGATATCTTTGTGTGAGTCATGGAAGGAGCCCTTTGAAGACTTGGGATTGGACGGATCCGGAGGACGGTTCCGCTTGGAGCCAGCAAGAGGAAGATTCGGGTGATATCATTCCTTGCCTTGTTTTAGTTATTTGCAATAAAGAAACATTTGCCTTGTTCTCGAACTCAATTTTCTTTATGCATATGATGTTATTGTTATGGTTTACACGTGAATAATTGTTTCAATTGTATAACTAACCATCTTTCAATATGTTATGAAGTTGATTTCTATATGATACTTGGTCCATATATTGCTATGCTTCTTTGAAATGGTTGTTTTGCAGGTTCAAGGATCAAGAAGAACTCCAAGAGGGTTTGAACCCTAGCTGGATCTACCCGAACAAAGGACCCCCGGGTGCACCTCTCTTCGCACAGTTTTCTTATTTAAGTATCATGGCTGTGTGGAATACTTGTTTTTTACTGTAGATAACCCCCGCTCTGCTAGGGTGTTGACCAAAACCCTAGCGGACTTTGTCCATCAACAATGCATGAGCTTTCTCCATGAGAAAACACATGTAACTGATAATACATTGTCCTTGAACATTAATCTCAACTGGGTCTTTATCAGAATAGACATGCATTAGTTTCTAATGAGGAAATCTTCAGTTAACTAGAGTAGCACTAGTTGAGTGCATTAATGCATCAACTGATTGTTAACTCACTATTAGTTCCTCAAACAGTTTGGAAATAATTTAATTGGACTTAACTCAGTAAACTGAGTTAACTAGTTACAACTCAAATATAACTCAATCTTATCTCCTTAATTTCAAGGATAACTCTTGCATGACTTCAGAAAGACTTGTAACATGAATTCCTCCAACTAATTAATTTAAAATAAATTAATTAATTACTTCCAATTAGTTGTTAAGACTAAATTCAATTTTAATTCACAATTTAATTCAAGGACAAATTGAATTGGAATATTATTGTTGCCATATTTCAACAATGTGATGGATGAGGATGATAGTGCTCAAAAATAGGATTCCAATGCATCAAAAATTTTCTGAATCCTAGTTTTTGTTAGGGAGATACGAATTTTTGAATTTGACATAATTATTATTGGATTTTTCAAGTAGGCCAACTTGAAGTAAAATCCAAGTGACAAGTCTATTCATGTGATTCGTTGGAGGCCTTAAAGGCTATATATTGTGGATAGATTGGAATCATGTGAATTATCCAACAAGTGAAATACATGACTATAACACAAATCATTGAGATCTGAAATATGACGTAGCTTGGAGGTTGAGTTAGCAAGGAGGAACATACATGTTTTAGGGTCTGAAATATTCAGCGAGAGGCTGAGTTTTTTGTGCATGGGTGCGATTTGTTTTCAGGTGAAAAACATAGTGTAAAAGGATTTTTCAAGGAGCCACAACCATAGAGGGAGCAATGAAGCTATTTGGAGATTTTGTGAGGGTGGATGGTCCTCCCAGGAAGCCAGTGCAACCTTAGATTGGACTAGAAAGGAGTGTCTTAGTCCTCTTAGGGATTTTGTCCCTAGTTCGTGGCTAACTCTACCCTAGGAGAGTAGCACAAATAAGAAACAAACTTTAGAGGAGCAGCCGCTACAAGAAAAGGTCATTTCAGGGTGTATTTGTTGGTGGTTGGGGACTGTGGTATATGCCCTAACTAGTCCCAAAAATTGCAAAATTTCAGGAGACACCACAACATAATTTGGTATGTGTTGTGTCATAGTTTGGAGACCATAATTGGATCAGAGTGTTTGTAGCATTTTGGAGCCATTTATATCACATTCTGAGGTGAGGAAAAGTCATATTAGTTGCAGGTCTAGCAGTGACGATATTGGGTGCCATAGGACTATTGGATGGCATTGTGTTGGCTACCCAAAGTAGCCCTAGATGATCTATCTTGAAGGATGAAGAGCTGCTTAAGTTTGGGTGAAGGATGGTGCCAAAGTGCAACACTTTGATGGATGAAATTTGTTTCTAGCCTGGTAGATTAGAACTCGAGAATATGCCAACCCAAAGACTAGTTAATGAGCCTTTGTTTAGTGTAGGAGACGTGACTTGAAGCAGTGATAGCAGGCAACCATCGTGGAGTCTCAATATGTAGTGGCCTTGATGTACTAAGGCATGAATAGTGACCAATACATGTACGATAGACCGCAGGACAAGATACGACAAAATAGTGTTGCAACCAAGTTTTTCATTATATCTTGTAACCATAGACTATTGTATTTATCAGATTTGGATTAATATAACGAATATTGGTGATTGTACATTATTGTACAATTTTGTTTAAAATTGTGTATATTTTTCATATGTTTTTTATTGCTTTATATTTCTATTGTGAAAAGTAGTTTATGGCTGAGATTCTTGGTTTGGTAGTGTTAGTGATTTTAAGACTCTAACCTAGACCCAAGGTTGTGGAAATTCAACATGGATTCAGAGCATATCTGAGCTACTTTGGAAGTAAGTAAATTAGAGTTGCCTGTAGCAAAGTACAATGTGAGAGAGAGTTGGCCATATTGTGAGTGAAAGGTTTGCTACGATGTCCAAGTTGCAGACAGGTATCTGTTAACACCCAGGTTGTTCCCTATGACTCCCAAGGGAATACGGCCGGGGTCACCACTAACCAATCTTTGGATCACAGTTTCTAGCCAAACTGTAATCAGAGAGGGCTCTCTCTTTATGGTTTGTCTCTGTTTTGATAGTGTTTTTAGGCTAGCTATTATGCTCGGGTTTTTGGTTTATGTTTTGGTTGAAGGATTTCTCTCAGGGCTTAAGATGTAGTGTTCAGAGAGTAGTATATCATTGGGCAATGGAGTCCAGAGCTGTGAAATGCTTTGAAATGCTGGAGTGATGATGTTCAGACTGCAGGGCCTATTGTGTATCTCAAACAAACAAATTTAAACTTAAGTGGTGACGCATGGTCAGCCAACAGAAATCAATTAAGAATTCTCTATTAAGCTGGTGATGTGAAAGTGAAACATGTTGCACAGGAGCAAACTTGAATTCCTGAAGCAAAGGTCACTGTGAAAGATATATTCTGAAAGTGCAGCAATTAAGAATTACACTTATCAAGATTATAGCTGAAGAAAAACATTCATTAACAACATAGATTGAACTCAGGGTATTGCATGAATAAGTCCTAAAGGTTATTCTTTTTCTTTGTTGTCAAACACTTAGAAATTAGAAACATATATGGATTTTAATAGATTGAAAATACATAACAAAGAGAGTTACAGAAACTTATTGTATTGTGAAATACACAGGAATCCTGCAGTTTTCAACAGACACCAGAACGCATTCAACACTTCAGAACTCTGAGAAATTCCATCACTTTCTTTATTAAACTCTGAAAGGATTATAGCATAAGAACTTCTTCAAGGGGGATCAACAACAACCTCTGCAAGCTTGTGCGAGGTTCAAATATACACAATCGGTTTACAAAATATCTAAGTGCTAAGTTATCTCAGAAATGAATGCGTTCACCAACTTTTCAAGATATTTTTAGATAAGAAAGTTATTACATCATTGAATACAAAGTAAGTGCATCTTTATGCTTGTCAGAAGATATTTTGGCCTTTGGAGGCCACTGAGTCGGTTGGAGTGATCTACATTAACGCTGAGAAATGTGCTTTTGGAGCTGCTCTACTGTAGCTTCTCGGCCTGGACACCTGTAGCTTCCTACCTTGCTGTGTTGGCCGAAATTTCTGCTGAGTTGGCTCAGCTTTTATCTTTAACGCATGCTGATTCTTTCTAAACTGTCCTGTGTATGACAATTTGTATTTTTTGTGAACAAAATTTACTGAATGGCTTCCTGTTTATAAAATCATCTGTATGGCCTTAGTCCACCATTCTAGTGTAGGTAGTTGATGCCTGAGAATTGCATCCATAGTCTCCTCTGCCTCTGTATACTTATAAAAATTGGGAGGCACTTCAAACAGATGTTTGATTTCATTCATTATAAAAAATAAATTTTCTACTCTGTTGTAGAGAGTCTGTCTTGTGGCTGGCCCTGTTTCCTCTGAGGTGCTGGGCTTCTCATTGATCTAACTTGTGGCAAATGTATTAACCCTTTTAGCATACTGCTCATGAGTAAACAGTCTCCCTGCGCTGTTCAGTAAGCCAGGGAGCCCTCTGTTTTCTAATACGTGAAACTTCTCCAAAAACCTGTTTACCTTAGTCTGCATGTCCTGGGTTCTTCTCTCTAATGTTTGTACCAAGTTTCTCAGTGTGATAACCCTTTTGATTAACTGAATGTGCTCAGTTCTGTTTGATATCCCCATGGCAGCCAACTGAGTACTTGTCCTATTGTTAAGCACATTAATCATCCTGGTGGCAATTTCAGGGATGTTGCTTAGAGCAGCTCTTGATATTTGAATCTCAGTCTGTGCTTTTGGAATGAGCTCTAACTGCTCATGGATTGTTTCAATATATTGCCATTGCTCATTAATAGATTGGCCAATGTTAGCCCACAACACTATTTTAAGCTCAGCCACCACCTTATCTAATTTGAGCTCATTCTCTAGCTCTTTGATTCTGTCTTTGAGGGCTTTTATCTCCCTGCCCTTTTCTGCCATAGACTGCTTGGATTTGTCATATCTATCATTCACTTTAGCCAATTTATCCCTGGTGTCATTTAGCTCTGTCATTTGAGCTTCCAGGGCCTGGATCTCATTCCTCAGCTTTTGCATGTCCAGGCTTGGGGCCTGCTCTGTTGCTGGTGGTGCTGCTGAGGTGGATGTTGCTGCCTGTTCTGTTTTTTGAGGAGGAGGAACAATAGTTGGAGCAATCTCCTCAAGGTTTATTACTTCAGGAGGAGGCTGGGAGGTCTGACCTTCTTCTCTTTGCTTCAAAGTTGCCTGTAATGCTGCATGTGCAGCCTCTGATTCTCCCAGCTTTTCTTGTGTCTGGACTAACTGCTTATATAGAGACACCAGCAAGGTTGAGGCCTCCTGATCATGCCTCTGCTGGGCAACCTCATCTGTTTGAGGGTGAATTGTGGCTGGCATTTTGATCTTTTTCTTCAAACCAGCCATGTCTGCATCCCTTAACTTCAATATCTCCTGGATGCCCTTGATATCTTTGGGATCATGCCCAATCTCAATAATTATATCTTCTAAGGACCTAATTCTGTTGTCCTTAGCCTGTGATGATGCCCTTTCCAACTCAAGTTGGGCAGCTGTATTATTAAGGCTATTTTCTAGCCTATAATTGTCCAAGGTTTTGTCTGCCAAGGAGGCATAGACCATCTCACCTGTTTGTTTATGCAACTCAATTTTATCCATTGGGTGGATGTCTTTGGCAAGGACCTCAAGATTGGTCCTTATATAATCTGCATGAGACTGGGGCTGTGCTACAGTTGGCAAGAAATGGCTCATGATCATTTTGCCTTCACTAACATCAAAAGCAGACATCAGTCTTTGCTGGTTAGTGGGAGCCATCTTAAGCAGATGGTTGTAGAGCTTGTTGGATACCTATACCAATAGGTTTCATATTTCATGATTGGCAAGAGAAAGGCCAAATATGCTCTGCTTTGGTATCCCAAAGATCCCATATTTCCTAGAAAGCAAGAGGTGGGTAAAGTGTTTCAAGTATTGAGGACCTTATTTCAATTTTGTGGATGATTCAACAGGCTAATCTGGATCATGCCATGTGTTCAATTTTGAGTTGTAGAATAGAGAAAGAAGTCTGTCCAAACTGTTTAATCTTGGCAGACAAGTAGTTTAGGTAGAGAAGCAAAGATTCCCAACAGCTTAATCTGGGACCTTGGAAGAGATAAGGGTAGAAGTAGATAGAAAAGAAAAAAGAAAAAGCCAAAGAAAAGAAAAGGCAAGTAAGGGTTTGCAAGTCCAAATGCACCCTCTATGGAGAAACAAAAAATGCTAGGGAAATAGCTGGGTAGGCAGTTGTGGTTGCAGAAAGGGTATTTTCACCATTACACATATGTCAACAGGTGTTTTGCCAAGGCAAAATCTATCAATAGAAAAAGTGGTTAATTCCATCATATTACAGCAAGGAGCATGACTAACTTCCCTCTTCCCCTTTATTCCATTACTAACACTCCCTTTCTTTCAGCTGAGATTTATGAAGAGAGATCATGGTTTTATGGTGGTTCTAGTTCATTCAGAATCCACATTTCTTGTCTAAGATCTTTTCATTTTGATCTACTCTCAAAACCAAGTCAATTTCAGATAAACTCAGTAAAATCCCTTTCATTTGCTCCCTTCATTCATATTAACCTCTAATTTTACTATATAGCTCCCCTATTTTACCCCTTCCCCTAATAATACTAACACTAAGGTGTATAAAGCCCCAAATCTTATATATACTCCCTCCCCTTGGCATTATAGCCATATGGTCTTCAAAAGGGACCAAAGTGACATCTGGTCACTTTGGTGAACCTGTCCCATCCCATTCCCCCTTGCTGCAAGTCAAACTGCTCCTCAAACCACCATTTGCATTGGGAAACCCTTACAAAACCCTATTCCGCCTTCAAATCCTTTGAAAAAATTACCAAAGTTAAAAAACCCGCCTCTGGCGCATTTCCAAAGGGTTAGCGCATAATTGGTTAAATGAAAAAATCATTCGAAAAACCAACAAAAAACCCATAAAACCTAAAGTTCCCCGCCCGCATATAACCCGAGCACCTCCATACTCCGCCCACCGTCGGATCAAGGCCCGAAGATCTGACGATCCACGTCAATATCGGAGCGGCTCCCACTGCTGTCCTTTACCGCCCGAGATGCTGACGTTGCGTCACGTCAGGGCCTCTCCACGCGTCAATCACAGAGGTATCTCGGAGCCGGGCCTGACAACTTCTGCGCCGTACCCAAACCGCCCCGAGAAACTGTAGCGGTTAGCTTTAACCGTAACCGCTACGGTCCTAACTGCCACCTATTTTCCGTTAATTCATCGCCACGTCGCGTCCGCTCGTACTCACCCCTGCCATTCGTCCACCTGTCCGCTGACGTGGTTGCCACCTCATCGCCCCTTGGACCAATAATCTACTGCCACGTCACCCGACGACGTCAGCTGACGTCACCTCACCGTGACCCACCAATGACGTCATGCTGACGTCATCACGAAAAAGCGCCAAAATGGTAAAAAACCCATATTTACCCAAAAAGCCGTGTTTTTTCCCACTTTCACTCCTGTCGCTATTGTTCTCCCTGCATGGCTGTTTACGTTCGAATTTCCGCCAACCTGTTGATTTAACCCGGGCGACCTCCTCAGCAGCAAACGTGCACACCTGCTCGACCTCTGCTCGCCAATTTACAGGTATTTACAGTTGTCTTGCCCTCCATACCACTGTTATCGAACTTTAATTTGTTCAGAAGGATAAAGGCACCTCAAAAACTATATTTACACCGCCCATTTCCCTCTGCAAGTCCACATTTGCCACTGTGAAGTCGAAAAACACCAGCCGAGCCATAATTCCGGTAAATTTACCCAAAAACAATACTCACTGTGTATTCTCGGAAAATTCCTTGTTGGTCTCAATTTACCCGCAAAAAGAGGACATAGTCAGACCTTAAGAGAAGCTCTGCTCCTAAAAAAACAAACAGTATTTCAATTGCTGTTGAGTAAATTCCCCTCTGGTGTCCAAAATACAAACTGTCTTTACAGAGAATCACCTCTATTCTGTGTTGCTTCCATTTTGACTATTCACCTACAATTGTTGCACTTTGAAGAACTATGGAGACTCCTATTGCTCTAAATATCAAGCCCCTCAATGCTCCTCACCAGGAATTAGCATGGAAACCCCTGGGAGACATGGATTACCAAATGCTGGACTGGTTCCCTATGGGAACCAAATACAATATCCAGATGATGAATGAGTTAAAAGCCCAGCACCTGAGTGGGGCAGACATCTTGGGAATTTGGGACTCAAATTTACCCATCTACAACCTTCCCCAAGTAAATCCTATGCCAGAACTCATCTACAGCTGCCAGGAATGTTATGACCCAAGCCAAAGAGCTGTCATCAGCCCCACAGGCTCAATCCTGTTCCAGATTACCCCAGAAAGTATAAATGGAATGCTGCACTTCCAAACTGCCAAGCAATTGACTCCCCTCTTTATGCAGAATTTGATAAACAAAGGGACCAAGCTGTCAAATGACCAAATCATTAAAATCAATCAGTTGTTTGTAAGACCAGGCTCTGAATCAGTCAGAACCCCTCCTATTGGGTATCACTACTTGAATGATTTGGGCAGGATGTTAGTGGATTTAATCAGTTATGTCCTAGGATTCAGGGGGATAGAGGATGTGGATGATAGCCTAATGGCAATGCTGTCTATATTCTCTCCTGGTAAACCCCCAGCTGTACATTATGACTATGCAACCTACATTGCAGATAAAATCCATGAGCAGTTTATGAACTTGAAGAGGGAAAGACTATTCAGGTATACTTCATATATATACCATCTATTCTTGTTCTATCAGCCAGCCACCTTCTCTGTTCCTTTGAAACCACTCAATGCCCAGGGAATTCCAAGGTCAGTTGTGTTCTGGACTTCTATTTTTCATCATATCTCTGTATCACCTTACACATACACTGAGTTCATTGACTTATTCATCTATCCAGTCATGACAGTATTGCATGGTACTCCTCCTCCTAGACTAACTGATGACATGAGGAGAATTCTCCATTTGAATAAGTCCTACAGCATTGGTAATTGGTACTTCTACCAAAACCACACAGTCATCAGGATATATGGCTGTGAGTTGAACCCATTTAGGTTGCCAAGGTATGTCCCCATGAGGCTTTTTGCCTTGGAATATTTCAGACAGTTTGGGAACTCAGACTATCTTCATTTTCAGAGCAACAACAAGAAGTCACAGTTGAAGGTAAGGAACCAGCTGGGTCCTTTCCTATATAACAAGAAAGAAGAGGGATGGAAAGAGGCAAACACTATCCTGGAAGGCCTCAGACTGCAAACCAGCTTTGAATGGATACCCTATGACCCCAATCATGCTATCTCCCTCAGGAGGATTAGATACAAATTGGGTAGCTATGCACACAAGAGACAACCCGAGATTGAACAGTATGCCAATGCATCAAATTGGGAGGAGGGTACCCTAGAGGAGGAAATTACTAATGAAGAGTTACTTGAGAGAGAGGCTAGAAATATGCAAAAGGAAGCTGACTTGGAAACTTGTGGACAGGTGCCCCTCTCCTACAAAAAGCAACTTGGAGCAGCTGCTACATCATCAACAGCACAGTAGCAAACTGCCGAGAAAGCACCACAGACAGCAAGCAGAGATAAAGGGAAGCAGGTGGAACAGCCACCTCCATTGACAGAAGAACAAGTGGACACATTGCTACAGCAGCAAGAAGAGATGGAGCAGCAGGAATTCGGGCAGCAACAGGAAGAGGAACAGTGTAGTGAACAGCAGCCCTTGCAGCAAGAAAAAGTGACTGATCCTCCAAGCTCCACTGAGCAACAGGCTCAGACAGTGGTGCCACCTAGAGCAGAAACCACTGTTGATACCTCGGTCCTCCAAACCCCACAAAAGGAGGACTTCACCAGGAAAAGGGATAGAGAGACTCCCCTGACTTCATCCGTTAATCGGGGAGAGAAAAGACAAAGACTAAATGACTCCCAAGAGGATGACATAGCAGTGAGGCAAGCAATGGGCATGGGCCCACCCAGTGGAGAAGTTTCAGCCAGTTCATCTCAGCATGAACATGATAGAACTATAAGAGGAGAGGTCAGCTCCTCCAGCCAGCACAGAGAGGGACAGTCAAGCATCAAGCAGCAATTTATTGACATTAAGAGGAGGAGTGATCCTATTAAAATACGGCTGTACGATCATCTGCTGAACCTGGCTCCTACAAATCAGCAAAGACTCATGTCTGCCTTTGATGTAAGTGAAGGCAAGATGATCATGAGTCACTTCATGCCCACAACACTGCATCCTCAATCTACCTCGGATTACCTAAGAACCAACATGGAGGTGCTGGCCAAAGACATACACCCTATGGATAAGATTGAATTACATAAACAAACTGGTGAAATGCTGTATGCCTCCTTGGCAGGTGAGACATTGGAGAGCTACAAATTGAAAAGCAGCCTTGATAATACAGCCTCTCAGCTGGAATTGGAGAGAGCATCATCACAAGCCAAGGACAACCGGATCAAGTCCTTGGAAGAGGTAATTATCGAAATAGGACATGATCCTAAAGATGTTAAGGGTATCCAAGAACTCCTGAAGATAAGGGATGCAAACATGGCGGCTTTAAGAAAGAAAATCAAGCTCCCAGCTACCATCCATCCACAAACAGATGAGGTTGCCCAGCAAAGGCAGGAAAAGGATGCTACAGACCTGCTGGTATCCCTGTACAAGGAGCTGGTTCGAACTCAAGACCAGCTAGGAGAATCAGAAGCTGCAAAGGCAGCACTACAAACAGCAATAAAGCAAAGAGAAGAGGGCCAACCCTCCCAGCCTCCTCCTGTGATAATTAATCTTGAGGAAGTCCCTCCAACAACTGCTCCTCCTCCTCAGCAAACGGGAACTACAGCACCATCTACAGCAGCGACTACACCAACACCAGGACAGACTCCCAGTCTGGATATGCAGAAGCTACAAGCTGAGATCCAAATTCTTGAATCCCAAATGAAAGAGCTTGATGAAGTCAAGAAGACTTTGGCCAAGGTAAATGAAAAATTTGACAAAAGCAAGCAGAATGAAGCAACAAAGGAGAGAGAGATAAAAGCTCTAAAAAAGAGAATAGCTGAACTAGAAAAAGAGCTTGCACTAGAGAAGGTAACAGCAGAACTAAAGGCAGTCCTCTGGAGTAACATCGGTCGATCCATCACCAATCAGTGGCAGTACATTGAGACTATGGATGAGCAAATAGCACTCATCACCAAGGCAAACAAGGAAATACACAGAGCAAGAGCAAGCCTTGGCCACATGCCAGATGCTGCCAACAGAATGGTCAATGTTTTAAATAACAAAACTAGCTCTCAACTAGCTGCCATGGGAATTACTAACAGGACTGAAACAATCTCAGTAGTTAAACGAGTCCTGACACTAAGAAGCCTAGTTGGAACACTGGAGAGGAGAACACAGGACATGCAGACTGAAATCAACAAATTCCTGGACAGATTCCTGGCATTACAGAACAGAGGCCTCCCCAGCATTTTAAGCAGTGTAGGAAGACTGCTCACCCTAGAAAATTACAACAAAAGGATTGATGCCTATGCGGTAGCACAAATTGCAAAACAGCCCAGTACCTCAGCAGATACAGGGCCAGCGTCGGGGCAGAATCTGTATGATAGGGTGGATAGTCTGTTTTTTATTATGAATGAAATTGATCATCTGTTTGATACACCACCGAATTTCTTTAAGTATACTGAGGCAGATGAGACTATGGGGGCAATCATAAGACACCAATTGCCCACACAGGAAGAGTGGAGGAATCTGACACAGGTAATCTTATCAGGTCCGAACCCGTGAGGTTGGTTTTTCTCCAGCACATGAGCAGTCATACGCAGGCACAATTTTGATGAATAAAATCTACAAGGAAGAGGCAGAAGCTGAGCCAACTCAGCAGAGCTATTCTCTCACCACTGCAGCAGTCACAATCACAGGTGACAAACACAGCATACAGCGCACAAGCCATAAAGTCGGGTTCTCCAACATTTAATCAAAATATCTCAACCGACTCAGCAGATCCCAAAGGCCAAAATATCTTCTGACAGAACATTAAAGCGCCTTTATTTTGTATTCAATGCTGTAATAAATTTTTGATAATAATATCTCAAAGTTGGTAAGAACATTAAGTCTGAGATAACTAAGGACTCAGATATTTTTGTAAACAATCGCAAGTATATATTGGCCCCTCACAGAAGCTTAAGGGGTTGTTGTAATTTTCCTTTGAAGAGCTCTCGCTTGCTGTAAGATTCTCAGAAAATAATACAAAGGGAGAATGGAATTTCCAAAGCTTGGTGTATTTGGTGCGTTGTGATGAATGGTGAATGTTGCAGGATTCCAGAGTGTTTCATAAAACAATAAGTTTTCTCAAATCTCTGTATTACATGTTTTCGAGTCTTTTGTTCTCTTTTATTGTTCAGATGTTTTACACTTAATAGCAAAGTAGAAGAATGGTTCCAGGACTTAATCCATGATTACCCTGAACTCAAACTGAGCTATTATCCATGTTTTCCTCAGATACAGTAACAGAAGTGTAATTCTTAGTTGCTGCACTTTGAAACTATATCTTTCGCTGTGATAGACATTCCCAGGGATTCAAGTTTGCCCCTGTGACATCTGTCTTTTTCTCATAACCAGTTTGGTGGAAACAGTTAACAACGAGTGAAAATTCTTGAATGCTTTCATTGTTTGTCTTACCTGTTTCCTGTTATTAATCAAAATTTGTTCTATGAAGCATCCAAATGGCCCTGTAAGTTTCACCGGTTCATCTCAAAGTTTCTAGACACCTACTGCTACAGACTCCATTGCCCAATGATACTTGACTCTCTGAATATCACATCACAAGAGATCTGAAGGAAATTCTTCAACCAAAACATAAACAAAACCTGTGCATAATAGCTAGCCTAAAACCCTATCATAAACAGTTACAAATCACAAAGAGAGAGCCCTCTCTGATCACAGTTTGGCTAGAAACAGTGATCCAAAGATTGGTTAGTGGTTACCCCGGCCGTATTCCCTTGGGAGTCATAGGGAACAACCTGGGTGTTAACATAATTGGCGACTCCACTGGGGATTCTTAAAAGTTTTTCAGATACTATCTACCTTCCAAAGCTACCATCAAGCCTGAAACTAGCCAAGAGGCCTTAGGACTGTTTCTGTAAACACAGGAACAGCTTTAGGGAAGAGCTAACTAGGGAATCTTCATCCTAGCTTTGAAACATATATAGTCATTCCAGAATTCTTACCTAGTCCTTGTACATATAAACCCTCCTGTATAAAGTTCTAAAAGAATACGTAGAAGCTGGCTCCCAAAAGAAACCCAAGGCACACTAGGGCAAACCCTGACCCTAATCAACCCATCATTGTTGATAACCCAAATATCATTCCAAAGAACATAAGGAGACAGCAAAAGCAGGAGAAGCCTGCTGATTCAGATATAAGTTCAGACCAACCTATCCTCATTCCTACTCCTTGCAAAGTCCTTTTTCGGTCCACCCCTAGTTCCCCTAGTTCATCATCAACACCTCAAAGCCCTCCTCTCCCATCTTCACCATCTGCACATACTCTTTCAACCAGTTTCCCGCTTGTTACCCATCCTATTAACCCTGTTACACCTGTAATCCCAGCTGTCCCAGTTGTTCCTATTAACCCTATAAACCCCATAAACATGGCTAACAGATATGCACCTCTGCAGATACCAGCCAATGCACCGGCTCTACCTCAAGACTACCAAACCAAAATCTCATTTTTTGACTCCCATGGCCCTTTGACAGCTGCCCAGCATGCTAAGAAGATGCAAGACCACTTTGAGACCTATGAAATAGATGATGACAGTGTCAGGATGAGAATTTTTGTTCAAAGCTTAACCGGGATGTCAGAACTTGGTTTAGATCCCTGAACGCAAATTCCATTGCAACCCCTGAGGTCCTGTACCAAGAGTTTACCAACAGATGGGAGAAGAAGAAAGATCCTCTACACATACTCGGTGAATATAACACTATCAAAAGAGGTCCCCAAGAAACAGTCTTGGAATATTGTGCTAGGTTTAACAATGTATATAATGCTATCCCCCAGAACTTAAGGCCCCTCCTGATTTGGCCCTGTATAACTTCCCTGACGGTTTTGACTCTGATATGGCCTATCAGCTGAAAGAAAGAGATCCTCCAACCCTTGCAGAAGCTCAAAGAGTTGCAGTCACTGTAGAGGCCAACCTAATTGCCAAGAGAAACAGGGCAAAGCTGGAAAAGAAGGCTGGTTTGAGAGAAGAGCCCTCAGGCTTTGATCAAAAGTTGGATGCAATACTAAACAGCATGAAGAGACTGGGTGAAAGAGTGGAATCAGTTGAAAGAAAGTCATCATGGGAGGCATCACAAAGCAATCCTCCTAGAAACCCAAATTTTAGGAGAACGCAGAACCCAAACATAGGAAAAACAAGTGCTGACCAAGACATCAGACCCCCTTTTCAAGAAAACTATGCTGAAACTTCCTCGGCCAATCAGCTCAATGAAGATCCTGAAATCAACTTAATGGGTCTGGATGGTAAAAGCCATGTTTTCTTAACACAAGAAGACCATGAGGAGGATGAAAGCAAAACATTCCAAACAAAATCAGGAGAATCCTTTGACTTTAAACAAGGGTATGACACTGCTGTCTATGAAGTCCATAAACAATACAAACTAAGGAGTCGGACTGTAAATGTAAATCAGCCTGAAAAGGTAAAGGAGAAACAGCAATCTAAAGAAACCTTAGTCCCTGAACCTAATGACAAAACAAACTTGCCTACAAAAGAAGTAGTGGTTGAGGAAGTCACTGAATTACTGTCCCCACTACAACAGCCCACGGCAACCTCATCCTCCCACCCAAATCCGAACATTACCCCTCAAGACATGGGTATGAGGGGCAGGTTCCAAAATCAAGATGAAATCCAACAAGAAGATTTAATCAACAGAGAAAGGACTGCTATCCGTGACTCTAAAATCCAAGTTGACAAACCCTTTGACCTAGGAGCAGAGATTGGCAAGTTAAAGATAGCAATTCCCCTTTCAGAGCTAGCCAAGCATGACATATATAAGCAACAGATCAAAAAATCCCTTCAGCTCACCAACAGCAAAGATGATGTAAATGTGCTAGATGACACTCCAGAATTATTGTTTGGCCCAGAGGTAGATGGAAAAACAGTAGTCACAGGGGTTTTACCTTTTTATGTCAGCCTGCATGTTCATGATAAAATACTGCATAATGCAATGTTTGACTCAGGTGCCTCTCACAACCTTATGCCAAAAGCTGTCATGGAAAGATTAAACTTGGATATAACAAGACCATACAAAGACCTGTTTTCTTTTGATTCTAGTCAAGTCAAATGTTTGGGCCTAATAAAAGATTTATGTGTGTCCCTGGTTCAATTTCCCAACAAAACCATACTAATGGATGTTGTAGTTGCTGATATCCCACCCAAATACGGGATGCTCTTATCAAGATCATGGGGAGCCAAACTCCAAGGCTCCCTGCAATTAGATATGTCATATGCAACCATCTCTGTATTTGGGCAACCAAAAAGACTTTATAGGGAAACACTCATGAAGTATATGGTCAGCAGTGAAGAAAAGCCTCAAAATTTTCCAATATATGCTGTCCATTCGGACATAGACTCCTTCATCCTCTTCAATGACAGCGCAAGCCTCTCAAACAATGACATTAAGACCGAAACACTCATACAAGAACAAAACATTGATCAAACAAGTAGCACCTGCCAAACTTCAATCAGCCCAACAATACACATAAACCCTCCTCTAGTTGTCAAAGATTGTCAAACAAGTGATGAAATTATCCCAGAAAACAAATGGGAAAAGAAACCCCAACTCATGCTCACATTGCCATCCCATGAACAGAATGCTAAATCTCCTATTCAGCAAGACATTCTGTGGGCCCTAGAATTTGATGGCTCAGTTAACAAGTTAGGGGCAGGAGCTGGAGTATGGATACATAACAAAGAGAAAGGCTATGTAGAAGGCAGGGCTTACAGATTGAAGTTTAGATGCACTAACAACATAGCAGAATATGAAGCTCTGCTGTTGGGCTTAAAGCTAGCAAAATCACTACAGGCTCCTAAACTCTCCATCATGGGAGACTCTGATCTAGTGATTCAACAAGTGAAAGGAAATTTTGTTACCAATGACAAAAGATTGAGGTCCTATAGGTCGGCTGTAATTGAAATACTAGAGACCTTCTCCGAGTTTGTTATCACAAAAATTCCAAGGGGCCACAATCTCCATGCACACAGCTTGGCAACATTTGCCAGCACCTTCAAATTCCCATTAGAACCCAACAATTGTTTCACGGCAGAGGTCAAATATAGGCCTTCTATTCCAAACAATGTCAAAGAGTGGCAAGTATTTGAGAATGACATGCAAATAAACAACTTTTTAACCTTGCAACAAGAGTTTACAGGATTAAATATTGACCTTGAGACAGCAAGTCAATCACAAATGCTTGATGGAGCAAGTCCATCACAATTACAGTTTCAACAGTCTGCCCACCCAATGTCACCTAGAACAGCCAAACAATTACTCAGTCCAACCATTTTCAACAAAGAAAACATTCATCAAATTCACCAAATTGACTGTGAAGAGGTGAGCAACGCTGAAGATGAAATCATACAACTCAAAGACAATCTCCTTCCAGCAGGCCTTACCCCACTAGAGGACATTTTTGACTCAAATGATGTCCCCAGGAAACCAAAGATGCAGCCATTAGATGCAACAATTGAAGAATGTAACATTGGTACCACTGACAAGCCTAAAATAATAAAGCTATCTGCTGCTTTGCCCCCTGATCAAAAACCCAAATATATTGATCTCTTTAAAGAGTTCCAAGATGTCTTTGCTTGGGGTTATTAGGATCTAAAGTCATACGATACCTCTGTTATCCAGCATACCATTCCCCTCAAGCCTAATCAAAAACCATTCAAACAGAAATTGAGAAGAATCAATCCTGTGCTCCTTCCTTCCATTGAAAAAGAATTACAGAAAATGTTCAAAGCTGGTATCATAGCACCAATCAGGTTTTCTGAGTGGATTTCAAATTTGGTCCCTACAAGAAAGAAAACTGGTGAGATTAGACTTTGTGTAGACTTAAGGAATTTGAACCAAGTGTCACTTAAAGACAACTACCCCTTACCCAAAATGGATCACATTCTTCAAAGAGTAGTAGGAGCTTCAAGGATATCATTGCTGGATGGTTTCTCAGGTTTCAATCAAATCCTGGTACACCCTGATGATCAAGACAAAACTGCATTTACTACCCCATGGGGCACTTTCAAGTATGTGAAAATGCCCTTTGGATTGAAAAATGCAGGGGCAACATTTCAGAGAGCAATGGACATTGCTTTTGCAAAAGAGATTCATGACTTCTTGGTCATTTACTTAGATGATCTAACACCATTTTCAAAATCTGACCAAGAACACTTGAAACATTTAAAACAGATCTTCATAACATGCAGGAAATATGGTATTTCCTTAAACCCCAAGAAGTCATTATTTGGCTTGGAAGAAGGGAAACTTCTAGGGCATATTATTTCAAAAAATGGCATAAGAATTGATCCAGATAGGATACAAGCTATCCTACAAATGCCTCACCCAAGGAATGTCAAGGAGCTGCAAGGATTCTTAGGAAAAATCAACTTTTTAAGAAGGTTTATCCCAAATTTAGCAGAATTAATCAGATTACTAAACAATATGCTAAAGAAAGATTCAAAGGTCAAATGGACTGTTGAAGCAAAACAAGCTTTCGAAAGTATAAAATTGGCCTTGACTCAAACCCCAGTGTTAACTAATCCTCAGTTTGACAGAGACTATTATTTTCTCATTTGCCTCCCAGCATACTATTGCTGCTGTATTATTGCAGAAAGATGACCAAGGGAATGAAAAGCCCATCGCCTTTTTCAGCAGAGCTCTTAGAGATGCCCCCCTAAAGTATCAAATAATGGAAAAACAAGCCTATGCTTTGATCAAGGCTATTAAAGACTTTAGGATTTACATCCTTTACTCCCATGTTGTGGCTTATGTACCAAGTCCTATTGTCAAAGACATTCTCACCCAAGAAAACTTAGAGGGCAGGAGAGGAAAATGGATTGCCAATATACTAGAATTTGACATTGAAATAAAGCCTACAAAGCTGATAAAAGGACAAGGTTTGGCCAAGTTAATGACAGAAGCAAATTTCCAAGCCTTAGACATTAACCAACTGGACAGTGAAACAGAGCTGGCGACTCCAAAGATCAATGTAGCCTTTGAACAATCTCCTTGGTACTCTGATATCTGTTATGTGTTACAAAACCTGTGTGCTCCCCCAGGACTGTCCAGAACTAAGTGTAGGTTCCTAAAAATGAAAACATCTAGATTTTGTGTGATGGATGAAAATCTACTCTGGAAAAACCATGAAGGTATTTTGCTCCACTGTCTAATAGAGAATGAAACTAACAATATCATGCAAGACTTCCATGCTGGAGACTGTGGTGGACATTTGTACTGGAAGTCCACTGTGGACAAGATATTGAGGGCTGGTTATTACTGGCCTACTATGTTCTCTGATGTTAAGAAATTTACAGCCTCATGCCACAAATGCCAACTGTTTGAAGGCAAAAGACAGTTGCTGCCACTTCCTTTGAAGCCTATTGCAACAGAGAGACCTTTCCAACAATGGGGCTTGGATTTCATTGGGGAAATTCATCCCTCATCTTCAGGGCAACACAGATGGATTCTAACAGCAACAGACTACTTCACCAAGTGGATTGAAGCTGCCCCATGCAGACAAGCAAATGATTCAGTAATCATTCAGTTTTTGGAAAACAATATACTGGCTAGATTTGGCTGCCCAGACAAGATAATAACAGACAATGCTGCTGCCTTCAGATCCAAGAAGATGGTGAACTTCTGCCATAAATTTCACATTACTTTGGGCCATTCTACAGCTTACTATCCTCAAGGAAATGGCCTTGCTGAATCATCAAACAAAAGTTTGATAAATATCATAAAGAAAGTGCTGGAAGAGAACAAAAAGAACTGGCATAAGAAACTAGTAAATGCCTTATGGGCAGACAGACTAACAACTAAAAGATCAATTGGGACCAGCCCATATGAGTTAGTCTATGGATTAGAGGCCAGATTTCCTTCATCACTAGGAGTGCCGGTTATGAAACTTTTGCAAGAAAGCCAAGCAGAGCCAAATGACATGCAAAGAAGGATTAACCAGATAATTTGTTTACAGCAGACCAGAGAACAAGTTTTCAGCAGAGTGCAGATACTACAAGAGAAACTGAAAAGGGCTTTTGATAGAAGAACCAAAGCAGAAGATTTCAATGTGGGGGACAAAGTTTTAAAGTGGGATGCAAGAAGAGAAGAGAAAGGGAAACATGGAAAGTTTGACTCTTTATGGAAAGGACCATTTGCCGTCCAAGCAGTACAAGGTAACAACACTTATTTCCTCAAAAGTCTTACTGAAACTGACTTGGATGAAGGTCCTGTTAATGGCAGGATGCTCAAGCACTACTTTGACTATTCCCCATGAGTAGAACCTAAGGATTCTTTGTATATATGCAGATGTACATATTGTTTTCTGTTCTAGATTGTAAAAAGCAGTTTTCCCAAGTGATTTACCAAGCAGTAAAAGGCAAATAGAATCAGAGGTCTTCCAAAAGAGAAACACACTATTTTGACACATTCGTGCAGCAGATTTCAAAGACAAAGATGGGCAGTCAAGCAACAAGGCAATCTGACCTG
The DNA here is from genome assembly GCA_031772625.1 of Pinus tabuliformis. Classification (NCBI taxonomy): domain Eukaryota; kingdom Viridiplantae; phylum Streptophyta; class Pinopsida; order Pinales; family Pinaceae; genus Pinus; species Pinus tabuliformis. The sequence goes on along the minus strand of CM062819.1, from coordinate 254,067,239 downwards.
CTGTTCTTGGTCTTTCAAAAGAAAAACCATCCCCATGTGGAGCCACTGTTGGATACCTATACCAATAGGTTTCATATTTCATGATTGGCAAGAGAAAGGCCAAATATGCTCTGCTTTGGTATCCCAAAGATCCCATATTTCCTAGAAAGCAAGAGGTGGGTAAAGTGTTTCAAGTATTGAGGACCTTATTTCAATTTTGTGGATGATTCAACAGTCTAATCTGGATCATGCCATGTGTTCAATTTTGAGTTGTAGAATAGAGAAAGAAGTCTGTCCAAACTGTTTAATCTTGGCAGACAAGTAGTTTAGGTAGAGAAGCAAAGATTCCCAACAGCTTAATCTGGGACCTTGGAAGAGATAAGGGTAGAAGTAGATAGAAAAGAAAAAAGAAAAAGCCAAAGAAAAGAAAAGGCAAGTAAGGGTTTGCAAGTCCAAATGCACCCTCTATGGAGAAACAAAAAATGCTAGGGAAATAGCTGGGTAGGCAGTTGTGGTTGCAGAAAGGGTATTTTCACCATTACACATATGTCAACAGGTGTTTTGCCAAGGCAAAATCTATCAATAGAAAAAGTGGTTAATTCCATCATATTATAGCAAGGAGCATGACTAACTTCCCTCTTCCCCTTTATTCCATTACTAACACTCTCTTTCTTTCAGCTGAGATTTATGAAGAGAGATCATGGTTTTATGGTGGTTCTAGTTCATTCAGAATCCACATTTCTTGTCTAAGATCTTTTCATTTTGATCTACTCTCAAAACCAAGTCAATTTCAGATAAACTCAGTAAAATCCCTTTCATTTGCTCCCTTCATTCATATTAACCTCTAATTTTACTATATAGCTCCCCTATTTTACCCCTTCCCCTAATAATACTAACACTAAGGTGTATAAAGCCCCAAATCTTATATATACTCCCTCCCCTTGGCATTATAGCCATATGGTCTTCAAAAGGGACCAAAGTGACATCTGGTCACTTTGGTGAACCTGTCCCATCCCATTCCCCCTTGCTGCAAGTCAAACTGCTCCTCAAACCACCATTTGCATTGGGAAACCCTTACAAAACCCTATTCCGCCTTCAAATCCTTTGAAAAAATTACCAAATTTAAAAAACCCGCCTCTGGCGCATTTCCAAAGGGTTAGCGCATAAATTGGTTAAATGAAAAAATCATTCGAAAAACCAACAAAAAACCCATAAAACCTAAAGTTCCCCGCCCGCATATAACCCGAGCACCTCCATACTCCGCCCACCGTCGGATCAAGGCCCGAAGATCTGACGATCCACGTCAATATCGGAGCGGCTCCCACTGCTGTCCTTTACCGCCCGAGATGCTGACGTTGCGTCACGTCAGGGCCTCTCCACGCGTCAATCACTGAGGTATCTCGGAGCCGGGCCTGACAACTTCTGCGCCGTACCCAAACCGCCCCGAGAAACTGTAGCGGTTAGCTTTAACCGTAACCGCTACGGTCCTAACTGCCACCTATTTTCCGTTAATTCATCGCCACGTCGCGTCCGCTCGTACTCACCCCTGCCATTCGTCCACCTGTCCGCTGACGTGGTTGCCACCTCATCGCCCCTTGGACCAATAATCTACTGCCACGTCACCCGACGACGTCAGCTGACGTCACCTCACCGTGACCCACCAATGACGTCATGCTGACGTCATCACGAAAAAGCGCCAAAATGGTAAAAAACCCATATTTACCCAAAAAGCCGTGTTTTTTCCCACTTTCACTCCTGTCGCTATTGTTCTCCCTGCATGGCTGTTTACGTTCGAATTTCCGCCAACCTGTTGATTTAACCCGGGCGACCTCCTCAGCAGCAAACGTGCACACCTGCTCGACCTCTGCTCGCCAATTTACAGGTATTTACAGTTGTCTTGCCCTCCATACCACTGTTATCGAACTTTAATTTGTTCAGAAGGATAAAGGCACCTCAAAAACTATATTTACACCGCCCATTTCCCTCTGCAAGTCCACATTTGCCACTGTGAAGTCGAAAAACACCAGCCGAGCCATAATTCCGGTAAATTTACCCAAAAACAATACTCACTGTGTATTCTCGGAAAATTCCTTGTTGGTCTCAATTTACCCGCAAAAAGAGGACATAGTCAGACCTTAAGAGAAGCTCTGCTCCTAAAAAAACAAACAGTATTTCAATTGCTGTTGAGTAAATTCCCCTCTGGTGTCCAAAATACAAACTGTCTTTACAGAGAATCACCTCTATTCTGTGTTGCTTCCATTTTGACTATTCACCTACAATTGTTGCACTTTGAAGAACTATGGAGACTCCTATTGCTCTAAATATAAAGCCCCTCAATGCTCCTCACCAGGAATTAGCATGGAAACCCCTGGGAGACATGGATTACCAAATGCTGGACTGGTTCCCTATGGGAACCAAATACAATATCCAGATGATGAATGAGTTAAAAGCCCAGCACCTGAGTGGGGCAGACATCTTGGGAATTTGGGACTCAAATTTACCCATCTACAACCTTCCCCAAGTAAATCCTATGCCAGAACTCATCTACAGCTGCCAGGAATGTTATGACCCAAGCCAAAGAGCTGTCATCAGCCCCACAGGCTCAATCCTGTTCCAGATTACCCCAGAAAGTATAAATGGAATGCTGCACTTCCAAACTGCCAAGCAATTGACTCCCCTCTTTATGCAGAATTTGATAAACAAAGGGACCAAGCTGTCAAATGACCAAATCATTAAAATCAATCAGTTGTTTGTAAGACCAGGCTCTGAATCAGTCAGAACCCCTCCTATTGGGTATCACTACTTGAATGATTTGGGCAGGATGTTAGTGGATTTAATCAGTTATGTCCTAGGATTCAGGGGGATAGAGGATGTGGATGATAGCCTAATGGCAATGCTGTCTATATTCTCTCCTGGTAAACCCCCAGCTGTACATTATGACTATGCAACCTACATTGCAGATAAAATCCATGAGCAGTTTATGAACTTGAAGAGGGAAAGACTATTCAGGTATACTTCATATATATACCATCTATTCTTGTTCTATCAGCCAGCCACCTTCTCTGTTCCTTTGAAACCACTCAATGCCCAGGGAATTCCAATGTCAGTTGTGTTCTGGACTTCTATTTTTCATCATATCTCTGTATCACCTTACACATACACTGAGTTCATTGACTTATTCATCTATCCAGTCATGACAGTATTGCATGGTACTCCTCCTCCTAGACTAACTGATGACATGAGGAGAATTCTCCATTTGAATAAGTCCTACAGCATTGGTAATTGGTACTTCTACCAAAACCACACAGTCATCAGGATATATGGCTGTGAGTTGAACCCATTTAGGTTGCCAAGGTATGTCCCCATGAGGCTTTTTGCCTTGGAATATTTCAGACAGTTTGGGAACTCAGACTATCTTCATTTTCAGAGCAACAACAAGAAGTCACAGTTGAAGGTAAGGAACCAGCTGGGTCCTTTCCTATATAACAAGAAAGAAGAGGGATGGAAAGAGGCAAACACTATCCTGGAAGGCCTCAGACTGCAAACCAGCTTTGAATGGATACCCTATGACCCCAATCATGCTATCTCCCTCAGGAGGATTAGATACAAATTGGGTAGCTATGCACACAAGAGACAACCCGAGATTGAACAGTATGCCAATGCATCAAATTGGGAGGAGGGTACCCTAGAGGAGGAAATTACTAATGAAGAGTTACTTGAGAGAGAGGCTAGAAATATGCAAAAGGAAGCTGACTTGGAAACTTGTGGACAGGTGCCCCTCTCCTACAAAAAGCAACTTGGAGCAGTTGCTACATCATCAACAGCACAGCAGCAAACTGCCGAGAAAGCACCACAGACAGCAAGCAGAGATAAAGGGAAGCAGGTGGAACAGCCACCTCCATTGACAGAAGAACAAGTGGACACATTGCTACAGCAGCAAGAAGAGATGGAGCAGCAGGAATTCGGGCAGCAACAGGAAGAGGAACAGTGTAGTGAACAGCAGCCCTTGCAGCAAGAAAAAGTGACTGATCCTCCAAGCTCCACTGAGCAACAGGCTCAGACAGTGGTGCCACCTAGAGCAGAAACCACTGTTGATACCTCGGTCCTCCAAACCCCACAAAAGGAGGACTTCACCAGGAAAAGGGATAGAGAGACTCCCCTGACTTCATCCGTTAATCGGGGAGAGAAAAGACAAAGACTAAATGACTCCCAAGAGGATGACATAGCAGTGAGGCAAGCAATGGGCATGGGCCCACCCAGTGGAGAAGTTTCAGCCAGTTCATCTCAGCATGAACATGATAGAACTATAAGAGGAGAGGTCAGCTCCTCCAGCCAGCACAGAGAGGGACAGTCAAGCATCAAGCAGCAATTTATTGACATTAAGAGGAGGAGTGATCCTATTAAAATACGGCTGTACGATCATCTGCTGAACCTGGCTCCTACAAATCAGCAAAGACTCATGTCTGCCTTTGATGTAAGTGAAGGCAAGATGATCATGAGTCACTTCATGCCCACAACACTGCATCCTCAATCTACCTCGGATTACCTAAGAACCAACATGGAGGTGCTGGCCAAAGACATACACCCTATGGATAAGATTGAATTACATAAACAAACTGGTGAAATGGTGTATGCCTCCTTGGCAGGTGAGACATTGGAGAACTACAAATTGAAAAGCAGCCTTGATAATACAGCCTCTCAGCTGGAATTGGAGAGAGCATCATCACAAGCCAAGGACAACCGGATCAAGTCCTTGGAAGAGGTAATTATCGAAATAGGACATGATCCTAAAGATGTTAAGGGTATCCAAGAACTCCTGAAGATAAGGGATGCAGACATGGCGGCTTTAAGAAAGAAAATCAAGCTCCCAGCTACCATCCATCCACAAACAGATGAGGTTGCCCAGCAAAGGCAGGAAAAGGATGCTACAGACCTGCTGGTATCCCTGTACAAGGAGTTGGTTCGAACTCAAGACCAGCTAGGACAATCAGAAGCTGCAAAGGCAGCACTACAAACAGCAATAAAGCAAAGAGAAGAGGGCCAACCCTCCCAGCCTCCTCCTGTGATAATTAATCTTGAGGAAGTCCCTCCAATAACTGCTCCTCCTCCTCAGCAAACGGGAACTACAGCACCATCTACAGCAGCGACTACACCAACACCAGGACAGACTCCCAGTCTGGATATGCAGAAGCTACAAGCTGAGATCCAAATTCTTGAATCCCAAATGAAAGAGCTTGATGAAGTCAAGAAGACTTTGGCCAAGGTAAATGAAAAATTCGACAAAAGCAAGCAGAATGAAGCAACAAAGGAGAGAGAGATAAAAGCTCTAAAAAAGAGAATAGCTGAACTAGAAAAAGAGCTTGCACTAGAGAAGGTAACAGCAGAACTAAAGGCAGTCCTCTGGAGTAACATCGGTCGATCCATCACCAATCAGTGGCAGTACATTGAGACTATGGATGAGCAAATAGCACTCATCACCAAGGCAAACAAGGAAATACACAGAGCAAGAGCAAGCCTTGGCCACATGCCAGATGCTGCCAACAGAATGGTCAATGTTTTAAATAACAAAACTAGCTCTCAACTAGCTGCCATGGGAATTACTAACAGGACTGAAACAATCTCAGTAGTTAAACGAGTCCTGACACTAAGAAGCCTAGTTGGAACACTGGAGAGGAGAACACAGGACATGCAGACTGAAATCAACAAATTCCTGGACAGATTCCTGGCATTACAGAACAGAGGCCTCCCCAGCATTTTAAGCAGTGTAGGAAGACTGCTCACCCTAGAAAATTACAACAAAAGGATTGATGCCTATGCGGTAGCACAAATTGCAAAACAGCCCAGTACCTCAGCAGATACAGGGCCAGCGTCGGGGCAGAATCTGTATGATAGGGTGGATAGTCTGTTTTTTATTATGAATGAAATTGATCATCTGTTTGATACACCACCGAATTTCTTTAAGTATACTGAGGCAGATGAGACTATGGGGGCAATCATAAGACACCAATTGCCCACACAGGAAGAGTGGAGGAATCTGACACAGGTAATCTTATCAGGTCCGAACCCGTGAGGTTGGTTTTTCTCCAGCACATGAGCAGTCATATGCAGGCACAATTTTGATGAATAAAATCTACAAGGAAGAGGCAGAAGCTGAGCCAACTCAGCAGAGCTATTCTCTCACCACTGCAGTAGTCACAATCACAGGTGACAAACACAGCATACAGCGCACAAGCCATAAAGTCGGGTTCTCCAGCATTTAATCAAAATATCTCAACCGACTCAGCAGATCCCAAAGGCCAAAATATCTTCTGACAGAACATTAAAGCGCCTTTATTTTGTATTCAATGCTGTAATAAATTTTTGATAATAATATCTCAAAGTTGGTAAGAACATTAAGTCTGAGATAACTAAGGACTCAGATATTTTTGTAAACAATCGCAAGTATATATTGGCCCCTCACAGAAGCTTAAGGGGTTGTTGTAATTTTCCTTTGAAGAGCTCTCGCTTGCTGTAAGATTCTCAGAAAATAATACAAAGGGAGAATGGAATTTCCAAAGCTTGGTGTATTTGGTGCGTTGTGATGAATGGTGAATGTTGCAGGATTCCAGAGTGTTTCATAAAACAATAAGTTTTCTCAAATCTCTGTATTACATGTTTTCGAGTCTTTTGTTCTCTTTTATTGTTCAGATGTTTTACACTTAATAGCAAAGTAGAAGAATGGTTCCAGGACTTAATCCATGATTACCCTGAACTCAAACTGAGCTATTATCCATGTTTTCCTCAGATACAGTAACAGAAGTGTAATTCTTAGTTGCTGCACTTTGAAACTATATCTTTCGCTGTGATAGACATTCCCAGGGATTCAAGTTTGCCCCTGTGACATCTGTCTTTTTCTCATAACCAGTTTGGTGGAAACAGTTAACAACGAGTGAAAATTCTTGAATGCTTTCATTGTTTGTCTTACCTGTTTCCTGTTATTAATCAAAATTTGTTCTATGAAGCATCCAAATGGCCCTGTAAGTTTCACCGGTTCATCTCAAAGTTTCTAGACACCTACTGCTACAGACTCCATTGCCCAATGATACTTGACTCTCTGAATATCACATCACAAGAGATCTGAAGGAAATTCTTCAACCAAAACATAAACAAAACCTGTGCATAATAGCTAGCCTAAAACCCTATCATAAACAGTTACAAATCACAAAGAGAGAGCCCTCTCTGATCACAGTTTGGCTAGAAACAGTGATCCAAAGATTGGTTAGTGGTTACCCCGGCCGTATTCCCTTGGGAGTCATAGGGAACAACCTGGGTGTTAACAGAGCTGTATTTTTATGGGCTCATTTCTTTTTTTTATGTCTATGAACTGTTGTTTAATACTCAGTTCACCCTCTCTCTGCTGGCTGGAGGAGCTGACTTCTCCTCCCATAGTTCGATTATGTTCCTCTTGGAAGGAACTCGCAGATGCTTCCCTGCTAGGTGGGCCCATGCCCAGAGACTGCCCTGTTGGCATTTCCTCATCAGAGAAAGGGTTCAATCTCTGTCTTTTCTCACCATGACTTTTTGATGTGGTCAAAGGAGTCTCTCTGTCCCTTTTTCTGCTAGTATCCTCCTTTTGTGGAGTTTGGAGGATTGATGCATCAACTGATGTTTCTTGCCTAGGAGGCACCGTATTTTGTGCCTGCTGTTCTGTGGAAATTGGGGCCTCAACTGCCCCTTCTTGCTGTGGGGGCTGCTCTTTATTATGATGCCCTTCTTCTTGCTGCAATTCCTGTTGTTGTTGTTGTTGTACCTGTTGCTGCTGTTGCTGTACCTTCTCATGAGGTGGTTGTTCAGTCTCCATTTCCTTTTCCTTGCCCTTGCTAGATATATCTTCAGTGGCTTTGGGTGCTTGCTGATTTGTAGTTGAGGAGGATGCAACTGCGCCCACTTGTGTGCTTGGAAGGGAGAACACCTGTGAACAAAGTTCAAGGTCAGCCATCTTTTTTAGATTCCTCACCGCTCTTTGATTCAGCTCTTCTTGTGTAACCGGCTCTTCTAGGGTTCCTCTCCTCCATTTTGCTTGGTTTGCATGTTTTTCAATGTGAGGGATCTTTACATGATCATAGCCAGAGAGCTTATATTTGAGCCTTCTCAAAGTGATGAAGTGGTTGGGGTCATAAGGTTTCCAGAGGAAACTGGTTTGAAGGCCAAGGGACTCAAGCATCTTGTCCGCTTCTCTCCAACCTTCCTCCCTCTGGTTATAGACAAAGTGGCCAAGTTGGTTCCTGACTTTCAACTGTGCTTTCTTGCCTTTGCCTGAAAAGTGAAGCACATCAACATTGCCAAACTGCTTGAAGTATTCTAGGGAAAATAGCCTCATAGGCACATATTTGGGTAGTCTGTAGGGAGGCAATTCACACCCATATATCCTAATGACGGTGTGGTTCTGGTAAAAGTACCAGTCCCCAATGCTGCATGTTTTGGATAACTGTAGGATCCTTTGCATTTCATCAGTGAGCCTTGGAGGAGGTGAGCCCATCATCATTGACATAGCTGGGTGGATGAACTGATCTATGAACTCACAATAAGTATAAGGAGATTCAAATCTACAGTGGAAAACAGAAGACCAATAGACCACTGATCTTGGATTGCCTTGGGCATCCTCTCTTTTGATTGGAAAAGAGAATTTCTGATGTTGATGATATAAGATCAAGTGGTAAATGTAAGAGGTATATCTGAACACTCTTTCTCTTGCCAGGTTCATTAGTTTCTCATGTATTTTGTCTGCTATATAGGTGGCATAGTCATAGCAGATAGGAGACCTGCCAGGAGCAAACATGAGCATGATTACCAGCACAGCTTGATCAACAAACTCAATTGAGTTGTAGCCCAAAATGGGACTAATCATGTCTGTCAGATCTCTGCCCAGTTGGTTGAGGTATACTTGATTGATAGGAGGATACTTCACAGAGTCAGAGCCAATGTATAGCTGGTTTAGTTTGGTGACCTGAGCATCTGTCATTCTGGCTCCTTGATTTATCAGGTCTACAAGTGATAGAGGGACCAGTTTCTTCTCAGTCCTGAAGCATAGCATATCCTTGATAGCTTCTGGGGTGACATAAAACACAGCTGATCCTGAAGGGTCAAGAACTACCCTCTGACTGGGGTCATAGTTTTCAGCACACAGATGGATCAAATCAGGGAATTGTCTAACTTGAGGGAGCTTAAAAATAGGAAGGAATGAGTCCCATATGCCCAGCACATCTGTTCCAGCCTCATGCTTGGCCTTCAATTCATTGAGCAGGTGGATGTGGAACTTAGTCTTCATCAGCATTTCCTCTGAAATCTGATAGTCCATGTCTGCCAGGGACTGCCATTCCAATTGTCTCTGAGGGGCATTCAATGGAGCAACGTTCAAGGCTATTGGAGCTACTGGTGGATCCATGATTTCTGCTAGGATTATGGATAGAGTTGCTATGCAGAGCAACACAAAGAGTTTTTTTTTTAGGGAGAAATGTGAATTGTATGGAACAGAGGGTGAGTGAAACAGCTGCAGCAATTGAAATACTATTTAAAGTGCAGATAAGACCAATGTGTGGTCTCAATCTGTCTTTTTTTAACAGGTAGGTACAGTTTGAGTAAGCTGTTTCGCGATTGCGTGAACAAAGTACAGTTTTTTGTGAAAATATGGGCAAACAAGGCTCAGCTGGTGTTTTTCGAGCTCACAGTTGTAAATGGGGGCTAGGCACCAAGATTTCGCCGGTGAATTTGCGAGTTTTTTGTCGTTTAAGCTCTTTTGAGGAAATTCACAGACAAAGTAGGCATATGAAGGATTTATAATGGAAAATACCTGGTAAATAGTGAGCAATGGTCACGAATGACTGTAGAAATAGCGCGCCGGAGGTCTCCGAGTTGATTTCAACAAAGGTGGTGCAATTTTGGACGTAAAATCATGCAGGGAAAGCAACAGCTCTTGCGGCAAAAAGTATGAAAAAATGTGAAAATTGGCCTAAATATGGATTTTTGGCATATTGGCGCATTTTTTGGATGACATCATCAGGTGGGGTCAAGGTCGGATGACGTTAGCATGACGTCATTGGGTGAGGTGGCAGGCTCTGATTGGTCCACGGGGATGATGAGGTGGTGGACATATCAGCGCGGGGGCGGACGAAGGAGCTGACACGACGGCGGGGTGGCATTGACGTGGGTATGACGTGGTGGTGACGTTGGCTGGGCGGATCGACCGAAAACTGGGAGCGGTTAGCGGTTTCGCATCGCACCGCTTATGATACGGAAGAGGGATTTGTCAGGCGTACCTCCGATAAGCTGTGGGGATGACGCGTGGCGGAGGCCTGACGTCATCCTCTGACAGATATCGGAAGGTATCTGTCGGACGTCGGGGCCGGTCCGATATGGATTGAGGCCGTCCGATCAAAAGCGCTCGATCGGACGGTTGACGGGTCGCTGAGATGATCGGTGGATATGACAACGGGCGGGATTATTTTAATATTTATTTTCGGGATCAATGCTGGGCGGAAACTCTTGGGATATGGCAGGTTTACAAAGGTTTTTCAATGCCCATTTAATATAAAAAAAATTAAAAATAACCTGCCGCCCATACTTTGGAAAAACGAGAAAAGTGGGTTTTTTGTTTATTTTTGCAAATTGAAGCGGGTATAGGTAGAACAAGGTCTTTTATAAGGTTTTCTTTAGCAAATGAAGGTTTTAAGGGGCCAAATGAATTCAGAGGAGGGGAGGGGGTTAGACTTAGGTTCATCAAAGTGACCAGATGCCATTTTGATCCCTGACAGAGAACATATGGCTATAATGCCAAGGGGAGGGATATTTGTACAAAATTTGGGGTTTATACACCATGGTGTTATAATACTAGGGGAAAGGGAATCATAGGGGAATTATATAACAGAGTTAGGGTTAATATGGATGTAAGGAGTGGATGAGGGGAGATAACACTAAGCTTATTTGAAAATAACTTAGCTTAAGGATTAGATCAAAATGAAAAGAGTTTTAGACAAGAAATGTGGCTTCTAATAGGACTAAGAACCACTAAAAACCACCAATTCATTCATGACTATCAACTGATGAGGGGATGTTAGTAATGACTGGAGAGGGGAAACTTGGGAAGTTAGACATGCTCCTCTACTTGCTGCAACCTGATGGAGAAGAACACCTTCTCACTTCATTGATTTTGCTTTGTGAACAAGGCTAACATACCTTCAATTGTAGGGAGTGAAATTTCTGCAACCCCAACTGCCTACCCATCTACTTGCCTAGCATTTTTTATTTCTTCTTGGAGGGTGCACTTAGGCTTGCAGACCCTTACCTGCCTTTTCTTTTCTTTGGCTTTTTTCTTTTGATGGTCTATCTACTTCTACCCTTATTTCTTCCAAGGTCCCAGATTAAGCTGTTGGGAACCTTTCTTCTCTACCTAAACTACTTGTCTGCCAAGATTAAACAGTTTGGACATACCTCTTTCTCTATTCTACAACTGAAAATTCAAAACATGGCATGATCCAGATTAGGCTGTTGGACCATCCATCAAAATTTGAGTCCACATCAAGCTATAAGCACAGATTGTATTCTCTTGGAAATATGTGATCTTTGCATCATCAAAGCAGAGCATATTTGGACCTTTCCTTGCCAATCATGAAATATGAAACCTATTGGTATAGGTAGCTAACAGTGGCTCCACATGGGGATGGTTTTTCATTTGAAAGACCAAGAACAGCAGGTCAGATTGCCTTGCCCCTTGACTGCTCTTGCCAATCTTGAAGTTTGCTGCTTTGAAATGCCAAAATTGTGTGCTTCCCTTCTTGGCAGACCTCTGATCCTATTTACCTTTTGCTGGTAGTTAAGAAAACTTGAGAAATTGCATTTTTACATCTTAACAGAAAGTGATATATACATCTGGATATGTACAAGGGAGAACTCAGGCTGTACTTATGGGTGGTAGTCAAAATAGTGCTTGAGCATCCTGCCATTCACAGGGCCTTCATCCAAATCAGTTTCATTAAGACTTTTAAGGAAATAAGTGTTGTTTCCTTGTACAACTTGGACAACAAATGGTCCTCTCCAAAGGGAATCAAATTTTTCATGTTTTCCCTTATCCTCTCTTCTTGCATCCCACTTGAGGACTTTGTCACCAATGTTGAAATCTTCTTCCCTTTTCCTTCTGTCAAAGGCCTTCTTTAATTTCTCTTGTAGAACTTGAACTCTGCTGAAAACTTGATCTCTAGTTTGCTGTAAACATATTATTTGATTGATCCTTCTTTGCATATTATTTGGTTCAGCTTGGCTTTCTTGAAGAAGTTTCATAACAGGCACCCCTAGTGATGAAGGGAATTTGGCTTCTAAACCATAAACCAACTCATATGGGCTGGTCCCAATTGATCTCTTGGTTGTTAGTCTGTCTGCTCATAGAGCATTCACAAGCTTCTTATGCCAGTTCTTTTTGTTCTCTTCTAGCACTTTCTTTATAATGTTTACCAAGATTTTATTTGATGACTCAGCAAGGCCATTACCTTGGGGATAGTATGTTGTAGAATGGCCTAAGGTAATGTGAAATTTATGGCCGAAATTCACCATCTTCTTGGATCTGAAAGCAGCATCATTGTCTGTTATTATTTTGTCAGGGCAGCCAAATCTAGCCAATATGTTATTCTCCAAAAACTAAATGATTGTTGAATCATTTGCTTGTCTGCATGGAGCAGCTTCAATCCACTTGGTGAAGTAGTATGTGGCTGTTAAGATCCATCTATGTTGGCCTAAAGATGAGGGATGAATTTCCCCAATGAAATCCAAGCCCCATTGTTGAAAAGGTCTCTCTGTTGCAATAGGTCTTAAGGGAAGTGGCAGTAACTGTCTCTTTCCCTCAAATACTTGACATTTATGACATGAGGTGGTGAATTTCTTGACATCAGAGAACATGGTGGGCCAGTAGTAACCAGCCCTTAGTATTTTATCCACAGTGGACTTCCAGTACAAGTGTCCACCACAGTCACCTGCATGAAATTCTTTTATGATATTGTCAGTTTCATTCTCAATTAGGCAGTTTAGCAATATCCCTTCATGGTTTTTCCAAAATAAATTCCCATCCATAACACAGAATTTAGAAGCTTTCATTTTTAAGAACCTACATTTAGTTCTGGACAATCCTGGGGGAGCACACAGGTTTTGCAATACATAACATATATCAGAGTACCAAGGGGATTGTTCAAAGGCTACATTGATCTTTGGAGTCGCCAGCTCCGGTTCACTGTCCAGCTGGTTGATGTCTAAGGCTTGGAAATTTGCTTTTGTCATTAGTTTGGCCAATCCTTGCCCTTTTATTAGTTTTGTAGGTTTTATCTCAATATCAAATTCCAAAATGTTGGCAATCCACTTTCCTCTTCTACCCTCTAAATTCTCTTGGGTGAGAATGTCTTTAACAATAGGACTTGGTACATAGGCTATAACATGTGAATAAAGGATGTAAATCCTAAAGTCTTTGATAGCTTTGACCAAAGCATAAGCTTGTTTTTCCATGATTTGATATTTTAAAGGTGCATCTCTAAGAGCTCTGCTAAAGAAAGCAATTGGCTTCTCATTTCCTTGGTCATCTTTCTGTAACAAAACAGCAGCAATAGTGTGTTGGGAGGCAAAGGAGAAAATGATAAATTCTCTGTCAAATTGAGGATTAGTCAAAACTGGGGTTTGGGTAAGGGCCAGCTTTATGCCTTCAAAGGCTTGATTGGCTTCAACAGTCCATTTTACTTTTGAATCCTTCTTTAGCATGTTATTTAGCAATCTGATCAACTCTGCTAAGTTGGGGATAAACCTTCTCAAGAAATTTATCTTTCCCAAGAATCCTTGCAATTCTTTGATATTTCTTGGGTGGGGCATTTGTAGGATAGCTTGTATCCTATCTGGATCAATTCTAATGCCATCTTTAGAAATGATGTGGCCCAAGAGTTTACCTTCCTCTAAACCAAACAGGGATTTCTTGAGATTCAAGGAAATTCCATATTTCCTGCATGTTAGGAAAATCTGCCTTAAGTGTTTTAAATGTTCTTGGTCAGATTTTGAAAAAGGTGTGAGGTCATCTAAGTAAATAACTAAAAAGTCATGAATCTCCTTAGCAAAAGCAATATCCATTGCTCTTTGAAATGTTGCCCCTGCATTTTTCAATCCAAAAGGCATTTTTACATACTTGAAAGTTCCCCATGGGGTTGTAAATGTTGTTTTGTCTTGGTCATCAGGGTGCACCAGGATTTGATTGAAGCCTGAGAATCCATCAAGTAATGAGATCCTTGAGGTCCCTACCACTTGGTGGGCTCCAGTATTGTAGCAATAATGCTACAACTCCTGTAGCTCCCTATCTCTAATTTTATCAACCCGGGAGTTCGTACAAACTTGGAAGCGACGGTGTTGTATGCACAAGTACTAGCTCTTGTCACATCTATCACTTGGTCAGCTGGCACAAGTCCGCTAGGGCTCAAGCCAACTTCTATAGGCTCACAGAAGAAGCTTTATGATTGATGGATGAAAGCTATCTTGAAGGAAGCTAACCTACTTTGCAAAAAGGAAATGGAAAGCTAACAAAGCATAGAAACCCTAATAAACCCTAATTTAATTAGCTTGACACTTACAATGCAAAAACGTGAATGAACCTTCTACCAATGATGCTATTACATGCAGTGAGTTGAAATACATGAATCTAAGCTACTTGCACTTGAAAAGATATGTTTTTGTATTTTGTCATTAAGTGGTTGGATTTATTGTGATGATGCTTTTGATTAGGGTTTGGTGGTGCAGGAGCGGTTGGAATGGAATGAGAGCATGGGCAAGGTCAGGATGGCTAGGGGAGGTCCCAAGGGATCCTTAGCATCAGTCCACAGAGGTTCCTCACGTTCAGATGCTCAGCAACCGAGTGTGTGGGCTCCTACAGGATGTCTGCAGGGGATCCTACAGGAAACTCAGGAATTTCTACAGGAAGGTCTACAATTCTTCTACAGGATGTTCTGAAATGGGATGTTTGAGGATGGATGGTTGATGGAAGATGCATGGATGGTTATGGAGGTAGGATGGGGGTCCGAAGTGATCCAGGAGCTGATGGATGGAGTGGTGAGATGATTTGGAAGGCTGACTTGCATCAACGAAGGTTTAGGCAATGGAAGAGCAAGAAGGTAGGGTTACGTGGCAAAAGAGCAGATGGGAGATGAGGAAACAGACTTGGTGATGGGGAAGCTGATCTGGACGAGGCTTAGATGAATGAGGAGGTGATGAAGGTGCCCTGCATAGTGTTTACAACTGAACTAACAAAGTCATGCAAGAAAACAAAGATCTAGTTATAAAACCTATGACCTAGTTACTCCACTCTAATCTGACCTAACAGCAAAGGAAATGAACAGAAGTCTATTTGCAGTGAAACCATGTGAAACGATTATGAAACTAAGTGATTATAAACCTAAACATGCATCCAAACTAATATCGAGTTCTGCAAATGAGATTCAAACATTAATGATTGCATGGTGAAGCAAAGAAAGTGTTTTTGTTGGCAGCAAAGTCACATTGGTCCCAGCTCATGATTCCACAAAGGGGAAGGTGAGATCCAAGGTGTTTGGCAGCCTTTTTCTGAAGATCTTCCCTGTGATTAACCTATCAAGAAAATCTGAACATTAAAACCTTTTCTAATCATCAAAATCAACCTAAAGAACAACACAACATTTAAATCTAAATAGCAGATTTTATTATGAGAATGCAGCAAAGACACATCAAGATATACAAAGGAGGTACTGGGTGCTTGAGATGGGCCCAACCCCAAGAGCTACAGCCTCCCAAGAAAGATTTAGAACTGGTGCAAAGCTGGATTCATCTTTATTAATCATGAATGAAGAGTTACATCAAAACTGTCCACAAGGAGAGCTTGAGAATGAGCTGAAAGCAAAGCTAATATATGGCCTAAAAATCAAACTACAAAATGACTAACTACTGGTTGAGACAAGTGACTAACCACTAGCTATGAAATGACTACCCACTAGCTAACCAAAATGAGGCCCCAAGCCTTCTCATTTATACAATTTGAGGACCCAACAGTCCTCCTAAAAGTTAGGGACTTGGCTGCCCAACACTTGGAGTTAACAGCAGTCCTACTTGACTTGCTTGGCTGCCCTTGTGCTGATTGATTCGGTGGCCCTTGAACTCCGAGCTGATGGTGGAGAATTCGAGGTAAGGGCCCATAAATTAGGGGGACACCTTCCTACAAATCCTCTAGCTTGTTCTCCCACGAATTTGGCTGCCAAGTGCTCATTAAGACCTTCCATTCTGTCTCCAAGTTGACCAAAAAGGCTACACAATGCACCCATTAGACTTGTTGGCATAATTACTAACCAAATTCACTCTATTAACATAAAAATAATAAAAAACATGCAATAAACAAATGAGAATGGTGGATCAAGTCAAATTAGGAGGTTGTATGAGCCCAAATATTTGTCCATTTTTGGGGCTCATCATCACCCCCCTACTGAAAGTGTTGCTCATCCTCTGAGCAACCAAATCTCTCCCCTTGTCTTTGATGGCCCCAGTGGCTTCCTTGGCTAACATCTCAGCCGATTTCTCCTTTGGCTTCCTTCTTTTCAAACTTCCTATAGAACAGTTCACTGGCTTCCTGTAGAAACAGTCCTCTGTCTTCCTGTAGAAACAGTCCTCTGTCTTCCTGTAGAAACAGACAGCACCACTGTATCTTGCTTGGCTGTGGGCGATTTTCCTTTTAGCTGGGCTGTGGCAGCCTTCATCTCCTCCTCCTTCCTGCTCTTCTTCCTCACTGCCTGCTGCTTGTAACTCTGAACATGTAACCCGCTCATTGTTCATTGCCTGCTGCTTGTAACTCTGAGCTAGTGTGATTTGATGATTTGCTTCCATTAATTAGGGTCATAGCACAACATAAAATTGGAGCAATATGCCTGGTTGACCTCCATGGCCAAGCTAGGAATGTTTCCAAAGCAGAAGATCAACAAAATGCTATATGAATCACCTGCCATAATGTGGCAGCTTTCATGGATGCCCAAAGAACCCATGGGAATATGGAGCTAGGGAAACATGCGGCAGAATGCGTTTTATTTGGACTCGTTGTATCAGCAACTTATGTGCTGCTATAAAACATTTATGCTGCAGCTGGCAAGTAGACTTATGTAACAAATGTAAGAAATATGAGGAATGACAATGGGTGAACCTAATTGCAGTGAGGATTTGATGAAGCCAAAATGTGTGACCATTTTGCTTTTGCTGCAGAGGATGACATAAATTGCACAAGTTAACAACCAATTTACGAAATCAAGCCTTCACACCCATGTATAGGTTCACCATGCGTTGCTGACTTCTAAGTTTTCTGCATGCATTGCTAACTTCTAAGTTTCCAGCTAGCATCTCCTGAAGCAGCATAGAGGCTATTTGATGCGTCCTCATAGCCATTCCAATCTTCTCCTACTAGAATCCTATGAATATATTGATCCACATGCAAAACTTCAAGAGCTTCATTTTCAATTTGAAATCAGTGGCTTACAGTCTTAGCTAAATGTGACACACCATACTTCTGAACTCGTACAACGGGCATCTCCATGCTTTCTGGGCTGGTTGGCCATTTTAGAAGAGCTGTGAAAGCACCTGATTGGTCTTCTGATAGTGGTATTGCAAGAGGAATTATACCCCTGTCTAGCATAAGGAGAGACAAGTTTTTCACCCTTGGCCATATGATAATTGTCCATCTTTCTTCAAGCTCCAAACTTGATGAAAAACCTTAGGCTTCTCTACTCGGGAAGATTCTGCTGCACTTTCCTGTAGACGACATCCTGTAGGATGTCTCTGCGCCTTTGAATGATCTTTGCATGCGGGAGAATTGTTAACAAGCCCAAAACTTGATGAAGGATGTGAGTTTAACATTTGCAAGTGTAAATGAACAACAGTTAGCAAGTGTACCTGAACAACAATTACGTGAGTCTTCAACCGAGCGTTCCTTTATTCACTGCGTGATTTGTGGTGAGGTGGCAGAGACCTGCACTTAGCCCATGCAGACTGCTCGACCCCTGCAGTTCCATCTGCCTGTAATCCCTTACCAGTTGTTTCACTGGAGTTCAAACTATCCATAACTGGCTGTGTTTTTTCAGTTTCACGTGAATGACCATGCTGCGTGACTGCCGGCTAAGTTCTTAGGGACGACAATCAGCTGAACCTTACTAATTCGTGGCTTAATCCCACCATTCCATTAATTCATGCAGTTTTCGAATTAAATTTATGCAATAGAGGAATGAGTTTGTCACATACCTCGAAGTTGAATGGCTGCTGTGAGCTTTTTGCTGCTGCCTGCTCTGATTTTGCTGCTGCATGCTTAGTTTTCCTGATTGCATATGGCTTGGCTGCTAATCCTTGATTGCTTTTTTCATGTGCAGGTGTCCTCTGGCCGGATCTGAGTGCATGCAATCATTTCCACGTTCAACTCTGCTCGTTCAAGCTACTGCTGCTGCATGGTCACAAAACCAGACTTCTTTTTGCCATTTCTCCGAAATGGTAGATCGGTTTGATCTAAAACTTGGTGAGCATGTTACTACCATCATTATGCATCTCCCATATCAAATTCGTGATCAATGGATGCACGGATTTTGAGAAAAATGGAAAATGGCTGAAGATTTCAGAGGTCGATTTCTCGGAAACCGTGCATCGGAATCGGCTGAAACTGCTTGGGTAGGCTACTATCACCCACATGCATCTCCCCATGAAACAGGTTTTGCAACGGATGCACGGTTATGGATAAAATGCAAAAATGGCTGATGGTGATGGAGGCGGATTTCTTGGAAACCGTGCATCGGAATTGCATGAAACTGCTCAGGCATGTTGTCATCAACCTTGTACAATTCCCCATAAAGCGGTTTTTCAAATGGATGCATGGTTTTTAGGTTATGGCAAAAACAAATTCTGCTCTATGGATTTTTGCCTCAAAGCTTTTTGCATGTGCTTGCATAGGATGACAAAATGAATTTTGGCTGTGATGCAGGTATGGAGCTGATGGAGGAGGAGTTGGAAGATTGCATGAGGGCTTCTGGACCCTTGAGGAAGCTGCCATGCTTTCCAAACCACTTTTTGAAATGCATGCCTAGTTTCCCACAATTTCTACAGGAAGTTCCTGTAGAAGCACAACGAGAAGCACAAGGAGGCGAAAAAATGATGGAGAAAGGCGAGGGATGGACACATAAGTGCTTGTAGGCCTAATCAACATATTCCCACCATTAGATTCACTTTTGAAATTGGATTTGGCTCGTCCAAAGGTTCTACAGGATGTTTCCTGTAGAAATAGAGAGCTTCCTGTAGAAGACACAATTTTGAGGAAAGAAGCATAATGACATGAAAAAAATGATGGAAAAGGGTGAGCAATGGAAACATGGATGTGGGTAGGCCTCATGGACATATTCCAAGCCTTCAGGTCCTCCTCGGAGATCAATTTGGCTTTTTTGTAAGCTTCCTGTAGAAGATACGAAACTTCCTGTAGAAGGCACAAAAACTCCTTTGTCTTTGATTTGAGTGCTCCTCCTGTCATGAAACGTCCTTCTTTAACCTGCAATGTCATTTCTGCAACATGAACTTATTCAATGGAGATTATCTTCATTTTTCTTTTTCTTTTTTCTCTTTTTTTTTTTTGAAAAACAACTAGGGCGCCTCATGGAGGTTTTCACCCTAATTGCCTGCCTTGGGCGCCTCCAAGGGAGGTTTTCACCCAAAGATCTTATTCTCTTTTCTCTTTTTTTTTTCAACCCATTGACCGCCTCATGGAGGTTTTCAATCAATGAGCCAATCTAAGGCGCCTCAGAGGAGGTTTTCACCTTAGATTTCTATTTTCCTCTTTTTTCATTTTTTTTCTTTTTCTTTTTTCTCTTTTTTTTTTTTTCTACCCTACCCTACTTGAAAAACAAAATCATTTTCAAGTATAAGAATACTTCCAATGGAGCCATGTGCACATCGAGATTAAAGAAAAAATGATGTGAAGGCTCAAAATGCATGCTTTGATAGGTATCCAGATCTCAGAGACCAAATGATCTGGCGTTGAAGGGATCAAGCAAAGCTGAGGAAGAGAGTACCGCTACAACTTAGTGACTGTTTGGAACCATGTCTCAATATAGCTTTGATATCCTTGGTTCTTTGGCTGATCTGGATCATTCTTCATGTCACCTTCTAACATGACTTTCTCATCTTCCTCTTTTTGCTGATCTTTCTCTTGAATACATGGAAGATCTGATGGTAACCATGAAGGAACTCTCTCGATCTCTGATTCTGATCTCTTCTCTTCATTAAGTGCAGCCCATGGTTCTTTGATCTCCTCTTTGGAATCTTCTTTTGCTTTTGGTCCTTCAATGTTTTCAATAGATTCTCTCTTTTGCAACACTCTTCCTGAGCTTTGGTGAACATCATTGAGCTCAAAAGGAGTCATTTGCACATGTTGTGCCTCAGATTTACAATGGGGTTGAGCTGCTCCATTGTGTGGTTTTGGAAATGGTATGGGTAGTTGAGTGGAGGTGTGAAATTGAGATGGAGATGGATGGTATTATGGTTGGGTAGGCATTTGGGGTTGCCTTGGTGGAAGAGGAGGTGATGGTTGTGGATGAGTAGGTGGTGGAGGAAAATGAGCGGGATGAGAGTTGTACTGGGGCCTCCACTCCTGATAAGGTGCATTCCACTGCGGTTGAGGCTGAGCATAAGAGTGAAATGAATGAGCAACTGGTTGGGCATAATATGGATCTATGAAGGAAAAAGGAGAATATGACCAAGGAGGAGGTGTAGACCAGGAAGGATGAGCAGGGGGATCCCAAGAAGGCATGAAAGTGGCTTGATAAGGGTCATAATAGGTATCGGGTATCCTTTGCAGTTCCTGCTGGTAAGATCTAGGTCCATGTGGACTCCTTTGGTTCATATAATAGAGTGATTCAGTGGCTCCCTTGGCTCTCTGATATGCAGCTTTGATTCTGGGCAAGGAAGGGCACTGATCTGTAGGATGGTATTGTTCACATACAAAACACACTTCTAAGGAGTGCATTGGACATTCGTTCCTAGGATGCTTTTTAAGGCACCTAGGACAAAAATGACCAAAGCCCTCTTGGCTTCTTCTTGCTTCTTTTGGATCTGCAAGGTATCCAGTTGCATGGCAAGAAACTGCCTCATATCACTCTTGAAATCTTCGATCTGATTTGCAAATTCATCTTTGGACAAGGGACTGCTCCCAACATTTCTGCTTGTAGCCATTTGCTTCAGAGGAATGTTTCTTCTTCTTCTCCCCTAGAGGTTCTTCAGATATGTCTTGATGTCCACCCAGGGGTTCTTTCATCATAGCCATCGAAGAAGAACGTTGGCTGTGTGAAGCAGTGGGGGTGTTGTGCAATCATTTTTCTAACTTATCTCTACTCCTACAAAGCATGAAATCAAATCTTTTTGGTTGATTTTTGCTTTTTTTTCTACTTCTACTTGCAAAACTGAAATAAATTGAAATGCAACTAACTATCTCGCTAAACTGAACATGCGGAATTGAAATGAAAGCAAGAAAGGACTAATCTATTTTTGCTCAAATGAAATTGCAGGAATGAAATGCTCATCTATGCTTGCATAATTGAAATGCTAATCTACGCTTGCAGAAATGAAATTGCGGAATTCAAATGCTAATCTATGAAAGCGGGAAATGCTAATCTATGAAAGCAGGAAATGCTAATCTATGAAAGCGGGAAATGCTAATCTACTTTTGCATAAACGAAATTTCATAATGGAAATGAAATAAACTACTTAGAAGAAGTTTGTAGTGGAAGATAGAAGAAAAGCGACAATCACCAATACTCTGACGCTTCCCCGGCAACGGCGCCAAAAAGATGGTGGGCTCCAGTATTGTAGCAATAATGCTACAATTCCTGGAGCTCCCTATCTCTAATTTTATCAACCCGATAGTTCGTAAAAACTTGGAAGCGACGGTGTTGTATGCACAAGTACTAGCTCTTGTCACAGCTGTCACTTGGTCAGCTGGCACAAGTCCGCTAGGGCTCAAGCCAACTTCTATAGGCTCACAGAAGAAGCTTTATGAGTGATGGACGAAAGCTATCTTGAAGGAAGCTAACCTACTTTGCAAAAACGAAATGGAAAGCTAACAAAGCATAGAAACCCTAATTTAATTAGCTTGACCCTTACAATGCAAAAACGTGAATGAACCTTCTACCAATGATGCTATTACATGCAGTGAGTTGAAATACATGAATCTAAGCTACTTGCACTTGAAAAGACATGTTTTTGTATTTTGTCATTAAGTGGTTGGATTTATTGTGATGATGCTTTTGATTAGGGTTTGGTGGTGCAGGAGCGGTTGGAATGGAAGGAGAGCATGGGCAAGGTCAGGATGGCTAGGGGAGGTCCCAAGGGATCCTTAGCATCAGTCCACAGAGGTTCCTCACGTTCAGATGCTCAGCAACCGAGTGTGTGGGCTCCTACAGGATGTCTGCAAAGGATCCTACAGGAAACTCAGGAATTTCTACAGGAAGGTCTGCAATTCTTCTACAGGATGTTCTGAAATGGGATGTTTGAGGATGGATGGTTGATGGAAGATGCATGGATGGTTATGGAGGTAGGATGGGGGTCTGAAGTGATCCAGGAGCTGATGGATGGAGTGGTGAGATGATGTGGAAGGCTGACTTGCATCAACGAAGGTTTAGGCAATGGAAGAGCAAGAAGGTAGGGTTACGTGGCAAAAGAGCAGATGGGAGATGAGGAAACAAACTTGGTGATGGGGAAGCTGATCTGGACGAGGCTTAGATGAACGAGGAGGTGATGAAGGTGCCCTGCATAGTGTTTACAACTGAACCAACAAAGTCATGCAAGAAAACAAAGATCTAGTTATAAAACCTATGACCTAGTTACTCCACTCTAATCTGACCTAACAGCAAAGGAAATGAACAGAAGTCTATTTGCAGTGAAACCATGTGAAACGATTATGAAACTAAGTGATTATAAACCTAAACATGCATCCAAACTGATATCGAGTTCTGCAAATGAGATTCAAACACTAATGATTGCATGGTGAAGCAAAGAAAGTGTTTTTGTTGGCAGCAAAGTCACATTGGTCCCATCTCATGATTCCACAAAGGGGGAGGTGAGATCCAAGGTGTTTGGCAGCCTTTTTCTGAAGATCTTCCCTGTGATTAACCTATCAAGCAAATCTGAACATTAAAACCTTTTCTAATCATCAAAAGCAACCTAAACAACAACACAACATTTAAATCTAAATAGCAGATTTTATTATGAGAATGCAGCAAAGACACATCAAGATATACAAAGGAGGTACTGGGCGCTTGAGATGGGCCCAACCCCAAGAGCTACAGCCTCCCAAGAAAGATTTAGAGCTGGTGCAAAGCTGGATTCATCTTTATTAATCAAGAATGAAGAGTTACATCAAAACTGTCCACAAGGAGAGCTTGAGAATGAGCTGAAAGCAAAGCTAATCTATGGCCTAAAAATCGAACTACAAAATGACTAACTACTAGTTGAGACAAGTGACTAACCACTAGCTACGAAATGACTACCCACTAGCTAACCAAAATGAGGCCCCAAGCCTTCTCATTTATACAATTTGAGGACCCAACAATCCTCCTAAAAGTTAGGGACTTGGCTGCCCAAGACTTGGAGTTAACAGCAGTCCTACTTGACTTGCTTGGCTGCCCTTGTGCTGATTGATTCGGTGGCCCTTGAACTCCGAGCTGATGGTGGAGAATTCGAGGTAAGGGCCCATAAATGAGGGGCACACCTTCCTACAAATCCTCTAGCTTGTTCTCCCACGAATTTGGCTGCCAAGTGCTCATTAAGACCTTCCATTTTGTCTCCAAGTTGACCAAAAAGGCTACACAAAGCACCCATTAGACTTGTTGGAATAATGACTAACCAAATTCACTCTATTAACATAAAAATAATCAAAAACATGCAATAAACAAATGACAATGGTGGATCAAGTCAAATTAGGAGGGTGGATGAGCCCAAATATTTGTCCATTTTTGGGGCTCATCACCACTCTTTGGAGAATGTGATCCATCTTGGGTAAGGGATAGTTGTCTTTGAGGGATACTTGGTTCAAATTTCTTAGGTCCACACACAGCCTTATTTCACCAGTTTTCTTTCTTGTAGGGACTAAGTTTGAGATCCATTCAGAGAATCTGATTGGTGCTATGATGCGTGCCTTGAACATTTTCTGTACCTCTTGTTCCATTGCTGGGAGAAGCATTGGATTGATTCTCCTCAGTTTTTGTTTAAAGGGTTTTTGATCAGGCTTGAGAGGGATAGTATGCTAGATAACAGAGGTGTCATAGGACTTTAGGTCCTCATAACTCCATGCAAAAACATCCTGGAACTCTTTAAAGAGGTCAATGTATTTAGGCTTTTGATCAGGAGGTAGAGATGCAGATAATTTTATTATTTTGGGTTTGTCAATGGTACCAATGTTGCATTCTTCAATGGCTGCATTTAAGGGCTGCATTTTTGGTTTTCTGGGAATATCATTTGAATCAAAGATTTCCTCTAGTGGAGTTAGGCCTGTTGGTAGAAAGTTGTCTTTCAGCTCTATGATGTCAGTTTCAGCATTGGCCACTTCTTCACAACTGATTGGTTGAATTTGCTGAATGTTTTCCTTGCTGAAAATTGTTGGATTTAGCATTTGTTTTGCTGTTCTAGGTGATATTGGGTGAGTAATCTGTTGAAACTGTATTTGTGATGGACTTGCTCTTTCAGGTATTTGTGATTGACTTGCTGTATCAAGTATTTGTGATTGACTTGTTGTATCAGTGTCAATATTTAATCCTGCAAACTCTTTTTGCAGCGTTAAAAAATTGTTTATTTGCATATCATCCTCAAACACTTGCCAATCTTTAACATTGTTAGGAATGGAGGGTCTGTGTTTTATCTCAGCTGTGAAACAATTGTTAGGTTCCAATGGTAATTTGCAAGTACTAGCAAATGTGGCCAAACTATGAGCATGTAGATTATGGGTTCTAGGAATTTTAGTGATTTGGAATTCAGAGAAAAAATTTAGTACCTCAGCAACAGCAGACCTATAAGACCTTAGTCTTCTGTCATTTGTGACAAAATTTCCTTTCACTTGTTGGATAACTAAATCTGAATCACCCATGATTGAAACCCTGGCAGCTTGCAAGAACTTTACTAACTTGAGGCCTAGTAGAAGGGCTTCATATTCTGCCATGTTATTAGTACATCTGAAGTTTAATCTATAGGCTTTGCCTTCTGCATGACTGTTTTCTTTATTGTGTACCCAAACTCCAGCTCCTGCCCCTAATTTGTTGACTGAGCCATCAAATTCAAGGAACCATAGAATATCTTGTTGTGAAGGAGATTTAATGATCTGTTCATGGGCTGGCAATGTAAGTTGAAGTTGTGGTTTTTCATCTGGCTTGTCTTTTAGGACAGTCTCATCATTTGATTGGATATTCTTGACAACTGGGGTAGCAGCAGTATCTAGTGTTTGATTGACTGTTGTTTCATGGGTGGTAATTCTTTCATTGGAGTCTTCCTCCTGTATGAGTATCTTGGCTTCAACCTCATTTTTTGAGGGAGTTGTGCTGTTATTGAAGAGAATGTATGAGTCTATGTCTGAATGGACAGCATATATGGGAAAGTTTTGAGGCTTTTCTTCACTGCTGACCATGTATTTCATGAGTGTTTCTCTGTACAGTCTTTTTGGTTGCCCAAAAACAGAGATGGTGGCATATGACATGTCTAATTGTAGGGAACCTTGGAGTTTAGCTCCCCATGATCTTGATAATAGCATCCCATACTTAGGTGGGATATCAGCAACTACAACATCCATTAGAATGGTTTTGTTTGGGTATTGAACCAGAGACACACATAAATCTTTTATGAGGCCTAAACACTTGACTTGGCTGGAGTCAAAGGAAAACAGGTCCTTGTATGGTCTTGTTATATCTAGATTCAATCTCTCCATGACTGCCTTTGGCATGAGATTGTGAGAGGCACCTGAGTCAAACATTGCATTATGTAATATTTTATCATGAATATGTAAGCTGACATAAAAAGGTAATACCCCTGTGACTACTGTTTTTCCATCCACTTCTGGGCCAAACAGGAGTTCTGGGGTGTCATCCAACACATTGACATCATCTTTGTTGCTAGTGAGTTGAAGGGACTTCTTGATCTGTTGTTTATAGATATCATGCTTAGCCAGTTCTGAGAGAGGAATTGCTATCTTTAGTTTGCCAATTTCAGTTTCTAGGTCAAAGGGTTTTTCAGATTGGGTCTTAAGGTTATGGATAACAGTCCTTTCCTTGTTTATTAACTCTTCTTCTTGATTTTTATCTTGACTTTGGGACTTGGCTCTTTTACTCACCTCTTGAGGAGTAACTTTTAAAGTAGGGTGAGAGGATGAAGTAGCCACAGGCTGTTGTTTTAAGGACAGTGGTTCAGTGATCTCTTCAATAATTACCTCTTCTGCAGGTGAATTTGTTTTGTCATCAAGCTCTGTGACTGTGGTTCTTTTAGGCTGCTGATTATCCTTTATTTTTTCAGGCTGATTTACATTCACAGTTCGGCTCCTTAGCTTGTACTGTTTATGGACTTCATAAACAGCAGTGTCATAGCCTTGTTTAAAGTCAAAGGATTCACCTGATTTAGTTTGGAACAGTTTGATTTCATCATCCTCATGGTCTTCTTGTGTTAAAAAGACTTGACTTTCACCATCTAGACCCATTAAATTAATCTGAGAATCTTCATTGGGTTCAGTTGATGTGGAAGTCTCTGCATAATTTTCTTGGAAAGGGGGTCTTATGTCTTGGTCAGCACTGGGTTTGCCAATGCCTGGGTTTTGAGTTCTCCTAAAATTTGGATTCCTAGGAGGGTTGTTTTGTGGTGCTTCCCATGATGATTTTCTCTCAACCGATTCCACTCTATCACCCAATCTTTTCATTCCAGTGAGTATTGCATCCAGCTTTTGATCAAAAGCAGAGGGTTCTTCTTTGAAGGCTGTTCTCTTTTCCAACCTTGCTCTGTTTCTTTTGGCAATCAGGTTAGCTTCCACTGTGACAGCAACCCTTTGGGCCTCTGCAAGGGATTGAGGATCTCTTTCTTTTAACTGATAGGCCATGTCAGGGTCAAAACCATCAGGGAATTTGTACAAAGCTAAATCAGGAGGGGGTCTTAAATTTTGTGGGATTGCGTTATATACATTGTTAAATCTTGCACAGTACTCCAAAACAGTCTCTTGGGGACCTCTTTTGATAGTGTCATATTCACCAAGTATGTGCAGAGGATCTTTCTTCTTTTCCCATCTGCTAGTAAAGGCTTGATAAAGCTCATCAGGAGTTGTGATGGAGTTTGCATTCAGGGATCTAAACCAAGTTCTTACATCCCCAGTTAGGCTTTGAACAAACATCCTCATTCTCACACTGTCATCATCTATTTCATAGGTCTCAAAATGGTCTTGCATCCTTTTGGCATGCTGAACAGCTGTCAAAGGGCCATTGGAGTCAAAATATGAGATTTTGGTTTGGTAGTCCTGGGGTAGAGCTGCAGCATTAGCTGGTATTTGCAAGGGTGCATATCTGTTAGCCATATTTACAGGGTTTGAGGGATTTACAGGGGCAACTTGGATAAAAGGGACGGTGTGTACTACAGGGGTAACAGGTGTTGCAGCACCTAGAGTGTTGTTCAAGGGGATATGTGCAGTGGGTGAAGATGTGAAAGGAGGGCTTTGAGATGTGGATGGTGAACTGGGGGAGACAGGGGTAGAGCGAAATAGAACTTTGATAGGGGTAGGAATTAGTTCAGGGTGGGCTATCTCAGGACTCAAATCACTAGGATTTTCCTGCTTTTGTTGCTTCCTAATTATTCTAGGGATTATATTAGGATTCTCAAAAACGGCTGGATTTGGGTCAGGGTTAGACCTAGTGTGCCTGGTTTCCTTTTTAGGAGCCAGCTTCTGAATTTGTTTTTTGGTATTTTCTAAGATTTTTTAGGATTTGTTTAAGGGACTGTTTAAGTCTTTTAGAACCACTATCTATGGACAGACAACGGTTTGAAAGGTTTGCTTACTCCCCAGTGGAGTCGCCAATTATGTTAACACCCAGGTTGTTCCCTATGACTCCCAAGGGAATACGGCCGGGGTAACCACTAACCAATCTTTGGATCACAGTTTCTAGCCAAACTGTAATCATAGAGGACTCTCTCTTTATGGTTTGTCTCTGTTTTGATAGTGTTTTTAGGCTAGCTATTATGCTCGGGTTTTTGGTTTATGTTTTGGTTGAAGGATTTCTCTCAGAGCTTAAGATGTAGTGTTCAGAGAGTAGTATATCATTGGGCAATGGAGTCTAGAGCTGTGAAATGCTAGAGTGATGATGTTCAGACTGCATGGCCTATTGTGTATATCAAACAAACAAATTTAAACTTAAGTGGTGATGCATGGTCAGCCAACAGAAAGCAATTAAGAATTCTCTATTAAGCTGGTGATGTGAAAGTGAAACATGTTGCACATGAGCAAACTTGAATTCCTGAAGCAAAGGTCACTGTGAAATATATATTCTGAAAGTGCAGCAATTAAGAATTACACTTATCAAGATTATAGCTGAAGAAAAACATTCATTAACAACATAGATTGAACTCAGGGTATTGCATGAATAAGTCCTGAAGGTTATTCTTTTTCTTTGTTGTCAAACAATTAGAAATTAGAAACATATATGGATTTTAATAGATTGAAAATACATAACAAAGAGAGTTACAGAAACTTATTGTATTGTGAAATACACAGGAATCCTGCAGTTTTCAACAGACACCAGAACGCATTCAACACTTCAGAACTCTGAGAAATTCCATCACTTTCTTTATTAAACTCTGAAAGGATTACAACATAAGAACTTCTTCAAGGAGAATCAACAACAACCCCTACAAGCTTGTCCGAGGGGAAAATATATACAATCGGTTTACAAAATATCTGAGTGCTAAGTTATCTTAGAAATGAATGCGTTCACCAACTTTTCAAGATATTTTTAGATAAAAAAGTTATTACATCATTGAATACAAAGTAAATGCATCTTTATGCTTGTCAGAAGATATTTTGGCCTTTGGAGGCCACTGAGTCGATTGGAGTGATCTACATTAACGCTGAGAAATGCGCTTTTGGAGCTGCTCTGTTGTAGCTTCTTGGCCTGGACACCTGTAGCTTCCTACCTTGTTGTGTTGGCCGAAATTTCTGCTGAGTTGGCTCAGCTTTTATCTTTAACGCATGCTGATTCTTTCTAAACTGTCCTGTGTATGACAATTTGTATTTTTTGTGAACAAAATTTACTGAATGGCTTCCTGTTTATAAAATCATCTGTATGGCCTTAGTCACCATTCTAGTGTAGGTAGTTGATGCCTGAGAATTGAATCCATAGTCTCCTCTACGTCTGTATACTTATAAAAATTGGGAGGCACTTCAAACAGATGTTTGATTTCATTCATTATAAAAAATAAATTTTCTACTCTGTTGTAGAGAGTCTGTCCTGTGGCTGGCCCTGTTTCCTCTGAGGTGTTGGACTTCTCATTGATCTGATTTGTGGAAAATGTATTAACCCTTTTAGCATACTGCGCATGATTAAACAGTCTCCCTGCGCTGTTCAGTAAGCCAGGGAGCCCTCTGTTTTCTAATACCTGAAACTTCTCCAAAAACATGTTTACCTCAGTCTGCATGTCCTGGGTTCTTCTCTCTAATGTCTGTACCAAGTTTCTCAGTGTGAGAACCCTTTTGATTAACTGAATGTGCTCAGTTCTGTTTGATATCCCCATGGCAGCCAACTGAGTACTTGTCCTATTGTTAAGCACATTAATCATCCTGGTGGCAATTTCAGGCATGTTGCTTAGAGCAGCTCTTGATCTTTGAATATCAGTCTGTGCTTTTGGAATGAGCTCTAACTGCTCATGGATTGTTTCAATATATTGCCATTGCTCATTAATAGATTGGCCAATGTTAGCCCACAACACTATTTTAAGCTCAGCCACCACCTTATCTAATTTGAGCTCATTCTCTAGCTCTTTGATTATGTCTTTGAGGGCTTTTATCTCCCTACCCTTTTCTGCCACAGACTGCTTGGATTTGTCATATCTATCATTCACTTTGGCCAATTTATCCCTGGTCTCATTTAGCTCTGTCATTTGAGCTTCCAGGGCCTGGATCTCATTCCTCAGCTTTTGCATGTCCAGGCTTGGGGCCTGCTCTGTTGTTGGTGGTGCTGCTGAGGTGGATGTTGCTGCCTGTTCTATTTGTTGAGGAGGAGGAACAATAGTTGGAGCAGTCTCCTCAAGGTTTATTACTTCAGGAGGAGGCTGGGAGGTCTGACCTTCTTCTCTTTGCTTCAAAGCTGCCTGTAATGCTGCATGTGTAGCCTCTGATTCTCCCATCTTTTCTTGTGTCTGGATTAACTGCTTATATAGAGACACCAGCAAGGTTGAGGCCTCCTGATCATGCCTCTGTTGGGCAACCTCATCTGTTTGAGGGTGAATTGTGGCTGGCATTTTGATCTCTTTCTTCAAAGCAGCCATGTCTGCATCCCTTAACTTCAATATCTCCTGGATGCCCTTGATATCTTTGGGATCATGCCCAATCTCAATAATTATATCTTATAAGGACCTAATTTTGTTGTCCTTAGCCTGTGATGATGCCCTTTCCAGCTCAAGTTGGGCAGCTGTATTATTAAGGCTATTTTCTAGCCTATAATTGTCCAAGGTTTTGTCTGCCAAGGAGGCATAGACCATCTCACCTCTTTGTTTATGCAACTCAATTTTATCCATTGGGTGGATGTCTTTGGCAAGGACCTCAAGATTGGTCCTTATATAATCTGCATGAGACTGGGGCTGTGCTACAGCTGGCAAGAAATGACTCATGATCATTTTGCCTTCACTAACATCAAAAGCAGACATCAGTCTTTGCTGGTTAGTGGGAGCCATCTTAAGCAGATGGTTGTAGAGCTGTATTTTTATGGGCTCATTTCTTTTTTTTATGTCTATGAACTGTTGTTTAATACTCAGTTCACCCTCACTCTGTTGGCTGGAGGAGCTGACTTCTCCTCCCACAGTTCGGTTCTGTTCCTCTTGGAAGGAACTCGCAGATGGTTCCCTGCTAGGTGGGCCCATGCCCAGAGACTGCCCTGTTGGAATTTCCTCATCAGAGAAAGGGTTAAATCTCTGTCTTTTCTCACCATGACTTTCTGATGTGGTCAAGGGAGTCTCTCTATCCCTTTTTCTGCTAGTATCCTCCTTTTGTGGAGTTTGGAGGATTGATGCATCAACTGATGTTTCTTGCCTAGGAGGCACCGTATTTTGTGCCTGCTATTCTGTGGAAATTGGGGCCTCAACTGCCCCTTCTTGCTGTGGGGGCTACTCTTTATTATGCTGCCCTTCTTCTTGCTGCAATTCCTGTTGTTGTTGTTGTTGTACCTGTTGCTGCTGTTGCTGTACCTTCTCATGAGGTGGTTGTTCAGTCTCCATTTCCTTTTCCTTGCCCTTGCTAGATATATCTTCAGTGGCTTTGGGTGCTTGTTGATTTGTAGTTGAGGAGGATGCAACTGCACCCACTTGTGTGCTTGGAAGGGAGAACACCTGTGAACAAAGTTCAAGGTCAACCATCTTTTTTAGATTCCTCACCGCTCTTTGATTTAGCTATTCTTGTGTAACCGGCTCTTCTAGGGTTCCTCTCCTCCATTTTGCTTGGTTTGCATGTTTTTCGATGTGAGGGATCTTTACATGATCATAGCCAGAGAGCTTATATTTGAGCCTTCTCAAAGTGATGAAGTGGTTGGGGTCATAAGGTTTCCAGAGGAAACTGGTTTGAAGGCCAAGGGACTCAAGCATCCTGTCCGCTTCTCTCCAACCTTCCTCCCTCTGGTTATAGACAAAGTGGCCAAGTTGGTTCCTGACTTTCAACTGTGCTTTCTTGCCTTTGCCTGAAAAGTGAAGCACATCAACATTGCCAAACTGCCTGAAGTATTCTAGGGCAAATAGCCTCATAGGCACATATTTGGGTAGTCTGTAGGGAGGCAATTCACACCCATATATCCTGATGACGGTGTGGTTCTGGTAAAAGTACCAGTCCCCAATGTTGTATGTTTTGGATAACTGTAGGATCCTTTGCATTTCATCAGTGAGCCTTGGAGGAGGTGAGCCCATCATCATTGACATAGCTGGGTGGATGAACTGATCTATGAACTCACAATAAGTATAAGGAGATTCAAATCTACAGTGGAAAACAGAAGACCAATAGACCATTGATCTTGGATTGCCTTGGGCATCCTCTCTTTTGATTGGAAAAGAGAATTTCTGATGTTGATGATATAAGATCAAGTGGTAAATGTAAGAGGTATATCTGAACACTCTTTCTCTTGCCAGGTTCATTAGTTGCTCATGTATTTTGTCTGCTATATAGGTGGCATAGTCATAGCAGATAGGAGACCTGCCAGGAGCAAACATGAGCATGATTACGAGCACAGTTTGATCAACAAACTCAATTGAGTTGTAGCCCAAAATGGGACTAATCATGTCTGCCAGATCTCTGCCCAGTTGGTTGAGGTATACTTGATTGATAGGAGGATACTTCACAGAGTCAGAGCCAATGTATAGCTGGTTTAGTTTGGTGACCTGAGCATCTGTCATTTTGGCTCCTTGATTTATCAGGTCTACAAGTGATAGAGGGACCAGTTTCTTCTCAGTCCTGAAGCAGAGCATATCCTTGATAGCTTCTGGGGTGACATAAAACATAGCTGATCCTGAAGGGTCAAGAACTGCCCTCTGAGTGGGGTCATAGTTTTCAGCACACAGATGGATCAAATCAGGGAATTGTCTAACTTGAGGGAGCTTGAAAATAGGAAGGAATGAGTCCCATATGCCCAGCACATCTGTTCCAGGCTCATGCTTGGCCTTCAATTCATTGAGCAGGTGGATGTGGAACTTAGTCTTCATCAGCATTTCCTCTGAAATCTGATAGTCCATGTCTGCCAGGGACTGCCATTCCAATTGTATCTGAGGGGCATTCAATGGAGCAACGTTCAACGCTATTGGAGCTACTGGTGGATCCATGATTTCTCCTAGGATTATGGATAGAGTTGCTATGCAGAGCAACACAAAGAGTTTTTTTTTTAGGGAGAAATGTGAATTGTATGGAACAGAGGGTGAGTGAAACAGCTGCAGCAATTGAAATACTTTTTAAAGTGCAGATAAGACCAATGTGTGGTCTTAATCTGTCTTTTTTTAATAGGTAGGTACAGTTTGAGTAAGCTGTTTCGCGATTGCGCGAACAAAGTACAGTTTTTTGTGAAAATATGGGCAAACAAGGCTCAGCTGGTGTTTTTCAAGCTCACAGTTGTAAATGGGGGCTAGGCACCAAGATTTCACCGATGAATTTGCGAGTTTTTTGTCGTTTAAGCTCTTTTGAGGAAATTCACAGAAAAAGTAGGGATATGAAGGATTTATAATGGAAAATACCTGGTAAATAGTGAGCAATGGTCACGAATGACTGTAGAAATAGCGCGCCGGAGGTCTCCGAGTTGATTTCAACAAAGGTGGTGCAATTTTGGACGTAAAATCATGCAGGGAAAGCAACAGCTCTTGCGGCAAAAAGTATGAAAAAACGCGAAAATTGGCCTAAATATGGATTTTTGGCATATTGGCGCGTTTTTTGGATGACGTCAGCATGACGTCATCAGGTGGGGTCAAGGTCGGATGACATCAGCATGACGTCATCGGGTGAGGTGGCAGGCTCTGATTGGTCCACGGGGATGATGAGGTGGCGGACATATCAGCGCGGGGGTGGACGAAGGAGCTGACGCGACGGCAGGGTGGCATTGACGTGGGTATGACGTGGTGGTGACGTTGGCTGGGCGGACCGACCGAAAACCGGGAGCGGTTAGCGGTTTCTCATCGCACCGCTTATGATACGGAAGAGTGATTTGTCAGGCGTACCTCTGATAAGCTGTGGGGATGACGCGTGGCGGAGGCCTGACGTCATCCTCTGACATATATCGGAAGGTATCTGTCGGACGTCGGGGCCGGTCTGATATGGATTGAGGCCATCTGATCAAAAGCGCTCGATCGGACAGTTGACGGGTCGCTGAGATGATCGGTGGATATGACAAAGGGCGGGATTATTTTAATATTTATTTTTGGGATCAATGCTGGGCGGAAAATCTTGGGATATGGCGGGTTTACAAAGGTTTTTCAATGCCCATTTAATATAAAAAAAAAAAAAATAACCCGGCGCCCATACTTTGGAAAAACGAGAAAAGTGGGTTTTTTGTTTATTTTTGCAAATTAAAGCGGGTATAGGTAGAACAAGGTCTTTTATAAGGTTTTCTTTAGCAAATGAAGGTTTTAAGGGGCCAAATGAATTCAGAGGAGGGGAGGGGGTTAGACTTAGGTTCATCAAAGTGTCCAGATGCCATTTTGATCCCTGACAGAGAACATATGGCTATAATGCCAAGGGAAGGGATATTTATACAAAATTTGGGGTTTATACACCATGGTGTTATAATACTAAGGGAAAGGGAATCATAGGGGAATTATATAATAGAGTTAGGGTTAATATGGATGTAAGGAGTGGATGAGGGGAGATAACACTAAGCTTATTTGAAAATAACTTAGCTTAAGGAGTAGATCAAAATGAAAAGAGTTTTAGACAAGAAATGTGGCTTCTAATAGGACTAAGAACCACTAAAAACCACCAATTCATTCATGACTATCAACTGATGAGGGGATGTTAGTAATGAATGGAGAGGGGAAACTTGGGAAGTTAGACATGCTCCTCTGCTTACTGCAACCTGATGGAGAAGAACACCTTCTCACTTCATTGATTTTGCTTTGTGAACAAGGCTAACATACCTTCAATTGTAGGGAGTGAAATTTATGCAACCCCAACTGCCTACCCATCTACTTGCCTAGCATTTTTTATTTCTTCTTGGAGGGTGCACTTAGGCTTGCAGACCCTTACCTACCTTTTCTTTTCTTTGGTTTTTTTCTTTTGATGGTCTATCTACTTCTACCCTTATTTCTTCCAAGGTCCCGGATTAAGCTGTTGGGAACCTTTCTTCTCTACCTAAACTACTTGTCTGCCAAGATTAAACAGTTTGGACAGACCTCTTTCTCTATTCTACAACTGAAAATTCAAAACATGGCATGATCCAGATTAGGCTGTTGGACCATCCATAAAAATTTGAGTCCACATCAAGCTATAAGCACAGATTGTATTCTCTTGGAAATATGTGATCTTTGCATCATCAAAGCAAAGCATATTTGGCCCTTTCCTTGCCAATCATGAAATATGAAACCTATTGGTATAGGTAGCTAACAGTATCCAATAGGAGGATATGTTGGAGGGGTTGTCCAACTAGAGTCCATTGAAGGAAAGGATCAATTTGATCTTGCACATTAGCAAGATCTAGATTTTGATGAGAAAGATATCAAGAAGCCAAACGACCCTAAGGAGAGGAAATTATGGGATGAATTGGATGTGATGGTACGATTGGTCATGCTAAATGGTGTGAAGGATGCCCTAATATCTCATTTTTTAGGAAGAACACCACACATGAGATGTGGGTGTCTCTTCAGAATTTGTTCCAGAATAAGGATGAGAACCAGGTATTGGTATTGGAGGATAAGTTGAATTCCACCAAGATGTTAAAGGGTGAAAATGTGACCTCATATCTGATGCTATTGTCTCGGCTCAAAGATGAGCTTGCTTCCATCTGTGTGACTGTCTCATATGGAGATATGGTTAAGATCTCCTTGAAAAGGTTCATCAATGAATGGAAGCCCTTCATCAAAAGGATCATTTCCAAGGATACTGTGCCAGACTAGGATATGCTATGGGATGACTTCATTCGGGAAGAGTTGCGAGACAAGGATCTTCAGCTGAAGTAGAAATTTTTATATGATGATGTGGCACTTGCATCACGAATGAAGGGTAAGAAAAAGAAGGACTTGAGTAAATTCAAGTGTTTCAATTGTGGCGAGATGGGTAATTTTTTGTCAAGATGTATGAAGAAGAAGAAGGGAGATTATGAAATAAGAAAAGAGAAGTAGGCCGCCCTTATTTCCAATAAAGTAGAGATGGATGATCTCGCTAGAAGATTGGAAGACAAAGAGGAGATTTTTTCTATGATTTCACATTTCTCGTAGAGTACTATCAAAGAGGATGGATGGTACATGGACACTGGTGTGACGAAGCATATGACAACGTCACAGTATATTATTGAGACTCTAGCTAGATGGTACTCGAAGTTTCACATGGTGTTGGGAGACAAGAGTTACTTGGAGATCTGAGGATCGGGTGTGGTGCCATTCAGGATGGAGACAAGACATATGATGTGGGTCTAGGATGCACTAGATGTACCAGGACTCAAATATAATGTTCTCTCCATCTTGATGATGGAGAACAAGGGGTTTGAGGTGTTCTTCCGGGATGGAAAGGAAATACTCTGGCTCAGAGGATCTAAGTCTGATGGGATTGAACTCAGAGTTATAAAGCATTGTCTCTATAGGTTGATGGGTAAGCCTATGGGTCATGGAAAGAAATAGCAGAAGGTATCAGTTCCAGAGAAGAAAGAAAAAGTGCAGGTGTAGATGTAGGCTTCCGAGTGTTAGAAAATTATAAATTACGGAGCAATGGAACACATCGAATATAGTAGAAATATAAACATAGAAAACGCATAAAACAAGAGAGTCACAGATATACGTGGTTCACCCAGTTTGGGCTACATCCACCCGAAACAACCATTCCTTCCTTTTTATTATCCATCAAAATGAAGAGACACAACCTACAACACATCCGTTGTAATATCCTCTATTTTCTCTCATAGTCTAGCTTATCTGTTTCTCGCTCGGAGAATACACATCTATTACACAACCTCAATACAATGCCCTCATACAAAGACAGGGGTTGCCTTCTAGGGAAAAAACCCTAAACTAAACATAAGTTCTACCGTCAGATCATCCGCCGAATGAACGGCCAAGATTGACTAGAAATTTCTATACTTTTACAAGGCAATTTTACATCTGTTTTTCACTTCATGGGCGCGACCCCCGAAACCCCCGCCAGGGGACCACTGGCCCCTAGACCCCCCAACTGGGGGGATCAGTGCCCCTGAACCCCCGCAGGGGGGACAAGTTCCTCCCGCATCCCCCTGCGTGGAGGGGTGTACAAACTTCCTAGGGTATACATCTAGCGTAAACAAAGACCTTTAAATAATCATGCTCCACACCCAACAATCTCCCACTTGGAGAATGATTGTAGCAACTCCTCCACTGCTTCATTTGCTGGACAATGACTCCTCTTTGGACCCGGTTGTTTCTCATCTTCATTGTCATCCTTGAAGACCAATTGAAACTGAGCATATTCTCAGTTTCTCCTTGGTTACAACTTTTGTTAGCATATCTGCAGGATTCTGGCTAGTGTGTATCTGTTTCAGCTTCAACTCTCCATCTTCCAACACCGATCGTATGAAATGGTACTTGAGCTGTATGTGTTTAGTCCTGGAATGAAATGCTGAGTTCTTTGCAAGATGAATGGAACTTTGGCTATCACTGTATAATGTGATGATATCATGCTTCTTACCCAATTCACCCATAAACCTTTGTAACCAAATCATTTTTTTAGTAGCCTCTGTAGCAGTAACATACTATGTTTCTGTTGTTGAAAGTGCAACAACACTTTGGATTTTTGAAACCCAACTGACAGTTGTTCCACCTACAGTAAATACATATCATGTAGTGCTCCTCCTGTTATCTCTGTCACCTACCATATCTGCATCAACATATCCCTGTAGAGAAATGTTTGAACCACCAAAGCATAATGCTTGATTTGTGGTACCTTTCAAATATCTAAGAATCCATTTCACTACCATCTAATGTTCCCTTCCTGGATTGTTCATGTCCCTTCTTA
This sequence comes from Pinus tabuliformis, assembly GCA_031772625.1. Taxonomy (NCBI): domain Eukaryota; kingdom Viridiplantae; phylum Streptophyta; class Pinopsida; order Pinales; family Pinaceae; genus Pinus; species Pinus tabuliformis. The sequence continues at coordinate 254,029,300 of CM062819.1, read as the reverse complement.
CAACTCCCACTGCATGTGCAATATCAGGCCTTGTGCAGACCATTGCATACATTAAGCTTCCAACTACTGATGCATATAGAACTTTAGAGATATAATCCATGTCTTCATGGGTCTTTGGGCACATTTCCTTACTATGTTTGAAATGGCTAGCAAAAGGTGTACTAACTGGTTTTGCATTGTTCATATTAAATCTTTTCAACACCTTTTGTATGTACTCATTCTGAGATAATGTTAATTTGCGATTTTTCCTGTCCCTAGTTATTCTCATACCAAGGATTTGTTTTGCAGCTCCCAAATCCTTCATTGCAAATGAATTTGCCAATTTTCTTTTGAACACATTTATTTCCTACATGTTAGACCCTACAACAAGCATGTCATCTACATAAAATAACAATATAATATAGCTACCATCATTTCGATTTTTTAGGTAAACACAATGATCAGAGTGACATCTAGTATAACCTTGTTCAGACATAAACTTGTCAAATTTTAGATACCACTGCCTTGGAGCCTATTTTAAGCCATACAAGCTCTTCTTCAACCTGCACACTAGTTTCTCCTTCTCTTTCACCTCATATTCTTGTGGCTACGGCATATATATCTCTTCCTCCAAATCCCCATGGAGAAAGGCTATCTTTACATCTAACCACTCAAGATGCAAATCTTCAACTGCTACTAGACTTAAAATAGTTCTAATTGAAGTCATTTTAAAAACAGGAGAACATATTTCATCAAAGTCAATACCTTTCTTTTGTGCAAACCCCTTCACCACAAGTCTACCTTTGTACCTTTGTTTTCCTCCATCTTCTTCCTTAAGCCTGTAAACCCATTTATTATGCAATGTAGTTTTACCTGCAGGCAACCTGACTAAGTCCCAACTCTGGTTATGCATTAAGGAGTCCATCTCTTCTTCCATGGCTAGCTCCCACTTCTTCCTGCTTTCAACCTGCATTTCTTCTTCATAACATTCTGGTTCACCAGAATCAGTCAACAATAAGTAATATAATGAAGGAAAGTATCATTCAGGGGGCATACTTATCTTGGTAGATCTTCTAACACCACTTTCAGGTGTTTGGGGTGCCTGATGCTATTGTGGTGGTTGTTTTTGTTGTGGCTATTGATTATTATTATTTTCAGGCACCTTTACTTTTTCAGTGATCTCATCAAGAACTGTATATTCCTTGTTTTCTTTTTCCTATTTCTTTTCCTGCAACTAATTCTTATACAAGACCTTTTCATTGAATATTACATCTCTACTCCGAATGATTTTATGATTTTCATAATCATATAAGCGATAACAAAAATCATTAAGACCATATCCAATAAAGGTACATTTCTTTTATTTTTCCTCAAGCTTTGTTCTATTTTCTTTATTAATATGGACAAAGGACTCACAACCAAAAGGATTTAAAAAAGAGTAGTTTACCTTTTTACTTTTCCATGGTTCCTCTAGAACACCACCATCAAAGGAACTTGAAGGCCCACTATTTATTAGATAAACAGCAGTATCTACAACATCTGCGCAAAATTGTAAAGGCAATCCTGCATGCAATCTCATGCACCTTGCATGCTCCATGATTGTTCTATTCATCTTTTCTAACACACCATTTTCTTATGGTGTTCTTGGAACTGTCTTCTCTCTGCGAATTCCATTCTCTGAACAATACCTATCAAACTCTTTGTTGCAATATTCACCTCCATTGTCTAATCTGAGACACTTCAATTTCTTTCCTGTCTCAATCTCAACCAAAGCTTTCCATTTCTTGAAAGTATCAAATACATCAGATTTATTCTTAATACAATAAATCCAAGTTTTTCTAGTTGCATCATCAATAAAAGTAACATAATAGCGAGAGCCACCGAGAGATGATACCTGAGCAGGTCCCCATACATCTATATGCACAAGCTCTATTTTTTCGCTCTTCTTTTCTTTCCCAACTCTGAGAAATTTGACTCTCTTCCGTTTTCCATAAATACAATTCTCACAGAAGTCCAAATCACCATTCTTCAAACTCGGCAACAAATTCCTTGAGTGAAGAATCTTCATCCCCTTCTCACTCATGTGTCCAAGCCTATGATGCCATAATGATGCATCTGCTCCTTTGGAAGTTAAAGCATTAACATAGTTTGAAATACCATTGCATAAATACAATGTACCAACCTTTTTACCTTTTGCTATTACCAGGGATCCTTTGGTGACATTCCAAGCTTTATCTATGAAATTTGTCACACAACCTTCACCGCCTAACTACCCTGTTGAAATCAGATTTTTCTTCAGATCTGGAGCATGCCTTACCTCCTTTAGCAGCCATTGCTTTCCATTATGCTATTTTACAAGAACCTTACCCATTCCAACAATTTTACAGGGTTTATCATCACCCAAATGGACTTGTCCAAAATCTCCTTGAACATAGTCATGAAAGTATTTCTTATCAGGTGTGGCATGGAATGAGGCCCATGAATCTACCACCCAAGAATCAGTAATATTTTCAAATGAAAGAATCAAATAATCTTGTAACACCTCACCTGTCACATTTTCTTCATGATTGTTTTCTTACTGTGCATCTCCTTCTTTTCCCTTCCGAGATCTATAGTCTTCCTTTAGGTATCCTTTCTTTCCGCATTTCCAACACACTATCCCCAATCTGGACTTGGATCTGCCTTTCCTTGATTTACTGCGATATCCTGAGCTCTTTCCTCTTTCCATTTTTCTTCCCCTAGACTCTACACTCAAAGCATTACCCGATGTCTCACCAGAGCTTTTCCATCGCATTTCCTTGCTAAGGATAGCACCGACAACATCATCAAACTTTAAAGTACTAGATCCAGAAACAGATTTACTAATAGCCATTACTAAACCATTTCAACTTCCTGGCAATGAGCACAAGAATGACAGGGCTCTAACTTCATCATCAAAGTTTAACCCTACAGAACATAACTGACATGTAACAATATTAAAATCATTTAAATGGTCTGTAACAGATCCACCTTCCAACATATTCATATTAAATAACCCTTTCATAAGAAATACCTTGTTTGAGGCCGAGGGTTTTTCATATAGTTTCTCCAATGCCTTAATCAAACCCTCTGTCATTGTTTCCTTCAAAATGTTGAAGGCGACCAACGCTGTGAGGTACAACCATACTATTCTTAGTGCCTTTATATCGAGAAGGTTCCATTCTTCATCTATCATACTCGTCGGCATCTTTGTTTTTCTACCCAGTAGTAGGTACAGATCTTTCTGATACATATAATCTTCCATCTGAATCTTCCACAACAAGAAATTTTGGCCGTTAAATTTCTCGACTCTAAACTTACCATCTTATGCCATTGCTCCCACTCGAACGAGGAACCCTTCTTTCTTGCGAGTTTATCAGCCAAATAGCCCTTCGGCTCTGATACAAGTTGTTAGAAAATTATATATTACGGAGCAATGGAACACATAGAATATAGCAGAAATATAAACACGGAAAACGCATAAAGCAAGAGGGACACAAATATACGTGGTTCACCCAGTTTGGGCTACGTCCACCCCTAACAGCTAGTCCTTCCTTTTTATTATACAGCAAAATGAAGAGACACAACCTACAACAGATCTACTATAATATCCTTTGTTTACTCTCACAGTCTCGCCTCTCTGTTTCTCACTCGGAGAATACACATCTATTACAAAACCTCAATACAATTCCCTCATACAAAGAGAGGGGTTTCCTTCTAGGGAAAAAAACCCTAAACTAAACATAATTTTTACCATCAGATCATCCACCTAATGAGCAACTCAGATTGACTAGAAATTACTATACTTTTACAAGGCAATTTTACATCTGTTTTTAGCTTCGGGGATGCTGCCCCCGAAACCCCTACTGCGAGACTTCTGGCCCTCGTACCCCCGCAGCCGGTGGGGATCAACCCCCCCGAGGGGGTCAAGTCCCCCCCCCCCGTACCCCCCCTGCATGGAGGGGTGTACAAACTTCCTGGGGTATACATCCTACTGAAACAAAGACCTCTAAATAATCATGCTCCACACCCAAAACAGAGGAGAAGGTATAGGTTCTCGAGAAGAAGGTACACTTTCCCGAGAATGTGTAGGTTCCAGATACTCAGAGGGAGTCTAGTTCAAGAGGGAGCTTGTAGATTCAAACAGAAACTCTCCAACCCAAGAAAAGTGTGTGGTCAGTGGTGAGTAAGGGTACTCCTACAACTTCCAAGAAGGAATCATGGAAGGAGTGGAAGATGTCACTCGATAAGAAGAAGAATCATGTTGATTCCAATACTGACATTGACACTTCCGAGAAGGGCATAGTTCACCATATAGGGATTGCTGTGATTGTGAGCTCCAGGATTTGGGAAAGTGTTGCAAGTAGTGATGATGATGACGAGATGCTACCTAGTCTTGTAAGTACCTCCCTCGCTAAGAGGGAGTGTAGATTTGTGTACCTTGGGAGTTTCTCCAAGCCCCAGGGTTCAGGATATGGAGGGAAAAGCACCACAAGGGTAGCTTGTGCGCTTAGAACCCAAGTGTGGGGTTTTGGCACCCATCGTGTTTTAGGGAAAAAACATGATGGATTCATGACATGTGATCAATGAGGATTATAGCGCTTGGAAAGATGATTCCAACACAGAAATCGTCCAAATCCAAGTTGTTGTTAGAGAGATGAATTTTTGACGTTGACATAATTATTATTGCATTTTTCAAGTAGGTCTACTTGAAGTAAAATCCAAATGACATGTATTTTCATGTGATTCATTGGAGGCCTTAAAGGCTATATATTGAGGACGAATTGGAGTCATTTGAAGTATCCAATAAGTTAAATACATGACTAGAACAAAACTCGTTGAGATCTGAAATAAGATGCATCTCGGGGGTTGAATTAGCAAGGACGAACATATCTATTTTAGGGTCTGAAATCTTCAGCAAGAGGTTGTGTTTTCTATGCATGGGTTCAGTTTCTTTTTTGGTGAAAAACATAGCCTAAAAGGTGGTTTGGAGGAGCCACAACCTTGTTTGAAGAAGTTGCAGACCTAGAGGGAGTAGCGAAGAGAGTTGGAATTTTTGTGAGGGTGGACAGTCCTCCCAATAGGCTGTCGCTCGCCTAGATTGGACTGGAAAGGAGTGTCATAGTCCTCTTAGGGAGTTTGTCCCCAGTTTGGGGCTAAATATACCCTAGGAGAGTATCACAAACAAGAAGAAAACCTTGAAGAGGAGCCACAACAACAAAAGGTAATTTATGGGTGTATTTATGGGTGGTTGGGGACTATGTTGTATGTCCGAACCAGTCCCAGAAATTGAAAAGTTGTAGGAGACACAACAACAACATTTGGCTTGTATTGGGTCATAGTTTGGTGACAAGAATTGGATCATACTTGTTGTATCACGTTGGATCCATTTATACCACATTCTGAGGTGAGGAGAAGTCAAATTAGGTGCATATCTGGCAATGACAAGATTGGGTGCCATAGGACTGTTGGAGGGCAGTGTGTTGGCTATGCAAGGTAGCCCTTGATTAAATATCTTGAAGGATGAAGAGAAACTAAAGGTTAGGTGAAGGATGGGTCCTAAGTGACACACGTTGATGGATGAATTTGTTGCTAGCCTGACAGACTGGAGCTCGGGAATTGGCCAACCCAGGGAGCAGTTGATGAGCTCACGTTCATTGTAGAAGATGTCACTTGCAGTAGTGATATGAGGCATCCATCCTAGAGTCTCAATGTTTGGTGGCCTTGATGGACTAAGGCACTACTAGTTAGCAGCACAGGTGTAGCAGACTGGTATGATAAGATACAACATAGAAGTGTTGCAGCCAAGTTTGTGATTGTATCTTGTAATCGTAGACTATTGCATTTATCATATTTAGATTAATATAACAAATATTTGTGATTGTACATTATTCTACAATTTTATTTAAAGTTGTGTACATTATGCATATGTGATTTACTGCTTAATATTTCCACTATGAAAAGTAGTTTATGGTTGAGATTCCTGGTTTGGTAGCATCAGTGATTTTAATACTCTAACATAGACCGAGGGTCGTTGAAATTCAACAACCTGTCCCTAGGTCCCTCTATTTTTATGGGTCTCTTAGGCCACAATCTCTCTCATGTTATGGGGAATGGTGCGACGAGAGACCCAAAGTCACTCTCACAAAATTTCCTCGCAGCGACTAGAGACCAAAGTTGCCAGTTTTGTGCCAACAAATCCATGATTTAAGCCACCTTTTCAGGCCCAGAGCCCAGGTCACTGCCTAGGATGGCATGGTAGCTTAGAATAAGTACAAGTTTAGGGAAAAAATGATGCAAAAGAACTAAGCTAAAAAAGACCATAACCAAACCCCTAGTAGCTATGACAGGAATTTCGTCAAACATATCATCAACATGTAACCTATAGGTGTAAACAATAGAATTAAGTTTATGGACCTCATACTTATCTGAGAATCGCTATGAACCATTTTTCCCTCATGTCAATTCTTGCATTATCATCTATTAGGTCATAGACACATTATCCATTCATATACAAGTAAAAACATGATAAGATCCATATATAGTTCTGTTGAAGCCCCGAAAATTAGGTCAAAAACAAGGGGGATACCTACCTGGTCCGGACCTTGGTTGGCAGCTCCTTATCTGTTTGGTATAGCGGGTCCGACTGGGGATAATGGGACCAGTTTCCCAATCTATGAGTGTGTGTGTGTAGAATTTGATGTTTTTGATCTAACAGTTCCTATTTAAGATATCCTAATTCAAATTTTAATTTAATTTTATGCTATTGTAATCTAATCAACAACACATCTAAATCTATACTAACCTAGGATGTAATTCTTCTATTATGCGATCTAAAGAGATTTCAAATAACAACTGGTAATAAAGATCATTCAGCGATTATAAGAAAGGAAATCAATCAAGATGAACCACTTCGCATAAAAAGTTAGATGAAACAGTTGTGAAAAGCATATCCCATAATGAGTTATTCATACATTAGGCATAAATAAATAGCTATCACCGTACAAAAGTTCCAAATGATAACTCAAGCATTCATGCAATAATACACAAACAACTAAAAATTGTATATCACTTTAACATATAAGCCGAAATGGTCAAGAGATAAAAGTACCATTTATGACTAGTACTACTCATAAGCTTCAAGCAACAATGATTTATCTCTCCTTGCTTAACATCCACTAAGAGTACAGAACTGCAACATCAGTAGCAGATATCAAATGCAAACATCAACAAATCTTGATCCATTTATTCACCAAAACCTCCTCTGAGGGTGCAAAAGTGCATGTTCTGAGGACAAGTTTTTGATAAATTTCTGGACCCTTCTCTAAATGCATGAGAAGGGTTTAAATACTACTAACTAAATAACTTAATTGCACAGATTCAGGATACGGTTTAAATGACTGCCCTTTTTCTAAGAAAACTATTTCTAAAATTTAAATCTAATATCTAACTATTTATGCATTTGCTCCTTAATGTTGCGAGCATTCAATATTAGCATGGGTAGAGTCGGCTGACTGTCTTCCGCTTTTGGTTGAGCCAAGAAAATAGAAATGGTAAGGTCTGGCACCATCTTTTCAGAAAAATCGATGATATACTCGAGAGTCATCCTCTGGCTATGTGGATTTACTGTGTATGCCCAGTAATAATCCAAGTTCCACTTGGTTAAACCTCGAATTGCTTCTGTCGTTTCTTTCAACTTTATGTTTCTAGTTTGTTCTTTACCATTGCTTTCTTGCGTTTTCCGGGCTTACAAGTGACTGAGCAGTTAGAGGCTTTGCTTTTTGAGCAATTTTCTCAGTGATGCCTAGCGCTAATCGCGCATCGGAAACTGCCTCTGTTCTTTGATCCGGGCCTCTCTGATGCATTTTTTTGCCTTTAGCACCTTTTCCTTCACCGGGTATAAGCTTCAAAATTTGTAAAAATAATACTTTCGTGACCTTCTGACCTTGAGGGTTAAACCACCTGTTGATATCAGCATTTTTCAACTACTCATTGAACCATGGCTGTGAATGAAAGATCTGTAACGGATAGATCAGCAGCTTTTGTGAATCTGTGGCTCTGTTGCATGCGGTATCTGTTTATGAGGGCATCTTTTCTCTGTCTCTGAGCATTAGAGCTTTACCCTTTTCCTTCATGGCTTCCTGCACATTGCTTTGTGTTACTTCTATTTTTCGTTCCTGCAGTTCACACATGAGGAGAGAGTAATGATAATAAAAATTGACAAGAAAGCTTTAAGCTCTACGGATGTACAAAAACATGCCACCTGACGTAACCTGACTCTTCGAAAAACACAAAAACCATCTTTCATTAACAACTGACGTATAATTCATTAATAATCATTAAAGTGCATATCCAGTTCTTGGTTTATGGAAAGCTTTTCTTGAATGTTGAGCCGGGGAAAATCTGTGATGGAATGTTTCTGCGATTCGCATCGCAGCATTGCAATATCGCATTACCTCAAATTTCATTAAGATGTGTTATCGCAAGGTTTCTTGATCGCGCTATCGCAAGATCGTGGATCGCAGTATCATGCTGTCGCAAAATCGCAGATCGTTACAATCGTTAAATGGTTATGTGGTTTTCATGCGACATTGCGATATGCGATATGCGATATCGCATAACGGATATCGGTGATTTTTTTAAGGTTTTCCAATGTGAGCATTTCTTAATGCATGCAATGTGATGTAATTCACATCGCACTCTCGCAGTTTATCTTTTTTTATTTTACTCATAAGGAAATGTCCTATCATTCTTCGCGCGATGCGATGTTTCTTAAGGAGTAAAATATATGAGCCTTAATTGAATTTTTTGAATTTTTTTACTAAGGGTCCCCACTTATCTAGTGTTATTGCTAATACTAAATAAGGAGGGGGGTTGTTGGTGTCCACAACAAGTTCCTATCACAAAATATATATATAACCAACATAATAGGAACAAAAGTACCATAAACATATCAGCCATCAAAATCCATATATACATCAATACATTTACAAATGAACATCAAGGGAATGAATTTCTCATAATGAATGCAATAAAACAACCAGAGATGGGACTACCATGTTCCACCTGACCATATATTCATTAGAAAATTATATATTACAGAGCAATGGAACACATAAAATATTGCAGAAACATAAACACAGAAAATGCATAAAACAAGAGAGACACAGATATATGTGGTTCACCCAGTTTGGGCTAGATCCACCCCAAACAGCCAGTCCTTCCTTTCTATTATCCCGCAAAATGAAGAGACACAACCTACAACAGATCCACTGTAATATCCTTTGTTTTCTCTCACAGTCTCACCTCTCTGTTTCTCACTCGGAGAATACACATCTATTACATAGCCTCAATACAATGCCCTCATATAAAGAGAGGGGTTGCCTTCTAGGGCAAATAACCCTAAACTAAACATAAATTCTATCATCAAATCATCTCCCATGGACCCCCGCAGGGCGGGCATGTCCCCCCAACACCCCCCTATGTCAAGGGGTGTACAATCTTCCTGGGGTATACATCCGGCTGAAACAAAGACCTCTAAATAATCATGCTCCACACCCAACAATCTCCCACTTGGAGAATGATTGTAGCAACTCCACCGCTGCTTCATTTGCTAGACAATGACTCCTCTTTGGACTTGGTTATTTCTCATCTTCATCATCATCCTTGAAGACCAATTGAAACTGAGCATATTCTCAGTTTCTCCCTGGTTACAACTTTTGTTAGCATATCTGTAGGACTTTGGTTAGTGTATATCTTTTCTAGCTTCAACTCTCCATCTTCCAACACTAATCGTATGAAATGGTACTTGAGCTATATGTGTTTAGTCCTTGAATGAAATGTTGAGTTCTTTGCAAGATGAATGGCACTTTGGCTATCATTGTTTAACATGCCCATATCATGCTTCTTACATGATTCATCCCTAAACCTTTGTAACCAAATCATTTCTTTACTAGCCTCTGTAGCAGCAACATACTCTTCTTCTCTTGTTGAAAGTGCAACAAAACTTTGGATTTTTGAAACCCAATTGACAGTTGTTCCACCTACAGTAAATAGATATCCTGTAGTGCTCCTCTTGTTATCTTTGTCACCTACCATATCTGCATCAACATATCCCTGTAGAGAAATGTTTGAACCACCAAAGCATAATGCTTGATTTGTGGTACCTTTCAAATATCTGAGAATCCATTTCACTGCCATCCAATGTTCTTTTCCTAGATTGTTCATGTACCTACTTCCAACTCCCACTACATGTGTAATATCACGCCTTGTGCAGACCATTGCATACATTAAGCTTCCAACTGCTGATGCATATGGAACTTTAGACATATAATCCATGTCTTCATGGGTCTTTGGGCACATCTCTGTACTAAGTTTGAAATGGCTAGCAAAAGGTGTACTAACTGGTTTTGCATTGTGCATATTAAATCTTTTCAACACCTTTTGTATCTACTCATTCTGAGACAATGTTAATTTGTGATTTTTCCTGTCTCTAGTTATTATCATACCAAGGATTTGTTTTGCAGCTCCCAAATCCTTCATTGCAAATGAATTTGCCAATTTTATTTTGAGCACATTTATATCCTGCATGTTAGACCCTACAACAAGCATGTCATCTACATAGAATAACAATATAATATAGCTGCCATCATTTTTCTTTTTTAGATAAACACAATGATCAGAGTGACATCTAGTATAACCTTGTTCAGACATAAACTTGTCAAATTTTAGATACCACTGCCTTGGAGCTTGTTTTAAGCCATACAAGCTCTTCTTCAACCTGCACACTAGTTTCTCCTTCCCTTTTACCTCATATCCTTGTGGTTGCTGCATATATATCTCCTCCTCCAAATCCCCATGGAGAAAGGTTGTCTTTACATATAACTGCTCAAGATCAAAATCTTCAACTGCTACTAGACATAAAATAGTTCTGATTGAAGTCATTTTAACAACAGGAGAAAATATTTCATCAAAATCAATACCTTTCTTCTGTGCAAACCCCTTCACCACAAGTCTAGCTTTGTACCTCCGTTTTCCTCCATCTTCTTCCTTCAGGCTGTAAACCTATTTATTCCACAATGTAGTTTTACTTGCAGGCAACCTGACTAAGTCCCAAGTCTGGTTATGCATTAAGGAGTCCATCTCTTCTTCCATGGCTAGCTCCCACTTCTTCATAACATTCGGGTTCACGAGAATCATTCACGGGGTATACTTATCCTAGTAGATATTCTAACACCACTTTCAGTTGTTTGGGGTGCCTGTTGCTGTTGTGGTGGTTGTTCTTGTTGTGATTGTTAATTATTATTATTTTCAGGCACCTTTACTTTTTTCAGTGATCTCATCAAGAACTGTGCATTCCTTGTTTTCTTTTTCCTGTTTCTATTTGTGCAACTGATTCTTATACAAGACCTTTTCATTGAATATTACATATATGCTCCTAATGATTTTGTGATTTTCAAATCATATAAGCGATAACGAAAATCATTAACACCATATCCAATAAAGGTACATTTCTTTGATTTTTCCTCAAGCTTTGTTCTATTTTCTTTATTAATATGGACAAAGGCCTCACAACCAAAAGGCTTTAAAAAAAAGTAGTTTACCTTTTTACCTGTCCATGCTTCCTCTGGAACACCACCATCCAAGGAACTTGAAGGCCCTCTGTTTATTAGATAAACATCAGTATCTATAGCATCTGCCCAAAATTGTAAAGGCAATCCTGCATGCAATCTCATGCACCTTGCATGCTCCATGATTGTTCTGTTCATCCTTTCTGACACACCATTTTCTTGTTGTTTTCTTGGAACTGTCTTCTCTTTGCAAATTCCATTCTTTGAACAGTACCTATCAAACTCTTTGCTGCAATATTCACCTCCATTGTCTGATCTAAGACACTTCAATTTCTTTCCTGTCTCAATCTCAACCAAAGCTTTCCATTTCTTGAAAGTATCAAATACATCAGATTTATTATGAATACAATAAATCCAAGTTTTTCTAGTTGCATCATCAATAAAATTAACATAATAACAAGAGCCACCGAGAGATGATACCTGAGCAGGTCCCCATACATCTATATGCACAAGCTCTAATTTTTCGCTCTTCTTTTCTTTCCCAATTCTGAGAAATCTAACTCTCTTCTATTTTCCATATATGCAATTCTCACAGAAGTCCAAATCAACATTCTACAAACCCGACAACAAATTCCCTGAGTGAAGAATCTTCATCCCCTTCTCACTCATGTGTCCGAGCCTATGATGCCATAATGATGCATCTGCTCCTTTGGAAGTTAAATAATTAACAGAGTTAGAAATACCATTGTGTAAATATAATGTACCAACCTTTTCACCTTTTGCTATTACCAGGGATCCTTTGGTGACCTTCCAAGATTTATCTATGAAAGTTGTCACACAACCTTCACTGCCTAACTGCCCTGTTGAAATCAGATTTTTCTTCAGATCTGGAACATGCCTTACCTCCTTTAGTAGCCATTGGTTTCCATTCTGCTATTTTACAAGAACCTTACCCATTCCAACAATTTTACAGGGTTTATCATCACCCAAATGGACTTGTCCAAAATCTCCTTAAACATAGTCATGAAAATATTTCTTATCATGTGTGGCATTGAATGAGGCCCCTGAATCTACCACCCAGGAATCAGTAATATTTTTTACAAAAAGAATCAAAGCATCTTGTAACACCTCACCTGTCACATTTGCTTCATGATTGTTTTCTTGTTGTGCATCTCCTTCTTTTCCCTTCTGAGATCTATAGTCCTTCTTTAGGTGTCCTTTCTTTCGCATTTCCATAACACTATCCCCGATCTGGACTTGGATCTACCTTTCCTTGATTTACTGTGACATCTTGAGCTCTTTCCTCTTTCCATTATTCTTCCCCTATACTCTGCACTCAAAGCATTACTTGATGTCTCACTGAAGCTTTTCTTTTGCATTTCCTCGCTAAGGATAGCACCGACAACATCATCAAACTTTAAAGTACTAGATCCAGAAACAAAGTTACTGATGGCCATTACTAAACCATTCCAACTTTCTAGCAATGAGCACAAGAATAATAGAGCTCTAACTTCATCATCAAAGTTTACCCCTATAGAACTTAACTAACTTGTAACTATATTAAAATCATTTAAATGGTCTGCAACAAATCCACTGTCTGACATCTTCATATTAAATAACCCTTTCATAAGAAATACCATGTTTGAGGCCGAGGGTTTTTCATATAGTTTCATCAACGCCTGAGTCAAACCCTCTCTCATTGTTTCCTTCGAAAAGTTGAAGGTGACCGATGTTGTGAGGCACAACCGTACTATTCTGAGTGACTTTCTATCGAGAATGTTCCATTCTGCATCTATCATAGTCGTCAGCTTCTTTATTTTTCTGCTCAATGGTAGGTACAAATCTTTCTGATACAGATAATCTTCCATCTGCATCTTCCACAACGGGAAGTTTTGGACGTTAAATTTCTCGACCCTAAACTTACCATCTTCCACCGTTGCTCGCCCTCGAACCAGGAGCCCTTCTCTCCTGCGAGTTTTTCAATGAAATTGATCTTTGGCTCTGATACCAGTTGTTAGAAAATTATATATTATAGAGCAATGGAACACATAAAATATTGTAGAAACATAAACACAGAAAACGCATAAAACAAGAGAGACACAGATATACGTGGTTCCCCCAGTTTGTGCTACGTCCACCCCGAAAAACCAGTCCTTCCTTTCTATTATCCAGCAAAATGAAGAGACACAACCTACAACAAATCCGCTGTAATATCCTCTATTTTCTCTCACAGTCTCACCTCTCTGTTTCTCGCTCGGAGAATACACATCTATTACATAGCCTCAATACAATGCCCTCATACAAAGAGAGGGATTGCCTTCTAGGGCAAAAAACCCTAAACTAAACATAAATTCTACCGTGAGATCATCTGCCTAATGAATGGCCCAGATTGACTAGAAATTACTATACTTTTACAAGGCAATTTTACATTTGTTTTTAGCTTCTCGGGCGCTGCCCCTGAAACCCCCCCCGAGGGACCACTGGCCCCCAGACCCCTCCGCACCCCCCCCCCAGCGTGGAGGGTTGTACAATCTTCCTGGGGTATACATCCGGTTGAAACAGAGACCTCTAAATAATGATGCCCCACACCCAACAAGATTGGTTGAGCCAAGTCTGTCTTCAGCCAATCATCCCTGTGTCATATTCCAGGCATGAATGTGGGACTCATAAAAAACATGAACAACACCAATAAACATGAATTCCACCAGAGTTCTCCACCCACACCATAAGGAATTTGAGTGCCTCCTAGTCTCTCATGCTTTACGGTGCATCTGCAGTTTGATTTAGGGATCACTAGGCCATACACTGAGACATACTCTCCAGGATTTACCATGCATCCCATCTTGGGACCACCCAAGAGAGAGAAAATACACCTCTTGGCTTTACCGTATATCCATCCATTCATCGTGAAGAATTCCTAGGCTCATAGAGGCACACAATTTAGATTTACCATAACCCTAAGTTTGGTTGAGGGCTTGCGAGGCCAATGGATTTGTGATCCACAATACAGTTCAGCGACCACTCAGACCATTTGTTTGTCAATTCAGAGATCCACCTCACTCAACTTCGAATCCAATCTATACATCCCACATAAACTGAATGACAAAACCCATCTCATCAAGGCTATTAAGAAATGACAAGGCTAGGTTGGAAATATTGTCACACCTGGAAAAACCCATGCTATGATAGAAAACAAACACATGCAATCCCATGCATGTCAAATCTAGAAATGAAAATACACATGCAAGTCGATACTTGCAATGAAGCGTGTTGTAGTTGCTTGATCCTACCTTTCCCTGCTTGATATTTGCTTCCTCTTGCCTTATTTGCCATTCTTGCTCCAATGCCAAAGTGCTCCATGAAAACTCAAAGCGTCCAAGCCTAAGACAAAGAGAGAATAATGAGAGAGCTCCAAAGCTAAACTCACAAAAGGTTACCGACTGATCCTCATAAGTCTTTTTATGAATGAGGCCTCTAATTTCTTCATTTTCCCTTATTTTCCTTCAATTTCCTCCTCACTTGCAACTTGTGACCTTTCACCTTCATTTTCTCCTAATTTCCATTATTTTCATAAATAAAATTCCAATTAATGCCTCATGCCTTTTAAAAACCTTAGCCATTTCATTTGCCAGTTTTCTTGGCCATAAAAAGCCAAATGAACACCCACTAGGATGTCTTTCCCACCATTTAGCTTGGAATACATGCCCCATCAATAGTGGTTATTATATATTTTTGCATGGAATTTTCACCAAGGTTGTTACAAAACCCTTCCCCTTGGGGGAACACCATCCTCGATGTTCAATGACACCTATAACTAGCAAGACCACTCTAAACATAACATAATTCCCATGGAACTTCATAACATAGCTCATTGCAATATTTACAATGACCACTACTGAAACATTACAATCATATCGTTTAGTGGAGATTTATAACATAATTCATTACGATATTTACAATAACCACATATACACATACACATTTTATTCAACCAAAAAATAACCATACTATCTATGGAGCATTACAAATCTAGCTCGATAAAGTATTAACAATAATATATAGTTATGCACATTTACTAAATGAGAAAATAAAAAGGATATGATGTCTACATCCACACCAAGGGAATCTAGAGGCTCACACCTCCACCCTCAATGTTATACGAACATTCACCTCCTTCCCAAGAAGTCGAGAATCCACAGAAAAGTAAAATTTGCATCGAATGTCTAACGTTATAATCCTGCGCCACTTATCCTCTCAGCGAACAGTTACCAGCTCATTTTTCTAGGGTGCACTCCCAATGTGCATTTGATTCCATCTGGAAATGCTTATGACCAAAAGAAATACATCCTTGACCTTCCCTTCTCTATCACACAGTCGCTCGGGCACTCTGGTCACCCCTTCAGTGCAGTAACTCACCTTAAAAGTTCCACTGGAATCCCCTATTATGGGTGATCCATCCCTTGTCAAGTCTTCCTCACATTAGAAGATACAAAACCAAAGCATATACCTACCTCAAAACCATCATACTAGTGATTGCATGCTTATAGAAATCAATGGACAATATTGGGTACCAGTATCCCACAATGGCCCTACTCATGAAGTGCTTTACCAGCATACTGCTACGTGTTTCAATTCCTTTTTTTATTTTCGCTAATACTTGCAATCAATCTTGGCCACTCAACTAGGCATGTTCATACATTCCTTTTCCAAGCACATGAATTCCATTAGATTTATAATAAATTGAAGTAACTTCAAAGTATAACTCATTGGTAGCTCGTCAAAAATGTACACTTGTAATATTGCTCTCTTCCTATCACAACGTCAAACTAATTGTTTGATCAAAACATCATGTATAAACATACCAAATCTGGTTAGCTTGAATAATACCATCATAAATCACATGTAACCATCATAAACCATAATCATAGATCATATATAATCATCATATACCATAGTTATAAATCACATGCATAATAAAACTAAAATGAAATACTGATACTTATGTTTTAATCAGTCCTTAGCTTCTACCTTTCTCCTTATTATGTACGCACTCTAGATCGGTTTCCACACCCAACAAACACCCAATGCCTTCTCCTCAACCATGCGCACATACACATATCATGCATCACACACATATAACCACACACATCATACAACACCATGCACCTATACCTAACATACAACACATACACCTACACCCAGTGTACAACACAACACAATACATACTCCTACGTTTGGTGTACAACACAACCCGATACGCATACATACACAATGTACATCATAATACATACATGGGCACATGACGTTAGAGACCAGAAAATGCATACACATTCACTCGATATACAACACAACACCAATATGTATATAGAGTGCAATGGAATGAATGCATATGTCCCGATACCATGACTACACAATGCACATACATAGTACTGCATGCCTACAACACAACATGTATGAAATGCACTCAATCGTACATGTACACGACACCACTTGCACAATGTCTACACAATGCCACATGTGCATTGCAGTGTTGTACAACGTGTACACAATACTGCATGTACACAGTACTACATGCACGATATGTACATGATACCACATGTACATCGCATCACACGCATGAGATGTACACAACACCACATTTACCACATGTACACGAAACCACATGCTCACAACACCACTTGTGCAATCATGCACACAACACCATATGTACAACATGCATAGAACACCATATGTAGATAGCACTGCATATCCAACATGTACACAACATCATCTGTAGACAACACTGCATATCCAACATGTACACAATATCATAGATGTAACATGTATAACATATACATATATGCTGAGTAATACTACCTCACATCCAAAATCATAATGTCTCTACCAAGAAACCTTGCTCACAGTGTGTTATCTATGCTTGTCCCAGCATGCTGCTTATCACACTACTTTAAATTTGTTCATGTATCCCTCGTTATAACCTATCCATAGCATAAGCATATGCATAATACAAGAATATAATACAAATTCATATCCACATGATACTAACTTCATATATTTGTCATGACTACTCTTCCCACTTGATTACTCATAGCCATGATTTTCTTCATGTCATTTTCCTGCATAAGAAATCATTTCCCCACAAGAATTATTCTTGATGATTTATCGAACAGTGAAATAGATACATGGATACATACATACATACATATATGTAAACATTAGCATAAACAATCATGATCCTGTCAGACAACGATATGCATACATACACATATATACGCATAAATGCTAGTGCTAATAGTCATGATCCATGATGACACTGTAAAACATTACCTATATAAACACCTACATGTATACATATATAAACATTAGCATAATCATGATCATAACATAATTACCAAATATCAAGGTCAAGGGTTAAGATAATTTCCTTTATTCATGCAACACACACACAACATTAAGAATAGTCGTTCCCAACATATCCAAGCCATATGATGCCTCATCTCCATTGAATTTACTTTTTTTATTACCTTTCTCATGACTTTACTGCCACCATCCATTTACTACAATGGACCCAACGAGTCCAACCGACTGTCATATTCTTACATTCAGTTGTGCTTACTCATGCACCGAGCTTCATCCATGTCTTACATTACTTGTTGGGTACCACACAATTTTCCCCAAGCTCCATTAAATTTCCTCTTTCTCAATCAATTCCCAAGGCTGAAAACGTAAAATGCAAGTACAAGAGACAAATAAGAACAAAACCATGAAAACCAATAACAACACGATTCCACACACAAAGTGGTATGACCATACAATAGACATAAACAAAGACAAAAGTCAAGCACAATGAATCACGAAATAACAAAAGAAAAATATTGATAGCTGATCTGAATTGGTCCCATGAAGATTATCACAGTACCATGACTGTATCAAATCAGGAAAAAACTTCGAATTTAAGAGCACAGAGCGATTAGGAAGACCTCTAGACAGTGGCAGTTTGTAGCTAGTGAGGAATGACGAGGACCTCGGTCAAAGTGTGCTGACCAAGGCCCATGGAGACCGTGCAAGAGGCAAAAATGGTCATTGGGAAGCTCGGATCGGGAAACAGAGGGCATTTTTGATGCGCAATTAGCGCTTAGCACTAATCGCACATCGTTGGGCAAAACCCCTCGAGAAGGAAAGGCCCAGAAGCACTCAGTTTCATGGAATCCGGGAAACCATGGGGAAAGCACTAAGGCAAAAGGCAGGTTCCACGCTCCAAAACCAGCAGTATATCGAGGGAATCCTTGGGCGATAAGCGAATTTGGAGAAAAACGAGCGATTCCATTCAGCACTCGATGCGTGTCAGGCGGATGAGAGAGAAAAGCACTGCTCATCACACGCTAACAGTTGAGCAAGTCAACCGCGCGAAATGAGCGAATGTCATAGGATCTATGGGCTCCAGATCTGATGGTGGAGATCGCACCCGATGGAGAAACCGGATTTGACAGGGGATTAAGCCACAGCACATAAAGTGTTTGAAGTCTCGTTTGACCACTAAGATGGTGGATGAGTCATTCCACAGTGTAACTGCAAAACTGAACCGATGAGGAAGAGCTGGAGCAGTTCGTGAAAGGACAAGTGGTCACTCCCTGTGATCTGAAAATCACCCTTGGGTGATCTCAGTTAATTAATTAATGAATGAAGGTATTACATACTCATGTGTTGGTGTGTGTCTATGTCATTTTAGGCAACGGATCGATTAGATTACAAAATACACTGACACTGGAAATATGGAAAACAACAGAGAAACACAGTAAGAAAATCCAAGAACACAACAATTAATAAGGACTTCACCCTAATCTCCAGGGCTACGTCTCCGGTCCAACTTTCAGTGGTGGCCTTCTTTTATTGTGTCTTTAAAGTAGAGATTTACAATGAGGAGCTCAATTTGAGTCTCCTAAAACAAAATTGCTTGGCAAGGTGGTTCTTGGATTCCACAAGCCACCAGAGTGCACAAACTTCTTTCCTTACCAACTCTTGACCTCTCTGGTCTCTAATGGGAGGAGCTCAATGTGGTGCTCCATTCTTGACAGATCCTCTCAGGGATTGATCGATGTTGCCTTATGTTGTAGGTCAGCTCATCTCTCTTTCTCATTTTCTCTTTACTTCAATGTCTCTTGCTTTCTCAGTCTTCATCTTCTTCTCTCTGGCTCTTCCTCTCGGTGTCCTCTATTCTCTATCTATGTTCATGGCTTTAAGGCCAATCGATCTCATGACTACTCACTTCATCTTCCTTCCCCGTCAGATCGCCTGCTACTACTCGCTTGGAGTTCCCTATCTCTGCGTCATCATCAATGGCTCACAAGAAGTGGCCACTTGTCCTATCGCGAACTGCACCAGCTCTTCCTCGTCGGTTCGGTATTTTTAGTTACATTGTGCAATGAGTCATCCGCCATCTCAGCGGTCAAATCGCACCTCAAATCCTTATATATCACGGCTTAATCCCCTGTCAAATCCAGTTCTTTCATCAGATGCATTCTCAGCCGTTAGATCTGGAGCCCCCAGATCCGATGTCATTCTCTCATTTCGCGTGGTTGACTTGCTCGACCGTTAGCGTGTGATAGGTGGTGGTTTTCTCTCTCCTCCACTTACTATGCATTGGGCATTGAATGGAATCACTAGGTTTTAGCCAAATCCTCTTACTGCCCAAGGGTGCCCTCGATATACCACTGATTTTGGAGCATGGGTCCCGTCTTTAGCCTTTAGCAGTTTCCCACGATTTTCCCGGCTTCCATGCGACCGAGTGCTCTAGGAATTTCCTTCTCGAGGGGTTTTGCCTAACGATGTGTGATTAGCACTAATCGCACATTAGAAATGGCCTCCTTTTCCCGATCAGTGCTTCCTAGGTGCCAGTTTCGCCTCCTGCGCAGTCTCCATGGGCTTTGGTCAACGCACTTTGTCTGAGGTCCTCGTAATTCTTCGCTGGCTGCCAATTGCCACTATTTAGAGGTCATCCTGATCACTTTGTGTTCCTAAATTCAAAGTTCTTGTCCTGATTTGATACAGTCATGGCATTTTGAAAATCTTCATTGATCCGATTCAGATCACGGCCTTCCCACTGAAAAAGCTTTTGGACCACCAAAAGTTGGTTTTCAAGCATCAACTAAGTGAGGGTACGATTGTCTCACTTGTCCAATCTATATCCACTTTGCACTGCTCAGCTTTGAACCCTTGACTCCAATTCTGAGGTACTCAACATCTCCCCTACACGTTGTCCTCACCTTCCTATCCAAAACTATGTCTTCCTACAATTCATTAAGATATTTAGGTAGTAGGTCATCAATAGAAGGTAATTGAATCTGCTCTTCAGGATCCTCAATCAGTTAGGGTTTAAACAATCTCAAGCAATCTGCATTTCGACTGAGTACATATGCATGTAAGCTGGTAGATCAAGGTGAAAAGCATTTTCACCAATCTTCTCGAGTATCTTGAAAGGTCCATACCTGATAGGCATTAGCTTTTTACCTTCACCTTGCATCCTTTCCTTGCTAATATACATCCAGACTTGGTCACCAACTTGGAAACTATGCTCCACATCACTGTGTCCCTCAACTATGGTATCTTTACCAAAGACAAAATCCAGAGGAGACCTTGGTGTGAAACCAAAACAGGTCTCAAAAGGAGATCTCTTTGTAGAAGAATGTTTTGCTCTGTTGTAAGCATGTTGCACATAACACAAGTGTTCATCCCAAAGCTTAGGATGCTTGCTGCAATATCCTCTGAGTAACTAGATCACTGTCTGGTTAAGTACTTCTTTCTGGACATCAGTTTGTGGATGAAAAGCTGTGCTTTTCTTCAGTTTGGTGTCCATCAGTTCCCACGGACTCAACCATAACTTCCCCACAAACTGGGTGTCTCGATCAGATACAATGTAAGTGGGTAATCCAAAATGAAGCCATACATCTTCAAAGAACAGTTTTGTAGTTTGTTCAGCTGTAAACTGTTTGTTACAAGGTATCAAAAGACACATTTTGTTGAACCTATCCACATCAACATATAGATAATCATGATGTTTCCTAGATTTAGGTAGTCCTCTGACAAAATGCATGGAAACACTTTCCCAAGGGTGAGAAGGAACTGGTAATAGAGTGTACAAGCCTAGTTTTCTATTGTTGGGCTTGCTTTTAGCACACATAGTACACCCTCTTACATATCTAGAAACTGTCTCGTTCATTTTTGGCCAATAACAAAACCTTTGCAGCTGTGCAACTGTTTTACTTATCCCAAAGTGACTTGATATTAGAGAAGTGTGTGCTTCTCTAATTATATTTACTCTCTCAGTTTGTGGAATGCATAACTTATGACAATGGTATAAGAGTAGGTCCTTCACATGATAACCGAATTCTTCTACCCGTTTTCCTTCACTCAAAGTTTCATATACATCTTTAAAGTCTATATCTTCAGCATACTGTTCATTGTAACTTTCAGGTAGCACATAATTATGCAAAAGTATAGTAGATGCATTTATAATGGGTCTGGATAACATGTTTGCAACTTTATTGTGTATGCCCTTTTTATATCTGATGACTAAATGAAACTGTTGTAGAAAACCCATCCATCTGTAGTCTCTTGATTGCTGCAACTTAGTTTGGGAGTGTAGATATTGAAGTGGTTGATGATCAGTATGTATTACTGTCTCTTTGCCCATTAAGTAATGTTTCCACTCTTTCACACTCTGAATTAATGCATACAATTCTTTATCATATGTAGGATAGTTAACTACTATAGGATTAAAAGTCTCAGAATGATAACTATGGGTTTACCGTGCTGTGTCAACACTGCTTCCATGGCATAGTCACTGGCATCCATTTGGATCTCAAATGGTCTTTGAAGATCAGGCGGTGCTAGTACTTGTGCTGTACTAATCTTTTCTTTCAAGGTGTCAAAGGATTTCTGATGTTTGCCTCCCCACTGAAACACCTTGTTCAATCCTGTTAAATCATGTAAGTGTGCTACAATTGAGGAAAAGTTAGAAATAAACTTCCTCCGATATTGTGCTTCCCCTAAGAAGCTTCTCACTTCTGTAGCAGACTTGGGTTTGGGCCAGTTTATAATGATTTCCACCTTATAGGGATCTATTTTCAATTCACCACCCCCTACTATATGACCCAAATAATTTAGAGATGTTTTTCCAAATTCACATTTTGAGAGTTTAACATGAAGTTTTTCTCTTTTCAAAACATCTAATGTCTTCTTAACATGCTTTAAGTGTTATTCCCACATTTTACTAAAAGTCAGAATGTCATCCAGATACAGAATAAAAAAATCATCAAGAAAAGGTCTGAGTACATCATTCATTAATCTCATGAAAGTAACAGGAGCATTAGTTAAGCCAAAAGGCATAACCAGCCACTCATACAATCCTTGTGTTGTTTCAAAAGTAGTCTTCCATGCATCTTGTTCTACAACTCTGACCTGATGGTATCCACTGTGCAAGTCTAGCTTGGAGAAATAAACAACTTCCTTCAATTGATCTAAAAGATCATCTATGCGAGGAAGGGGATAATGATTTTTTATTGTTATCTTATTCAGTGCTCGGTAGTCAATGCACATTCTCCACAAGCCATCTTTCTTTCTCACCAAAATGATTGGTGACCCGCATGGTGATGTGCTAGGTCTGATGAACCCCTTCTCAAGCAAATCCTCCACCTGCTTCTTGATTTCAGCATTCTCTAAAGCAGACAACTTGTACATTCCAGTGTTAGGCAATGGAGCATCTTGCTACAAAATAATATCATGTACTATTTCCTTTTTGGGTGGCAGACTTTTAGGCTCTTGAAATAAGATATCATACTCTTAAACAGCCTTTTCTAAATCAGCTTGCTGTTTAGCATTACAACCCTCAAATACAATCGTTTTATCAAGTTTCTTTTCCTTTACAACCATCAGTAAGAATTGTTTGCATGAATTTATCATTCATTTCATCTACCCTGAGTTTATGAGAGTATAATTATTCTTGAGCTTATGAGCTCTTACAAAGTATTTGATTCCATCTTTAAAAAGTATATACTTGTTCTCAGCTCTATAGAAAATAGCTTTTCTATCATACAAGTAAGGGCTTCCTAAAAAAATTCCACATATATCCAAAGGAATTATGTCTAACTCAACCTCATCTACAAATGTTGACCCAAAAGAAAACTTGAGTTTTCACAATCTAGTCACTTGTAGTTGTGCTTTATCATTCAACCATCCTAATGGGTATGGTTTCTTATGAGGTGTAGTTGCTAATCCCAACTTCTTTACAATTGCTTCAGAAAATTAATTTACGTGTGAGCCACTATCAAACAAAGTATCAATCTTTTGGTGTTTGGAAATAACTCGAATATGGAAAAGCTCATGTCTTTTTCTCTCATTTTCTTCATCAATAATAGATTGTGCAGAATTACTAGTAGATGCTTCAAAATTCTTACCTTTTATACCTATGGCTGCAATGGTTGTTTCATCTCCCGAGTCTGACCCTAAATCTTTCTGAATAGCTGCAACAGTATTCTTCTTCTTGCCCTCGAACTTCTTACGTCTCAGCTCTAGATGAAGAATCCAACAATGCTCATCATCATGCCCATCCTTTTTATAGTGAGTGCATGAGGATTTGCTCTTCTGTGCAGTGTTAGCCTTCCTTGCTTTCCACTTCTGCTTTCTTTTCTCCTTGTTCTTTCTTGCAGTGGGTTGGGATGGTCCCCCAACTTCTAGATTTCCATTCTTTCCTCTAGCTTCTAGATAAGTAGCTTCTACAGATACCTCATCTATACTAGTGGGATTAAACATGAGGATGGTATGCCTCATGTAGCTATGTAGACCACCAATGTACTTCAAAAGAGTTTCTGGTGAGTCTAATGAGATTCCTAGAATCAATGCTCTCTTCCTAAATTCTTGAGTGTACCCTTGTACACTTTTCCCTTTCAACTGCCGAAGAGTTTGCCAACTCATCATAGCTTGTTGCATGTAGGCCAGGGGATAGAACTACTTCTTGATTGCAAAAAAAAATTCACTCCAGACAGAGATGGTCTTACCACGTCTTTCGATGTCAGCTTGGGTTTTTACTTCCCACCAAACCAAGGCAGTGCCAAACCACACTGCCTTCCCACCAAACCAAGGCAGTGCCTCTGAGTCGATGTTCTGTACTCTACAATAAACATCAATTTGTCTAATCCAATTGTCCAACTTTTCTGCATTTAACTCTCCATCATATATAGGTAGATCAAATTTAACATCTAGTTTGATCAAAGATGCTTTCTTTTTGTGTTCAGGGCTATTAGGAGGTGAGAGAAAGCTTTCCTCTTTCCCTTTTCCTTTTGAGTGGTCATGGAAGTGAGAGTAATCTTCTTCTTTGTCTTGTTCAGAGCCTGATGAATCTTCATCCTTGTGTTTTCTAAAGTCCCTATACATTTCTTCTACCATGGAGTTTATGGCTAGGAAAATTTCTATGAATTGAGGGTCTAGCCCCATAGAACCTTCCTCTGACATTGTCTTCCAAGGATAGACTCTCCCAATTTCAGGATTAGTTTCAGCCAACTCTCCTTCTCATAATTTGAGTTTTGATCTAGTGAGCATTCAACAGCTAAACCAACACAAGCTTGTCTAACCTTACAGCCTAGAGCTCTGATACCACTTGATCTGAAAATGACCCTTGGGTGACCTCAATTAATTAATTAATTAATGAAGGTATTACAAACTCATGTACTGGTGTGTGTCTATGTCATTTTAGGAAACAGATCGATCAGATTGCAAAATACACAGACACTATAAATATGGAAAACATTAGAGAAACACAGTAAGAAAATCCAAGAACACAACAATTAATAAGGAATTCACCCTAATCTCCAAGGCTACGTCTCCAGTCCAGCTTTCAATGGTGGCCTTCTTTTATTGTGTCTTTAAAGCAAAGATTTACAATGAGGAGCTCAATCTAAGTCTCCTATAACAGAATTGCTTGGCAGGGTGGTTCTTGGATTCCCCAAGCCACCAGAGTGCACAAAATTATTTCCTTACAAACTCTTGACCTCTCTGGTCTCTAATGGGAGGAGCCCAATGTGGTGCTCAGTTCCTGACATATCCTCTCAGGGATTGATCGATGTTGCCTTATGCTGCAGGTCAGCTCAACTCTCTTTGTCTTCTGCTCTTTGCTTCATTGTGTCTTCCTTTCTCTGTATTTGTCTTCTTCTCTCTGGCTCTTCCTCTCGGTGTCCTCTGTTCTCTATCTCTGTTCATGGCTTTAAGGCTAATTGATCTCATGACTGCTCGCTTCCTCTTCCTTCCCCCCTCGGATCACCTGCTGCTGCTCGCTTGGAGTTCCCTGTCTCTATGTCATCATCAATGGCTCACAGGGAGTGGAAACTCGTCCTCTCACGAACTGCACCAGCTCTTCCTCTTCGGTTCGATATTTTCAGTTACATTGTCGAATGAGTCATCTGCCATCTCAGCGGTCAAATCAGACCTTAAATCCTTATATATCAT
The DNA here is from genome assembly GCA_031772625.1 of Pinus tabuliformis. Classification (NCBI taxonomy): domain Eukaryota; kingdom Viridiplantae; phylum Streptophyta; class Pinopsida; order Pinales; family Pinaceae; genus Pinus; species Pinus tabuliformis. The sequence continues at coordinate 254,003,237 of CM062819.1, read as the reverse complement.
GGGTTAATCACCTGTCAAATCCAGTTCTTTCATTGGGCACGTTCTCATCTGTTAGATCTGGAGCCCCCAAATCCGACATCATTTTCTCATTTTGCACAGTTGACTTGCTCAATCGTTAGCATGCGATGAGCGGTGGTTTTCTCTCTCCTTCACCTACCATGCATCGGGCGTTGAATGGAATCGCTAGGTTTCAGCCAAATCTATTTACCGCCCAAGGGTGCGTCTGATATACCGCCAGTTTGGGATTGCGGGTCTCGCCTTTAGCCTTTAGCGCTTTCCCCGCAGTTTTCCTAGCTTCCATGTGACCGAGCACTCTGGGGCTTTCCTTCTCAAGGGGTTTTGCCCAGCACTAATCACGCATCAGAAATGGCCTCCTTTTCTCGATCCGGGCTCCCCAGGTGCTAGGTTTTCCTCCTACACGGTCTCCATGGGCCTCAGTCGTCGCGCTTTGATCGAGGTCCTCGTCATTCCTTACTAGCTACCAACTGCCACTGTTCAGAGGTCTTCCTGATCACTCTATTTTCCTGAATTTGAAGTTCTTGTCCTGATTTGATACAGTCATGGCATTTTGAAAATCTTCATGGATCCGATTTGGATCACCCTGTGAACTGTTGATGACGACGCAGAGACAGGGAACTCTAAGCGAGCAGCAACAGGCGATCCAACGGGGGCAGAAGAGGAAGTGAGCAGTCAGGGACGAATTGACTTTAAGCCATGAACAGATAGAGAACAGAACATTGGAAAACCAGACGAAGACAAAGAGAGCGAGAGAGAAGAAGAGACAGTGAAGAAAGAATCAGAAAGATAGAGGGCTGAGCTAACCTGTAGCATAAGGCAGCATCAAGCAGACAGAGAGATTGAGAGGTTCAAGCAATCCCTGAGAGGATCTGTCGGGAATCGAGCACCACATTGGGTTCCTTCCATTTAAGACCGGAGAGGTCAAGAGCTGGTAAGGAATAGATTTTGTGTACTCTAGTGGCTTGGGGAATCCAAGAAGCACCCTACCAAGCATTATCTGTTTCAGGAGACTCAGATTGAGATCCTCATTGTAAATCTTTGCTTTAAAGACACAATAAAAGAAGGCCACCACTAAAAGTTGGACCAAAGATGTAGCCCTGGAGGATAGGGTGAACTCCTTATTAATTGTTGTGTTCTTGTATTTGCTTACTGTGTTTCTCTTACTAGTTTCAATTTTCCAGTGTCTATGTATTTTGCAATCTGATTGATCCGTTGCCTAAAATGACATAGACACACACCAACACATGATTCTGTAATACCTTCATTCAATAATTCTTTATCTGAGATCACTCTCGAGTGATTTTCAGATCAAGTGGTATCAGAGCCTTAGGCTATTAAGGTTAGACAAGCTTGTGTTGGTTTAGCTGTTGAATGCTCACTAGATCAAAGCTCAAACTAGGAGAAGAAGAGTTGGTCAAAACTAATCCTAAAATTGGGAGAGTCTATCCTCGGAAGACAATGTCAGAGGAAGGTTCTATGGGGCCAGACCCTCAATTCATAGATAACTTCCTAGCCATAAATTCCATGGTAGAAGAAATGTATAGGGACTTTAGAAAACATAAGGATGAAGATTCATCAGGCTCTAAACAAGACAAAGGAGAGAATGAGTCTCACTTCCCTGACCACTGAAAAGGAAAAGGGAAAGAGGAAATATTTCTCACACCTCCTAATAGCCCTGAACACAGAAAGAAATCATCTTTGATCAAACTAGATGTTAAATTTGATTTTCCTATATATGATGGAGAGTTAAATGCAGAAAAGTTGGACAATTGGATTAGACAACTTGATGTTTATTGCAGAGTGTAGAATATCGACTTAGACAAGAGCAAGATTAAGCTGGCAAGCCTACGCCTTGGAGGCACTGCCTTGGTTTGGTGGGAAGGCAAGACCCAAGCTGACATGAAAAGACATGGTAAGCCCATCTTTGTCTGGAGTGAATTTGTTTCTGCAATCAAAAAGCAATTCTATCCATTGGCCTATGTGCAACAAGCCATGATGAGTTGGAAAACTCTTCGACAGTTGAAAGGGCAAAGTGTGCAAGGGTACACTCAAGAATTTAGAAAGAGAGCATTGATTCTAGGAATCTCATTAGACTCACCAAAGACTCTATTGAACTACATTGGTGGTCTACACAACTACATGAGGCACACCATCCTCATGTTTAATCCCACTAGTATAGATGAGGTATATGTACAAGCTACTCATCTAGAAGCTAGAGGAAAGAATGGAAGTCCAAAAGTTGGGGGACCATCCCAACCCACTATAAGAAAGAGCAAGGAGTAAAGAAAGCAGAAATGGAAAGCAAGGAAGGTTAAAATTGCACAAAAGAGCAATGCTTCATGCACTCACTGTAAAAAGGATGGGCATGATGATGAGCATTTTTGGATTCTGCATCCAGAGCTGAGACCTAAGAAGTTCAAGGGCAAGAAGAAGAAGACTGTTGCAGCTTTTCAGAATCAAACACAGGAGATGAAATAGCCATTGCAGCCACAGGTACAAAAGGTAAGAATTCTGAAGCATCTACTAGTAATTCTACTCAATCTATTATTGATGAAGAAAATGAGAGAAAAAGACATGAGCTTTTCTGTTATGAAACCAGCTCACAAAAAGATAGAAAAGAGAGATCCACGCCTTAGAATTCAGCCTCTTCGAGGGGGCAACCTCCTTTACATTACATAAATGAACAATTCTTGGATTATACAAATGACAAAACCTCCTTTCTATATATAGGAGTCTAAGGAGTCACAATATAATCCAGCCGACCTAACAATAATAATATAAAGCCACAAAAATAACAATAGAGGGATTCTATGGGGCACAGAAATAACAATATGGGGGTAATAGGGGCACAACAATATAAATAGGGGGTATAACTACAATAGTAATGGGGTAATCACTAGTATTATAGGGACCCAACATGCCCCTCTCCTTCAAAAAAGTGTTTTCCTCAACGCTTGAGTAGTTCTGGATACTTCTGCATAAAATTCTCATCCTCCCATGTGGAATCTTCAGCGGATAAGTTCTTCCACTTGATAAGATACTCTGAAATTGATCGATTTCGTAGCTGTCGAGTTCTTGTTTCTGTGATTGCTTCCGTTCCAATATAATTTTTCCTTCCTCGTCAAGTTCTGGCAATATTGTTTGAATTGGGAGCTTGTCACCTATAACCTTCTTTAAACATGAAACATGGAAAACTGGGTGCAATCGAGAAGCTGCAGGAAGCTCCAATTTGTATGCCATAGTACCAATCTTTTCCAACACCTTGTACGGACCATAATACTTTGGTGATAATTTATTATCCTTCTTAGCTTGCTTTAGGGACATTTGCTTATATGGTTGTAGCCGTAGGAATACCCAATCACCTACATCAAAACTTCTTTCACTGCGATGTTGATCTGCCTGTTGTTTCATTCTATTTTGTGCCAACACGAGGTTATCCTTTAAGAGTTGGAGGACTTGTTGTTGATGTTCGATGTGATGTTCCACTGCCTGAACCTTAGAATTTTCTCTTAAATATGATGTGATGGATGGTGGTTGATACCCATAAAGTGCCATAAATGGGGTCATTTTTGTTGCTGTATGGAAGGAAGTGTTATACCACCATTCAGCCAGAGGCAACCATTTGACCCATTGTGTCTGTTTATCAGATACAAAGCAACGAAGATATCCTTCCAAACATTTGTTTACTATCTCAGTTTGCCCATCAGATTGAGGATGATAAGATGAGCTATGAGCTAACTGAGTACCAAGACAAGAAAATAATTCTGTCCAAAAATTTCCAGTGAAAATGGGATCTCTGTCACTTACAATAATCTTTGGGTTTCCATGTAGCTTTTGAATTGTTTCCATAAATGCAGTAGAAACTGTACTGGCTTTAAATGGATGTGATAATGCACAAAAGTGTGCATACTTGGTAAGTCTGTCAACTACCACCATGATGACACTCTTTCCCTCAGACTTGGGTAAACCTGTGATAAAATCCATTGAAACCTCCTCCCAACGTTGGCTTGGAATGGATAAAGGTTGTAATAGACCTGGTGTCTTAATTGTTTCAACTTTATTTTGCTGGCAAACCAAACATTCCGCCACAAACTTTTGAATATCTGATTTAAGGCCATCCCAAAAAAATTCCTTCTTAACCCTGTGGTAAGTTTTTAAAAATCCTGAGTGCCCTCCTAAGGGAGAAGTGTGCAATTCCATAAGAATCTTTTGTTTTAGCTGGGAATTCTTACAGAGGTATAAGCGATCTTTGTACCATAACGAATCATTTTGCCAGCTAAATGTATCAGAAGTACTGGAATCTTGTTGTAGCTTTCGAATAAGTGCCCACACTTCTTCGTCATTCTTCCATTCCTCCCTTGCTTCGTTTATCCAATCTGGTTGGATAATAGAAATGGCACACAACAATGCTTCCACATCCTCATCCTTTCTTGAGAGTGCATCTGCCACCACATTTTGCTTCCCTTTTTTGTAGATGATTTCAAAGTCATAACCCAACATCTTTGTGACCCACTTTTGTTGCTCTTCAGAGGATAATCTTTGTTCTAAAAAGTATTTAAGGCTATCATGATCCGTTTTTACCTTGAAGTGTCTTCCCATTAGGTAGGGTCGCCATTTCTTAAGTGCATGGAGTATTGCCAACATTTCCTTCTCATAAATAGCTTTGCTTAAAAACTTTCCCTTGATTGGACGACTTTCAAAAGCAATGGGTCTTTCATCTTGCATTAGAACAGCACCAATTCCATTTCCTGAAGCATCACATTCCACAATAAAGGTTTTTGTGAAGTCCGGTGTAGCTAAGACCGGTGCTTGGCACATTGCCTCTTTAAGATGTTCAAAGGCCTTTGTTGCTTCCGAAGTCCATGAAAATGAATCTTTCTTCAATAATGTTGTTAGAGGTGCTGCTATTCTCCCATAATTCTTAACAAACTTGCGATAATACCCTGTCAACCCAAGAAATCCTCGCAGATGCTTTATGGATGTGGGGATTTTCCATTCCTTAATGGCTTTAATTTTGCTAGGGTCTACCTTAACTCCTTCATGAGATACAATATGACCCAAATATTCCACCTCCTGGACTCCAAAGAAACATTTGGATCTTTTTGCATATAATTGTTTCTCCTCCAATAGTTGTAGCACCCTGTCAACATGTTCAACATGATCCTTCCAAGACTTGCTGTAGATTAGTATATCATCAAAAAATACTAACACAAATTTTCTAAGGAATGGTTTGAAAATTGAATTCATCAAACCTTGAAATGTTGAAGGTGCATTGGTAAGGCCAAAAGGCATGACCAAAAATTCATAATGACCCTCATGAGTTCTAAATGCCGTTTTCGGAATGTCTTCAATCTTCATTCTGATTTGATGATATCCCGAACGAAGATCCAACTTGGTGAAGTAAATTGATCCATGCAATTCATCCAGTAATTCATCAATAACAGGAATGGGGAACTTATCTTTAATAGTGAGCTTGTTGAGCTCCCTATAATCTGGACACATGCGCCATGATCCATCCTTCTTGTGCACCAATACTACTGGAGCTGAGAAAGAACTTTGACTCGGTTGAATTATACCAGCCTCTAGCATTTCTGCAACCATACGTTCAATTTCACTTTTTTGGACATATGGATATCTGTACGGCCTGATGTTTGGAGGAACACTTCCTGGAATCAGATGAATAGCATGATCATGATCACGCATAGGTGGGAGACCTTTGGGAGTCTCAAATACCTTGGAATGATTGTCCAGGACTTTTTGGAGATCTGGAGAAATAGATGATTCCAATGTGGAAACATCTAGCGAACATAATTGTGCAATTACACCTCTTTGCTCCTTTTTTAGAAGCTTTGTCATGCCATTAGAGCTGATTATCTTTCCTGGTTTCCCTGCAATACCCCTTAATTCAACTTCCTTTCCTTCCACAGAAAATTTCATGAAAAGTTCTTGAAAATTAAAAGCTATTGTACCCAAGGATTGTAGCCATTGGACTCCTAGTACAACATCAGCACCTCCCATTGGAATGGAAAGCATTGGGCTAGTCAATACATATTCTCCCATGGATAGCTTGATATTATGGCACTTTCCAGAACAATTTATTGTTCCTCCATTTGCAATCATCACTTGACACTCTGGTGCTGGATATAGGAAGCAATTCAATTCTTTTGCTACCCTACAATGAATAAAATTGTGGGTGCTTCCTGAATCAATCAACACTATTACCTTTTTCTTCTTGATTTGTCCTTCTATCTTGATGGTTTGAGGAGTGGTAATTCCCGCCAATGCATTACAAGATATGGTCGGATTTATTTGTTCTTCATCTAGGCTTTGTTCCTGGAATATATCCTCTTCTTTTGACCTTTCTTGCTCCTTTTCTTCTTCCTCTTCACAATCTATGTAGAATAATTTCTTCTCAGCACACTTATGACCTTTTGTGTATTTGCTATCACAATTGTAACAAAGCCCTTTTGCTCTTTTTTCTTCCAATTGTTGTGGTGTCAACCTTGTAGGTTGTGGAAGACTATGGGCAACAACACTTCCTTCTTTATAGTTGTGAATGGTATGCTTCCTAGTTGCCATAATTTTGCTTTCCATTTTTCTTGCTAACCTGAATGCCTTCTCTAATGAATCAGGTTCCCAAAGGCGCACATCATGTTGGATATTATCCTTTAAAGACCCTATGAACACATCAATCCTATGCTCCTCTGGAATATCTTTTACCCTTATGTTCAATTTTTGGAACTCCTCAATGTGCTCCATTATTGAACCCTTTTGTTTGAGACTTATCAATTGGCTAAAAAAAGTGTTGCTTTTTGTATCCTCATAATGTGCTATCAATTCTTCCGTAAAAATTGCCCAAGTGATAAATTGTTTACGAGAACAAAGCCATTGATACCATACAAACTGATTTGGTTCCAAATATAAAGTTGCCATACGTACCTTTTGTGTGTTTTGCACATTATTGAGATCGAAGAATTGCTCCATCTGTAATATCCATGTGGCGGGATCCTTGCCATCAAACTTCCTCATATCGATTTTTGGAACATGGTGAGTCTTCGATCCAACATTAGAGTCTATGGAATCATGATTAACATTTCTTTTGTTCTCATCATGAGTTTCCTTTACTACCTTTTCACCATTAGTGACCCTTTCTTGTAGCAACTTCTTCAATTCTTCCATGTCTGTCTTCAAATCTATCTTCAAATTGCCATCGAATCCTCCATCTTAGCTTCCATGCCCTTTATCTTAGCTTCTGTTAGCTTTTGTGAGTGTGACATTTGTTGCACTTGTTCTTGTAATTTTGATATATCATGTAGCATTTCTTCCTCTTCTTCATGAGTCATGCTAGAGCTTTCAGGTTCCTTACTAGGTGTTTGCATTTTCTTTCCTCGGGGCATCAGTTACCGATAATAATGCTTTACTATGCCCTTTGAATTCCGTTAAACCAAACTTACACAAAAATTTAAAAAAAAACTACACACCTTTTTTCACTTTATAGAAGCCTGATATTGAATCTGATGTATCTCTGTAATTTCGGATCATCCAATTCTGAAATTTCTACCTGTAGTAGCCTTCTGTGTCCTCTTTCCAATGCCACAAGTCTGAGCCAAATTGGATTCTCCAAGGAAGAGTTATGTGAAATCTCCCACAGTGACTTGCTTTTAGACTGGTTCAGTAGAGCGAACTTGTACGACGTGCCACGAGTCCCTGTTTTGACCTTTGGATCTAAAAAACACCCACAAAAAACTAAAGTCCGTCCTCTTTCTGTACCTTTTTACGAAATTTCAATCCGATCCTCAGAGAGAAAGTTATGACGATTTTCCCCAGGTCACCTGTTTTGAATGTAATTCAGGAGTCTGCAAAAAGACCAACTTCCTCAGATCATATCTCTGAAAATATTGCGCGAAAAGCTCTGAAATTCGGTCCCAAGGTTCAGCGCCAATTCTTCTCAAATGGGTTTTTTTTGCGACTTCTGAAACGTCACAAAAACAAAGTTATAGCAAAAATGCCACGATGACCTGTTTGGAGCAGCGAAACCCTAGAATCCAAAGCTCTGATACCAAATGTTATGAAACCAGCTCACAAAAAGATAGAAAAGAGAGATCCACGCCTTAGAATTCAGCCTCTTTGAGGGGGAAACCTCCTTTACATTACATAAATGAACAATTCTTGGATGATACAAATGACAAAACCTCCTTTCTATATATAGGAGTCTAAGGAGTCACAATATAATCCAGCCGACCTAACAATAATAATATAAAGCCACAAAAATAACAATAGAGGGATTCTATGGGGCACAGAAATAACAATAAGGGGGTAATAGGGGCACAAAAATATAAATAGGGGGTATAACTACAATAGTAATGGGGTAATCACTAGTATTATAGGGACCCAACATTTTCCATATTCGAGTTATTTCCAAACATCAAAAGATTGATACTTTGTTTGATAGTGGCTCACAAGTAAATTTAATTTCTGAAGCAATTGTAAAGAAGTTTGGATTAGCGACTACACCTCACAAGAAACCATACCCATTAGGATGGTTGAATGATAAAGTACAACTACAAGTGATTAGATAATGCAAACTCAAGTTTTCTTTTGGGTCAGTATTTTAGATGAGGTTGAGTTAGACATAATTCCTTTGGACATATGTGGAATTGTTTTAGGAAGTCCTTACTTGTATGATAGGAAAGCTATTTTCTATAGAGCTGATGACAAGTATCTACTTGTTAAAGATGGAATCGAATACTTTGTAAGAGCTCATAAGCTCAACAATAATTATACTCTCATAAACTTAGGGTAGATGAAATGAATGATAAATTGATGCAAACAATTGTTATTGATGGTTGTAAAGGAAATGACACCTAAAAAAACCAATGTATTTGAGGTCTGTAATGCTAAACAGCAAGCTGATTTAGAAAAGGTTGTTTCAGAGTATGATATCTTGTTTCAAGAACCTAAAGTTCTACCACCCAAAAAGGAAATAGTGCATGATATTATTTTGCAGCAAGATGCTCCATTGCCTAACATTGGAATGTACAGGTTGTCCTCTTTAGAGAATGCTAAAATCAATAAGAAGGTGCAGGAGTTGCTCGAGAAATGGTTCATCAGAACTAGCACATCACCATGTGGGTCACCAATCGTTTTGGTGAGAAGGAAATATGGCTTGTGGAGAATGTGCATTGACTACTGAGCACTGAATAAGATAACAATAAAAAATCATTATCCCCTTCCCTGCATGATGATCTTTTCGATAAATTGAAGGAAGCTATTTATTTCTCCAATCTGGACATGCACAGTGGATACCATTAGGTCAGATTTGCAAAACAAGATGCATGGAAGACTGCTTTCAAAACAAAGCACGGATTGTATGAGTGGCTGGTTATGCCTTTTGGCTTAACTAATGCTCCTGCTACTTTCATGAGATTAATGAATGATGTACTTTTCTTGATGATTTTGTTATTGTGTATCTGGATCACATTCTGATTTTTAGTAAAATGTGGGAAGAACACTTAAGGCATGTTAAGCAGACATTATATGTTTTGAAAAGAGAAAAACTTCATGTTAAACTCTCGAAATGTGAATTTGGCAAAACATCTCTAAATTATTTGGGTCATATAGTGGGGGTGGTGAATTGAAGATAGATCCCTCTAAGGTGGTAGTCATTGTAAACTGGCCTAAACCAAAATCAGCTACAGAAGTTAGAATCTTCTTAGGAAGAGCACAATATTGGAGGAAGTTCATTTCTAACTTTTCCTTAATTGCAGCTCCCTTACATGCTTTAACAGGATTGAACAAGGTGTTTCAGTGGGGAGGCAAACAGTAGAAAGCCTTCGACACCTTGAAGGAAAAGATTAGTACAAAACCTGTACTAGCACTGCCTGATCTTCAAAGACCATTTGAGATTCAAACAGATGCCAGTGACTATGCCATGGGAGCAGTGTTGACACAGCATAGTAAACCCATATGTTATCATTCTGAGACTTTTAATCTTGCAGTAGTTAACTATCCTACATATGATAAATAATTGTATGCATTAGTTCAAAGTGTGAAAAAGTGGAAACATTACTTAATGGGGAAAGAGACAGTAATACATACTGATCATCAACCACTTCAATATCTACACTCCAAAACTAAGTTGCAACAATCAAGACACTATAGATGGATGGGTTTTCTACAACAGTTTCATTTATTCATCAAATACAAAAATGGCATACATAATAAAGTTGCAGACATGTTATCTATAGCTATTATAAATGCATCTACTATACTTAATCATAATTATGTGCTACATGAAAGCTACATTGAACAATATGCTCAGGATATAGACTTTAAAGATGTATATGCAACTTTAAGTCAAGGAAAATGAGTAGAAGAATTGGATTATCATGTAAAGGACCAACTCTTATACCATTGTGGGAAGTTATGCATTCCACAAACTAAAAGAGTAAAGATAATTCGAGAAGCACACACTTCTCTAATATCATGTCACTTTGGGGTAAGTAAAACAGTTGCACAGTTGCAAAGATTTTTTTATTGGCCAAAAATGAACGAGACAGTTTCTAGATATGTAAGAGGGTGTACTATGTGTCCTAAAAGCAAGCCCAACAACAAAAAACTAGGCTTGTACACTCCATTACCAGTTCCTTCTCACCCTTGGGAAGGTGTTTCCATGGATTTTGTTAGAGGACTGCCTAAATCTAGGAAAGGTCATGATTATCTATATGTTGTTGTGGATAGGCTCAACAAAATCTGTATCTTAGTACCGTGTAATAAACAAATTACAGCCGAGCAAACTGCAAAATTGTTCTTTGAACATGTATGGGTTCATTTTGGATTTCCCACTTCCATTGTATTTGATCGAGACACCCGATTTGTGGGGAATTTTTGTCAAGTCTGTGGGAAATGATGGACACCAAGCTGAAGAAAAGCACAACTTTTCATCCACAAACTGATGGCCAGACAGAAGTAGTTAATAGGACAGTGACCCAGTTACTCAGAGGATATTGCAACAAACATCCTAAGCTTTGGGATGAACATTTTTGTTATGTGCAACATGCTTACAATAGAGCAAAACATTCTTCTACACAGAGATCTCCTTTTCAGACTTGTTTTGGTTTCACACAAAGGTCTCCTTTGGATTTTGTCTTTGGTAAAGATACCACAGTTGAGGGACACAGTGATGTGGACAAGGCAACTAGGTTCATTGAGCAAATCCAAGAGATCCACCAGATAGCACAGGAATAGTTGAAAAAGAGCCAAGCCAAATACAAGGCAAGGCATGACAAGCATCGGATGGAGTATAGTTTCCAAGTTGGTGACCAACTCTGGATGTATATCAGCAAGGACAGGATACAAGGTGAAGGTAAAAAGCTAAAGCCTATCAGGTATGGACCCTTCAAAATACTTGAGAAGATTGGTGAGAATGCTTTTCGCCTTGATTTACCAGCTTATATGCACATCTACTTAGTCGTAAATGTAGATTCTTCAGATTATTTGAACCCTCTCTAATTGAGGATCCCAAAGAGCAGAGTCAACTGCCTTCTATTGATGACCTGCTACTTGAATATCTTAATGAATTGCAGGAAGACACAGTTCTGGATAGGAAGGTGAGGACGATGCGCAGAGGAGATGTTGAGTACCTCAGAATTGGGCTCAAGGGTTCAAAGTCGAGCAGTTTAAAGTGGATAGAGATTGGACAAGTGAGACAATTATACCCTCACTTATTCGATGCTTGAAAACCAACTTTTGGTGGTCCAAAAGCTTTTTTAGTGGGAAGGCCATGATCCGAATTGGATCCATGAAGATTATCATAGTACCATGACTGTATCAAATCAGGACAAAACTTCGAATTTAAGAGCATAGATCGATCAGGACGACCTATAGACAGTGGCAGTTTGTAGCTAGCGAGGAACAACGAGGACCTCAGTCAAAGTGCATTGATTGAGGTCCATGGAGACCTCGCAGGAGGCAAAACTGGTCATTGTAAAGCCCGAATCGAGAAACAGAGGGAATTTCTAATTTGCTGGGTAAAACCCTTGAGAAGGAAAGGCCCCAAAGAACTCAGTCACATGGAAGCCGAGAAATCGTGGGGAAAGCGCTAAGGCGAAAGGTGGGTCCCGCGCTCCAAATTGGCAGTATATCAGGGGCATCCTTGGGCGGTAAACGGATTTGGAGAAAAACAAGCGATTCCATTCAACGCCCGACGCGTGTCAGGCGGATGAGAGATAAAACCACCGCTCATCGCACACTAACATTCGAGCAAGTCAACCGCACGAATTGAGCGAATGTCGTAGGATCTGCGGGCTCTAGATCTGACGGTGGAGATTGTGCCCGACGGAGAAACCGGATTTGACAAGGGATTAAGCCACAGCACATAAAGAGTTTGAATTCTAATTTGACTACTGAGATGGTCGATGAGTCATTCCACAATGTAACTAGAAAATCAAACCGACGAGGAAGAGTTGGCGCAGTTCGTGAAAGGACAAGTGGCCACTCCCTGTGAGTCATTGATGATGATGCAGAGATAGGGAACTCTAAGCAAGCAACAACAGGCGATCCGACAGGGGCAGAAGAGGAAGTGAACAGTCAGGGATGAATTGCCTTTAAGCCATGAAAAGATAGAGAACATGACATAGGAAAACCAGACGAAGACAGAGAGAGAAAGAGCAAAGAAAAGACAGTGAAGCAAGAAGCAGAAAGACAGAGGGCTGAGCTAACCTGCAGCACAAGGCAGCATCGAGTAGACATAAAGCTTGAGAGGTTCAAGCAATCCCTAAGAGGATCTGTCATGAATAGAGCACCACATTGGGCTCCTCCCATTAGAGACCAGAGAGGTCAAGAGCTGGTAAGGAACAGAGCCTGTGTACTCTAGTGGCTTGGGGAATCCAAGAACCACCCTACCAAGCATTATCTCTTTCAAGAGACTCGGATTGAGCTCCTCATTGTGAAACTTTGCTTTAAAGACACAATAAAAGAAGGCCACCACTGAAAGCTGGACCGGAGACGTAGCCCTGGAGGATAGGGTGAACTCCTTATTAATTGTGGCGTTCTTGTATTTTCTTACTGTGTTTCTCTTACTATTTTCCATTTTCCAGTGTCTATGTATTTCGCAATCTGATCGATCCGTTGCCTAAAATGACATAGACACACACAAACACATGAGTCTGTAATACCTTCATTCAATAATTCTTTAACTGAGATCACTCAAGAGTTATTTTCAAATCAATAACAAACACCATGACTAAATCCCATGGTTCCTAGTGCTTCAAAGGTAATGGTAAATCTGAGCCTTCTTCAGAATTTTATGGCAGTCTCCTTGCCATCCAATCCACTACACGATACTACCATAAACACATAACTATCGGTGCGTAAATAAATATAGAAATATACTAGTTACCTTACCTTGTTGTTCCAATCACAATGCCTTGTAATTGAACATGTCCATGCCATCTCTCAAAGGCTTCAATTCCCTTGATAGATCCACCTGTAACTAGAGACTGGCTGATATACCTATCAAGTACATGTTCATGAATCTATCAAATATCCACATAATGTCATGCAATATTAAGGTTAAGAAGACTTCTTGTATGAAAAGCACTCATTCATTTGGAATTAGGGTCTCCAAACATAGCCAAAGTAATTCTTACGCAATTCCTTTGTTTTTCCTTTACCTTGTTGCAACTGAGTCTTACTATGCACTTCCACATCACCCAACTGTTAGTTATATAAACAAATCAAGTGCCACCTTGTCACACTATTACCTAGCATAGTACCCCACAACGTCTCACACATGTTAACCACATGTTACAACCCTTAAGACAATCATATCTATAAATTTGAAATCAACCTTTACAAGAACCATAGTCAACTTGTAGTCATTACACATAATGCTAAAAATGGCACCTACTATACTCAAGTACATATGAACTGTCTCAACACATATGCAATAGTATAATCATCTCCAAACAATATCATTTGAACCCATACTCATATTATGAAATTCATCAAACATTCAACAAACTTGCAAACATACCATGTTAAATAAATCAACTCGATGACATAAGAAAACTCATACCGTAATGTATCTCAACAGAGGCTATCTTGTTTGCATAATCAATCTAGTGAGAACAATATAACTTCACGAGGTATCAATTAAAGCATAAACAAGGTCATGAGATCCAAAATAACCACTAGATAACATGTTCACATCATAAGCTCATAAGAATTTGTCATTTATGCATAGCAATCACATATGTAAGATAAGTCTATTTTAGTACCACACAATGCAACACAATAAGTTAACTCATACCTGAATGTCGTAACCATAACCATCTACATAGGCCAATCCAATTTAGCATGATACATATGATGTCATGATCTTAATGAAATAAACTTAATCATCAAGTTACTATCATTTAATAACCATAAGCTATATATCATGCTCATCAACAACATATAACCTAATCATCAAGCTAGCTGTCATATAACAACAACAAGTTAACCTACAGCATACTCATCAACAACATATAACATAATCATCAGGTTATCTAATATAAAACAATGATATCAATGCATACAACTACATGTTACTATCATTCTTGATTATCAAACACATGTGCATATAGCTACACTAATCAACTAACATCTATTATGAATGTAACCATAACATAAAAAGACATGTACATAAACCTAATGTATATAAACCTAATGCATATAACAATCCTTGACTTACATACATGCATGCCAAACATACAATACATGTATGACGGTCTTCTCTTATCCCAAAGTCCAATGTTGAAACCCCATTGTGATGATCTGCATCTCCCGCTTTATCTCAACCAACACATTAGTATCATAACATACCAATATCACATTGATGACCTAAATTTCATACCAAGATTCCACAAGTCCTGTTTGACCTACTATTCATGCATAACTATAACCAAGACTATACATGCATAATAATTCCATCTAGACATATAATACATGAGTACCAAAACATATACACATCATTCTAGCTAGAGTCCAGCCATGAATGTATGACCATATCAACTTCAAAACCATGACCTCATGCATGATAAAAACCCTTACTCCATTGTACACGGCCACATGCAGCCATCAACATGCATAAGTAATTCATAATCAACTACACATACACATGACCACATGTAGTCAAGCATAAGTGATCAATTCTTGTAACCAACCTACAAGACATATACATGTAGCCAAACATACAAGAATGTAACCAATCATACAAGCATGTAATCACGTGACATATAATCAACTTGTAAGTGACATACAACAATATGTAACTAGTCACATACTCACGACGATGCATTCCACAAAATCAACATCAACTTCCTCATGACAACAATATGCAATGCAACATGCACATGGAATGCAAGCGTAGGACACACACATGCAACTGGCATTCATGCATGACCAACGCACACCACCCATCTTGTTTGAGAATTGAACCATGCTTTGATACCACCCTGTAACACCCTCCTCCCACATCCACCTAATTAACCATGCCAACTGGGGTGAACATGAGACGAGAGGCTACTATGATTAGATTCGACCACCTATGTGACCTTAAGGAAGTGTAATAGATGGAAAAATCACACACAATCATCCAACATTAGCTTCATAATCCTCAGGACACATGTCAACCACTTAGACAACCTATGCTTCAGTTCCACTGTTATTTTGGATCTCTTAGCCCACTGCCACTCTCATGCTATGGGCAAGGGAGTGACCAGAGACCCAAAGTCGCTCTCACAGGCTTGCTTTCCAATGACCAAAGACCAAATTTGCTAGTTCCATGTTAGGGACCCTGAGATTTAAGCCTCTTTCTGAGGCCTAAAGCCCAAGTCACTACCCAGAATGCACTGATAGCTTAGAATCAGTAAAAGTACAACAAAAAAATGATGCAAAAGAAATAAGATGAAAAGGACCATAACCAGACCCCTACTAGCCATGAGAGGCATTATGTCAAACATATCCTCAAGATATAAATTACAATTGTAAACAACATAATTAAATGTAGGGGTCTCATACTTATCTGAGAATTTCTATGAACCATTGTTCCCTCATGTAATTTGTTGTATTATCATATATTAGGTCATAGACGCATTATCCATTCATATACAAGTAAAAACAAGTTGAGAGCCATCCATAGCTATTGTGATAGAATATACATATAACCACCATAATAGGAACAAAAGTACCATAAACATATCAACCATCAAAATCCATATATACATCAGTACATTTACACATGAAAATCAAGGGGATGAATTTCTCATTAATGCATGCAATAAAACAACCAGATATGGGACTACCACGTTCCACCCAACCATGGATTGGATAAGCCAAGTATTTCTTTAACCAATCACCATTGTTCCATATTCCAGGCATGAATGTGGGACTCATAGAACACATAAAAAACACCAATCAACATGGATGCCATCAAAGTTCTTTGCCTACACCGTGAGGAATTTGTTTTCCTCCTAGTCTCTCAGGCTTTACCATACATCCACAGTCCAAACGAGGGATCACTAGGCCCTATACCGAGACATGCTCTCTAGGCTTTACCATGCATCCAATCTCAGGACCACTAGGCCTAACGGAGAGAAACTCCATTTCTTGTCTTTACCATATATCCCCCCATTCACCAACAAGGATTCATAGGCCCATCGAGGCACACAATTTGGATTTACTGCAACCCATAGTCTGGTTTAGGGGTTACTAAGCCAGTGGCTTTGTGATCCATAGTCTATTTGAGGGACCAATCAGACCATGTGTTTTTCAATTCGGAGATCCACCCCACTCAAATTTTAATCCAATTTGGTCATCCCACATAAACCGAATGAGAGAACCCATCTCATCAAATCTATCAGGAAATGGGAAGGCTATGCTAAAAATAATGTCACACCTGGAATAACCCATGGCATGATAGAAAAAAAAACATGCATTCCCATGCATGTCAAAACTAGCAAGGAAAATACATATGCAAGTCGATACCTGCAATGAAGCTTGTTGTAACTACGTGATCTTTCCTTTTGCTTCTTTCTCTTTGCTTCACCTTGCTTTATTTTCCTTTCTAGATCTAATGCAAAAGTGCTCCAAGAAAACTCTAAGTGTCCAAGAGTGTGTGAGAGAGAGAGAATGATGAGAGAGCTCCAAAGCTAAACTAACAAAAGCTTACCAATTGATCCTCAGAAGCCTTTTATGAATGAGGCCTCTAATTTCTTCATTTTCCATTATTTTCCTTCAATTTCCACCTCACATCCAACCTGTGAACTTTCACCTTCGTTTTCTCCTAATTTCAATTATTTTAATAAATAAAATGATAATTAATATCACATGCTTTTTGAACGCCCACTAGGATATTTTGGCCACCCTTCAACTTGGAATACGTGTCCCATCAACCATATTATTATATATCTTTACATGGAGCTTTCACCATGGTTATTACATACACATTATTATTAGCATGAGAAAATAATTCCATATAGAAGTATTGAGACTTATTGAATAAAGTGTATTCCTAGTTTTAGATATCCTCACATTTGTGTGTATGTATGATAATATTTAAAAAATGAAACTTAATCTAACTCTATTTTAAATATTAAAATATCAAAGTATTTAAAATCTTAAAATATAATTTAAAAGAATTGTGAGAAAATTAAATTCATTAAAATATAAGTTTTTATATTATTTCATATATAAAATCACAATATGTGATATAAAATTAACACATTATTATACAATATTACATTGCATAACCCAACAACCACAATGAAGAAGAATAAAAAAACATAAAAGTCTCAGTCACTTAAAAATATAAGCACAAGTTGAATCGTAATGCCAAACTGTTTCATAGATAATTTATTTATTTAAAAATAGCAAAGGCCAAACTTTTAAATAGCCTAATAACACCTATCAGATATGAGATATATAAATATGACCTCTTCTATACATGGATATTTGACAAATCACATTACTATAAATACACTAAAGCATGGAAACCAACTGGCCATTCAAGCAAATAGTGATAATGTTAACGATGGCTTCTCTAAGCATAAGTAAAAATAAAGTTCATCCACCATTATCCTTGGTGTATTCAATTTTGAAATAATCCAAATGTTTCTTGTGCTTAAATTCCTTGCCATATGCAACTCTCATGAATTCTTCAACCTTAAATCCTCTGTACAGAGATAGATGTTGTTCATCAACTGATAGACGTGTAGTGGATGTGTTTGTTATTGCTCACTAGAAAAATCGTTGCCATTAATAATTCCATGGCCATGTTTTTAAATGAAGTAAAATTATATTAGATCAGATTTTCACAATTACCTTTCGTAGATCTCCCAAATTGATGACAAATGTGTTAGCTATGGGTGCTACAACAACCCATTTTCTATTTTTCAGTATTTGCAAGCCATAAACATCACCTTGCATTAGAACAATGATGCCACTTCCGTCTAAATGGTGATAAACCAAGGGTAAGATTTGGGTTTGGGTATGGAGGCTAGTAATTGATAACCATATTTTGTCCATGTTTTCAAAAGATTGTATTCAAGCAATTAGAATCCAACCCTAGAGCTTCAAAAATGGTAGTGAGTAACCTTAAAGCTAGCATGGCTCTAATGTCCATAGAATACTTGGTTGCAATCTCTTTGTCACCAAAATATGGGTTGGTCAATTTTTTTGGGATGGCCTTAAATATGATATTCAAAACTTTGTGGCAGCATGTTTGGTTTGCCAAAAAAAATAATGTTGAGAGAATTTGGACCTCGAGGTTGTTACAACCTTTAGTCATTCCAGGTCAACAATGGGAGGAGGTTTCAATGGATTTTATCACAGTTTTACCCAAGACAGAAGGAAAAAGTGTCATAATGGTGGTAGTTGATAGACTTACCAAGTATGAAAACTTTTTGTGCATTATCTCATCCTTTTAAATCCAATACGGTTGTACTGCATTTATGGAAACAAATCAAAATCTACATGGAACCCAAAGGTTATTGTAAGTCACAGAGATCTCATTTTGATTGGAAATTTTGTGATGGATTTTTTTTCTTTCCTCGGTACTCAATTAGCTCATAATTCATCTTATCATCCATAATATGATGGGAAAATTGATATAGTGCAGAAATGTTTGGAAGGA
Organism: Pinus tabuliformis; assembly: GCA_031772625.1. Classification (NCBI taxonomy): domain Eukaryota; kingdom Viridiplantae; phylum Streptophyta; class Pinopsida; order Pinales; family Pinaceae; genus Pinus; species Pinus tabuliformis. The sequence continues at coordinate 253,984,045 of CM062819.1, read as the reverse complement.
TATATTTGTTGCTTTGTATCTAATAGACAAAACACTATGGGTCAAGTGCATACCTCTTGTTGAATGGTGGTATAACACTTCCTTCCATTCTGCAGCAAAAATGAACCCATTAATGGAACTCTATGGATATCATCCACCGTCCATCACATCCTATTTAAAGTAAAATTCTAAGGTCCAAGTAGTGGAAGATTACACTGAGAATCAACAACAAGTTCTCCAACTCTTAAAGGATAATCTATATGGAGTAGAATCAAATGAAACAACAGGTAGATCAACATCATAGCAAAAGAATTTTTGACATAGGTGATTGCGTATTTTTACAACTACAACCATACAAACAAATGTCCCTCAAGAAAGCTAAGAACGATAATAAAATATCACCCATGTACTATGGTCCTTACGTGGTGTTTCAAAATATTGGTACTATGGCATACAAATTGGAGTTGTCTACATCTTCTCGAGTACACCTAGTTTCCATGTTTAATATTTAAAGAAGTTTATTGGTGACAAGATCCTAGTTTAAATGATATTGCCACAACTTGATAAGGAGGGAAAAATCATACTAGAGCCTGAAGAAATCACTAAAACAATAACACAACAACTATGAAATCAATCAATTTCAGAGAATATTACGTGGAAGAACTTACTCACTGACGATTCCACATTGGGGGATGCAAATTTTATACAAATGCATCCAAAACTACACAAGATTTGTGCAAAACACTTTTTTTGAAGGAGAGGTGCATGTTAAGTCGTTATAATACTAGAAGAGCCTCCTTCTTGTTATTGTTAGTGTATCCCTATTATTATTGTTGTTGTGCCATGTATCCCCCATATTGTTATTGTTGTGCCCCATAGAATCCCACTATTGTTATTGTTGTGCCCTTACATTATTATTGTTATGTAGGCTCCTGTTATATTGTGATCCCTTAGGCTCCTATATATGCCAAGGAAGTCTTTTCATTTGTATATCAAAGAGGCTAATTTTCAAGTCATTCATCTATATTTTCTTTTGTCTTGTGATCTAGTTGCATAACAACTTGAGTCTCAAATTGGCCTTATATTCTCTTGGGTTTTGAACAACTCTTGTGTTATTTCTTCTTCCTGTTTTTAAGATTTTAGGAGTGGATTGAACTATTTCCATTGTAACTTGAATACAAGAGAATGTTTTTCCACTATCCTTTCTAAACTTTAGCATAGAGGGGAGGATTAAGTGGGCCCACACTTTTAGACCTACTTTAGCTACTTTAGGTCCCTTTTCCCACATAAATAGGGGATAATATGAGATGCATGATGCTCATGAATATTTGATAATATCCGTGGCCACTTGGTGTTGAAAACCTAATGGATTTAATTTAAAGGAAAAGGACCAAAGTATTCTTTGGGTTCCATAAAAAGTAGGATGGGATTATGGCCTAATATTAATGAGGGAGGGATGGAGGAGGGGTTAATAGAGTTTGAAACAAGGGTTGAGTTTGAAAAAGGGATAATGTATTTTTTACCTAAGGGCCGATATCCTATTATTGTAGGTATAAGCACCACCTTTTGGCTTCATATATACCATGTCTTAATTAGTGATTAGATCATCTAGATTTTCATAGAAGGGATTTCTAAAGAAGGAAACCCCTATCTTTCTGAGGGAATTGTGGACCATATTTATATCCTTAGTAAAAATTGTTTGAGAATGAGGATAAATTCCTATTAAGACTCCCACGTATTCCTAACATCATTTTTTATTACAGTAATGATTAGGTTCACTAATATTGAAAATGATTACCTAGTTTTTCATCGAGATTTCGTTGAACATTATGAAAATCCAGTTATATGAACCTTTTTCTTTCTTTCTTTATTTCTATGATATATATCTCTTTATTTTCCTAAGTCATATATTACCTACTAGAGGGTCCTTTATCAGTTACACATACCCATAAATTATTTTTCCACACATTGTTGAGGATTACAAGGAATCTTTCCTCCATGACTTTCAGGCGTTGAAGTACGAGATTTGTTGGTTTTTCATTTCTTATTAGGTCATATTCCACCTCTTGTTTATATTTTATACATATCATTATATGGTGACATGATATCACTTTCATTTCATATGCTAAGAGGTTTGGCTTATGTTTTATCATGGTTTATTTTATTCTCTCATGGTTTACTTATGCATGTATATTTTTTGCTCATGTTTCATGTCTAGATATGTTGTATAATGTGCTAGTAATAATTGAATGATCTATTTAATTGAAGAAAAGATTAAAAAGTTTTAAAAAATGATCCATATTGTATAGTATTGATTCAACCTTCCCTTCTTATTATTATCAAGCTCCCAACAATTGGTATCAGAGAAGGTACCTACAAGTGGAGCTTGACCACTGTAAGGTAGATCTGGTATTTGCTTTCGTATGCATCATCAAAGTGTGACTATACTTAGATCTGTAAACTATTAGGTATTGTTATAGACATTTTTAGGCACTGTAACCCCAATCATACATGTCCAAAAGCCAAGGGCTTCTATGTCCCTAAAAGTGTTTCTTCACACCCTAAAGGAGCAAGGTCAGCTGATTACATCATCTCCCAGAAGTTCTCCATGGAAAACTACTCATAACTGGTCTGAACTGGACCATACAGACTGCTCAGTGCTAAGGGTGCGATGCATCCCACCTACTCAGTGTAAAAGGTGCGATGCATACTGGATAGCTCTTCTATAGGGTGCGATGAGCGAGACTAGAAAAATGGCAGAGACAGTTTGCAAGGTGGATGATCATGGAATCTTCCAGAAACTTCTCCTATGACACTTGCCTCTCTAAATTCGCCCAGGGATGAATAAGAGATCATGAATCTCCAAGTGGAACTAAGAACTATCAGAGATAGGACACTAATCAAAAACCCAACAGCTGACTCACCCCCCTGCAAACATCTATATATGGATCCCTCATCATAGAGATCCAGAGGCTGGAATCTTGTATTTTGTAAGGAAGTTCTGTTGGTTTCTTGGTGAAACATCATAGTGTTGAGTGATCTAAGCTTTTCATGAGGTGAAGAAGGGCTTTCATGCTGGGAGGATGATGCTGGGTCGGAACAATTGGTTGTAATCCTCTTTGCTATTCTTTCTATTAATAAAGTTGTTCATGTTTTCCTCCACATTCTTGTATGTTTGATGATATATGCATTTGTGTGGTCAATATATATCTGGTCCTATATTGTTTATGATTGTAGATCTCTATACTTCGATAGTGTTATGTTTCTTTGACTCTACAGGTGCTCTCTAAAGCAAGGAAAGAAGCGGCAAAGATCTGTCAAAAGGGAGAGGAATCAAACAAGGAACCAAGTGTAATACTGAGGTTGGTACATTTATTCCCCTCATATCTACTTCTCATAAAGGAAAATGAAAGTAGTTTTAGTGTGCTTGTTTCTAAGATAGCTACCCGTCTTAGTGGGACTAGCAGCTCCGAGTGGACACTAGATTTCCCGATAAAAAAATGGAGACTCCACTTGGGAGCGAATAGCTTGTTTGCTTGTCTATATTTGTTTGTTTTATAAACTTATAGACAGAGCCTGAAGCCAAGCCAGCTAGCCTTCGAACTGCATTTGCTATGCAAGTGCAAAGTAGATCAATGCTGCTTCATTCTATCTTTGGGTTTTGTTTATAAACTGAACAATCGATTTACAAACATCCTAATTGCCCTGGTGGTGGCTCTAGTAACCTCATTAGATCAGCCCCTGTGATTTATATTTACTGACTATCACTTGCTCGGCCTAAATCCCTGAACTGAGCTGCAAACTATGACCAAAAGCCAAGTAAAGTCTTGTCCTGGTACCATCACACCCTCTCTTCAAGGAAATATGGATGCATCACACCTCCTGTATGCAGTAGGTGGGATTCATCCCTGTTTCCCTGTGTTATAGGTGCAATGATCAGAAAAGGCTAATTTTGCCTAAAATTTTGGTTTTTCTTCACTCTGTTCAACTCTATTCAGGAGTTTTGCTGTCTGTGATCAGTATACCAATGAGGAAACCCCCTTATTTTTCATCATTCCACCTCCATCGTGTAAAGAACTATGAATTTTTTTATGTATTTTGCGCCATTTTCAGTTCTCTTTTACAAAGAAGTAGCATAGTCGAACTATCATTTCTTGATTTGAAAGGGTCGCAAGTGTCATTTACAGTCAAAGAAAAGGATCCTATTGTTCTTGATGGTTGATTATACTGTTACTCTTGTATTTGATTTGAATTAGTAGTTTTTCAAGTGTCGAAAGCAATTTTCAATTCAAAATCGCAAAGTGTCGTAATTATCCTCCTGTTGTTTTGAAGAGAAATTTGTTACTACTGTCGCTCTGAAAAGATAATTCAAATTTTGCTTAGCATTCTTTATGTCATTCACACACTAAAAAAGAAGAAAACAAATACATGCATGCACATTTGCATTTAGACTGCTTGTTGGTTTGATTTAGGACAGTGCATCTAGTGTGTGCTCTCTGCTCTATGTTGAAAGAATCTCATTTTTCTTTCTCTATTAGCTAGGATTTTCATTGCAAAAAGAAGACTAAACGATTGTTTATCATCTTAGATTGCATTTTAGGAATTATATATCTAAATCGCACGGTGAACCTGAAAGGAAAATTTCTTAAGCAAGATCAACCATAAAATAAATTCAATGAACATAGAAATGCTTTGGAACCTAACGCACAACATTTAGAAGTCTAGGCTAGAGACGTATTCTGGCATCGTAAATCCTGGTAACTGTTGCTTTCATTGCTCGTTGGGTGATTCCTCCACTTTGAGATGACAAGTGCCAGTACAGACTTGTGCTCCCATGTACTGTCGAGTATATATTAGGAGACCAAAATAGGCTATATCCTTTATCCTTAGGAAACTCTGTCTGTCGCCCTATCGATCGCAATGCACTGAACACAGCATTCGAGAAGATTGACTGTCGTACCGTAAAAAGTATTCTGCAGTTTTGCGATTGGTTTGGTAATCCCTCTATCTAGATTTCCAGAGTAGTCCCTTTCGTTCCTTTTCAGACTCGTTAAAGGAAAAGGTCCATTTGAGCACTTATCACTTCAGGCTCATTAAAAATCGAAGGCGACTAGAGTCATCTTTTGTTTTTTCTCGACTCTTAAAAATTGAAAAAACAAGTTGTGTCAAAGCGTAAAAAAATTATTTTAATCAGAATAATATCATTGTTCCTGTGTTGGTCTTAGGTTGAGGAAAACGGAGTCCACCAACCAAGGATTTCCCGTTGGAGGAAATCCTAGTGCTTTCTCCTCTTGGGGAGATGTTGGTGCACCCCATATGGCCACATTGTCACTTCCAAGATTGACGATTGGCTTGTCAATATGGCTCTTCTCGACCTTCATCATTCAGAATGTCGTGATCCCTGAACAATCAAGTCAGCAACTAGATGATACTAGAGTTACCCCCCAACCTTCTACTTCATCTGTTTCTCCCTCTCCTCCTTCCTCTTCGCTTGATGAAGCTGGTAAAGCTAAAAATCAAGTAACTAAAAAAGAGAAGAAGGGGAAGGAGAAGAAGGAGCCAAAGGCAAAAAGGGGTAACCGGGCATCGTCTAGTGAAAATCCACACACTGTACGCTCCAAGCCTAAATCTCCATGTGTCATTTCCAAAGGAGACCACTATCATCGAGATTGTCCTTGCATCCCTCAGAACTTAAGGGACTGGTCTCCTCATTTGCACAATCCGATGTCATCAACCTCTGAGGATCATGTTGAAAGTACAACGTCAATTAGTGAAAGAGAAATATTTGGACAGAAAAGGAAATGTAAATTTCCTTGTAAACTGTGTGAAGGCGATCATGTCATCCACCATTGTCCCTTCCTAGACGAAGCTAAAAGGGTCTTGGATAACCGTTCTGCTTCACCGCTACGGCTCCCTCCTGGATACAAGAAACTCTTGCCGAGTCCATCACTAGTTGAAAATCCGACTGACACGCCATTGTGGTCGGTTGAAGCATATGTCATTGAAGATAAACCCTTTGAACCCACACCAAATGAAAGTCAAAAGGTCGATGTGGCGGTCGACTCGGTCTTGCCTTCAGAATGTCCATCTTCAGATGATACAGTCACTGAAGAGAATGAGAACGACATCGTTCAAATTCTTTTCGTAAAAACAGACTCCGATGAACATGATCGAAATCTACCCATTCCTTTACCATAGGAAGGAAGTTCGTTAGAGTCATATCCAGCCATCTATTTGGTCCCACCTCCAAGCAACCTAGTCGTTTCCTTCGATTGGAATCTACTAGGAAAACCCCGTCTACCAACTAGTGTACCATTCCGAATCATTGTACAAGCTTACAGAATGATCATGGTCGGTACCATCATAGATGAAGGGGCTTTTGTGAGTATCCTTTCCTCAACTACTTGGAAAGCGCTTGGTTCGCCATCACTTCTGCCTAAAATGAGAAATCTGACAGGCTTCAACAAAGGAACCAGTCGACCGGTAGGGATCCTTCCTAATGTATCTATAACGTTGAGAAGGAAAACCGTTTATATGAACGTAATGGTAGTCCAAGGACCTCTAGATTATAATCTACTCCTTGGATGTGACTATATTTATCGCATGGGAGCCATTGTCTCCTCACTCTTTCGAGTACTGTGTTTTCCGCATGAAGGCAAAGTGGTCCATCTCGTAGACCAGCTTTTGTTCCCTGGCTCACACAGAGCTAATAGTCAACTGCCGTACCTAAATGGTCTTTTCATGCAAGGAATGTCTCATCAATCTCCAGTCCGTCCACCTGAAGAACGCGAGTAATTCGGTGGCCATGACTGAAACCCAGTGGGCATGCACCCTGGTCTTCTTCGGCAAGAGAACTTCAGGTATAGGGTGAGTTTCCATGGAGGATATATGACTGGTCCGACACCCGTTCGTATAGGAAGAGGGTGTTAGACTAGAATAAGATACCTCTGTCAAGGTATGCCTTTCCCAATAGAACAAATGTTTTGTCTGCAAATTGAGGGGTAACCTGGAAAATCTACTTCACTATACCTGGGGGCATGCAAACCTCTTGTGCGCAAGTGAAAACCGACCTCTATAGTTCCACTATATTCAACTGCTTAAGTTGGCTGAGTAGTCGAATCGACCGTTCACCTTCACAGGGGCCAAATGGAACTGACAAAGTAAAGGAAAAATTTTCCTACCTGACCTTGGTAGTTAACTAACCCCTGGGATAGTAGTTGGTCATTCCTAGCTTGCAAGCAAGAGGAAGTGGAGCAGAGATTCGAAAGGTGCAAGCTCCACAAAAATGGAATCTATTGATGGGATGTCCTTATTATATGATTGGCACGAGCAGTTTTTATGTGAAGTTCAAGCTCGTTAAAAATTAAACCGAAGCAATGAGCAAATGTTTCCCCCCAGAGTTTAAGCTCATTAAAAAATGAACCAATCTCCGGTAAATAACCATTGTGAATGCATTATCATCAGCCTTTGAGCCTTGGTTGTGTTCTCATCATCACCTCCACTCTGTTTTTGGCTGATCATACACCTCCATTTGATTGTTTACCCTTTTTGAGGAACATCTGCGACGAGTGATCTTGTTAGCCATCCTTGTGACACTGTCGTGATTGGGAAATTCCAAACCTTACCTGGAATCAGCTGCTACCCAAAATCATCACTCGTTCCTCACAAACCTTTAAGCTCTTTTCCTCTGACTTGTAAAATATGAAAAGATTGTCGAGCAATTGGCCTCTCCAGCTCGTTAAAGATATCAAAAATGCTATCCCTCCTTTAGATTTTAATCTTTTTGGACCTGAGGGATTATTACACAAAAATATCGAGCGCTTATCTTGTTTGGCTCATTAAAACTATCGAAAATTCATCCCTTTCATATTATTTTACACTTTTTCGGACTTAAGGCCCGATTATATGATGAAAAAGGAGTATTGGAGTTTCCTTTCTGTCCCTTTTCAGACTCTCTAAAATTGAAAAAGGACTGAGTTATCATTGTCGTTAAACTCATTAAAACCAATAGCGACAAACTTGTCATATAGACAAGAACGAGTTTCACTGTCGCTAGGCTCGTTAAAACATAGCGATGAGTTCACCTGAAGGGAGAATTATAGAACAGGCATATGTTATCCTCCTCAAGCTTGATAAAAATAAAGAGGTGCTGGTCAACAATGACTGGGGAAAATTGGGAAGAAAACTCGAAGAAACTTTATTGGTAGCAAGTCGCTCTTGAACATGACACTTTCACTCCATGTCTGAGTCGGGTTGGGTTATTCCGTTCACCGGTCATATTACCATTGGTCCATCGCACCATCCACTTTTAGGGTTAACGCTACCAATCCATTTCAGTGTGACCGATATGTTCAAGAGAAGTCGCTCAGAGAATTCACCTGTGTCTCATCCGCTGCAATACGTTCACGCTCCATTCTTTCATGACTGCCACCCTGAACCTTGTATCATCAGATCATTTTCACCTCTGCAAAAAATCATTTGCTCCGTTCCATGTCATAGATGTCGGATCCATTAAGGCCCTCCTACGACGGGTTGCTTCTTGTCGACATCAGCTCATTATCCAAGAAGTCAACCTAGGAACAACCCTTTGAGTACTTTGAAGCTTTCATGCCTCAATGGCAAGTTTCTCACTTTCGGTGACAGGTTTACATCAATGGCCTTCTACCAAAAGATTTTACGTGGTGTTCGACGCCAAGTCCCTCTTTTACACCACGTGAATTGTACTGTCGTACCTTGAGGGTCATCATCATTATCGGTGATTCCTCTCACGCCTGTTAACAGCTTACATCATTGGCTGGTAATCAAGTAATGTCTTTCCATGTTTGACTCCAGAACATCTTTCACATGGATCGACTTGTACTTCGGGCGAAGATTTAATGAGTTAGAAGACCCCAGATCTAGTTTCATCCATCCGAGCTGCGATATATTCAGGGAAATAAAGACATCAAATGTACATCATTGTCGAACAGATGATCATCCGAATCAAAGGATGATGACTCCATCTGAATCATCAGTCTGCTACACAGACAATGGTATGTCCTATGTACATGAAAATGAATTTATAAAGCTGAGCATGGGAATGCCCGCCTCAGCTAGATCATGAAAATATTATGAAGATAATGTATTGTATTGTATCTTATTACAGGTCGCCTTCTAGCTCGAAAAAACCTCGAATCCTCATGATAAAGCATTTCACCTGACATCAAAAGGTTAACGACCTCATGCTTTAGGGGGCAACTGTTATAGATATTTTTGGGCACTACAACCTCAATTATACATGTCCATAAACCAAGGGCTTATAAGTCCCTAAAAGTGTTGCTTCACACCCTAAAGGAGCAAGGTCAGCTGATTACATCATCTCCCAAAAGTTCTCCATGGAAAACTGCTCAGAACTAGTTAGAACTAGACCATAGAGACTGCTCAGTGCTAAGGGTGCGATGCATCCCACCTGCTCAGTGTAAAAGGTGCGATGCATACTGGATAGCCCTTCTGTAGGGTGTGATGAGCGAGAGTAGACAAATGGCAGAGACATTTTGCAATGTGGATGATCATGGAATCTTCCAGAAACTTCCCCTATGACACTTGCCTCTCTGAATTCGCCCAGGGATGAGTAAGAGATAATGAATCTCCAAGTGGAACTAAGAACTATCAGAGAGAGGAAACTAATAAAAAACCCAGCAGCTGACTCACCCCCCTGCAAACATCTATATATGGATCCCTCATCACAGAGATCCAGAGGCTGGAATCTTGTATTTTGTAAGAAAGTGTTGTTGGTTTCTTGGTGAAACATCATAGTGTTGGGTGATCTAAGCTTTTCATGAGTTGAAGAAGGGCTTTCATGCTGGGAGGATGATGCTGGGTTAGAACAATTAGTTGTAATCCTCTTTGTTATTCTTTCTATTAACAAAGCTATTCGAGTTTTCCTCCACATTCTTGCATGTTTGATGATATATGCATTTCTATGGTCAATATATATCTGGTTCTATATTGTTTATGATTGTAGATCTCTTTACCTCGATAGTGTTATGCTGCTTTGACTCTACAGGTGCTCTCTGAAGCAAGGAAAGAAGCGGTAAAGATCTGTCATAAGGGAGAGGAATCAAACAAGGAAGCAAGCGCAAGATTGAGGTTGGTACCTTTGTTCCCCTCTTATCTACTTCTCGTAAAGGAAAATGAAAGTAGTTTTAGTGTGTTTGTTTCTAAGATAGCTACCCGTCTTAGTGGAACTAGTAGCTCCGTGTGGACACTAGATTTCCCGATAACAGGTATGGAGAGAAAATACCGAGTCTCAAATGTTAACATGTAGCTATTATGTTTCGTGTATGGTATCTAAAGGTTATGGTAAATATTCCCCTTCAAAGCAAGTGCAATAGAAAAATTCCCAAGTTGAATGCGTACTCTTCAACAATGTTCATAATGGAAATCTTGAGAAGGTAATGGATCTACAATATGCAAAATATATGTGGGATATGTTCCATTTCTTGTATGTAGGAGGCATCACTAGCATAAACAAAGAGAACGAAAAGAACAAAAAGAAGAATAACTTGAAGAAGAAGGGGTCATAAAATAATTTTTCTCAGTCGAAATGAGATCCATTCTCCTATACAATACATCATCAATAGGAGAAATAAAAAAATGAACGAATAGGAGAAGCATATGTGATGAAATAAGGTAGATATAGAGGTAAGCTACCCATCTTCCAAGATCATGGTGACCTATTTCTTAGCTATGGATTAAATGGGTCAGTGGGTAGCCATTCAGAGTTGGATAGCTAGATGATGATGAATGTGGAAGAGTGTTCGCTCTTAAAGATGAACTTGAATCAAGAATTGTTGTCATAGGAAAGCTAATTATTGAAATTGAAAGTCTCGTAGTTGAGAACAAACATTAGAAAAGATTACGACAATTTTTTTATTAGGAGAATGAGCACAAAGAATAAATCATGAGGCAAAATTTCTATAGAGAAGAAACGAAAAGAATTCAAGAAGTGATGGGTAGCTATCTAAAAGAAAGAGAGGGTCGATATGGAAAACTAGAGGTTGACTTTGTGTCAATAAGGAAGGAACTTGAAAAGATAAACAATCAGTTATAGTTGTAGAATAGTACCAAGCTCTTGGACAACATGATTAATAGCCAAATATCTCCCTCTATCAAATCTGGTATTGGAGTTCATAACGAAGAATCTAGTTCGCATGAAAGTGGAAACAATAATGCAATACCAAAAATTCTTGTAGTAGAAAATCGTAGTAAAGTGAGTAGCAAGAGAGGAAGCAAGTAATAGAATAAATACCTAAGAAATGAACCAAGAAGAGCAGAAAAATTGAAGAATTCAAATGAGGGAATATTAATCCCTTTTCTCCTTTGATGGATAAGGTTGAATGTTACATTCACCATAACAATGGAAATTTTATAGCCAAATATAGAAGCATATTGTTTAGATATTATTAGAAAATTATGTAGTAGGTTTGGAAGAAAAAGAGATCATCATCTTTCTGGTATACAAATTCATTCTATGATTACTGTTTTGCATGTAAAATCTTTGGACATAAGCATGGGGGCTCATTGGGGAATCAATACTAACCACATGTGGTCCCTGGATATATATTGAGTAAAAACTTACATAATATATTGAGCATATAATAGGGGGTAAAGGGTTTCTATATTTACAGGTATAAAAAATGGGGCTCAAAGTTAATCAAAAATATAAAGGGGTAAAAAAAGTGTTAACAAAAAAATGGATATGTACAATATCTATTGAAAGTGGGTGTTTTACAAATTGGGAAGGTGTATTAGGCTCGTATTGGTTGGGGGTAAAATAATGTTATTTTTAGAGGTATTTTTCAACGTGTAGTGAAATTAGGAGTATCTTTTAGTATACCACGAATGCACATGATATGTCAAAGGTTCATTGAGTAAAGCCCTCATCGACATAAGGTAGTTGATTGTAGATCTCATGTATGGAGTATAAGAATGGAAATGCAAAGTAGAGATGTAATTTGAACAATAGAGGGTATGATATTATTGGCTCATATATTGGTCATGCCAGATGTTATACATCTAAAAATATTGGTCACATGGATAGATATTGTAGACTGTTGAGCTGCTCAAGGCAATCCATGTAGCAAGAAGATTGTATTCGACATAGAATAAAATCAGAGGAGAACATGCATATCAAAAATAAGCCTAGTAAATTTTGGAAGAATAAGAAACAATAAGTGAAGTGTGCTTATGCTCTATGCACACTTGAAGAAAATGAAAAATCGTACATAGACAAGATGCTCCCATCATATGTCAGGAGATAAAAGTAGATTCCTCTCCTTGAAGTAAATCAAAGCTGGTCATGTTATTCATGGAGATAATTCTCGAGCTAAGGTGTTAGTAAAATATAAGGCCAAAGTTGGTGATGAGAAAACAAATGCAACTGATGTGTTGTTTTTTTTTTTCTCAGTAAAAGTTAAATCTATTAAGGGAGAATATAGTACAATAAGATATTACAGCCAAAAAAGCAGGAACAAGGGCAGCCAGAAAGGATGAACTATCCACCTCGGCCCCTAGAAGAGAAGGAAGAGACGGGAGCTAAACATGAAGAAACAAGAGGAGCATAGAAGCAGAGCAGAACAGAGGATTCTACCCAACATGGATGGAATCAACAAATCGGCACTTTTTCCCTTTCTCTTTACCTACTTCGACCCACTCAGGAGAGCATTGCTGGTGAGGCAAGATTTGCAAGCTGAGCTGGGCAGAAGGAGAAGTTTCCTTGTCTGAATCCGATGGAGAAGATTCATGATTCCTTTTCTGAGAGATTGGCTGAACAGACAAGTCCGCCTGCTCAGCCTGGGGCGGATTCTGAGCTAGTTTTGCTTCCATATCTTCCGCGGTATCTTCCTCATCATCCGTGCTGAAATCAAAGTCGTCCATGGGGGGAGGGGTATGAGGCTTCCAGCTCTTAGATTTCTTCTTAGGATTGGCCTTCTTTTTGTGTATCGGCATCGTGGGACAGGAGCTTTGAAGGTGCCCTGTGTGATGGCAGTTCCGGCAACGAAAGGCTGTGTTCTCGTAGTTCAGGGCCTGAGTCCAATGAAAGTCTCCAATTTTGAGATTGATCTGGTCAGGGAGACCTTTGCTCATGTCTATTTCTACACAGATTCTGGCAAAGGTATAGAGGCCCTTTTCCCCTCTTGAGACGTCTGTATCAAGGAGGCGGCCTAGAGCCTTGCCAATCCCTTGGAAAACCGCAAAATGCCATAGATGCGCCGGGAGATTGGGGATTCGGACCCAGATGGGGAGCTTGGTTATGACTGCTGTAGCTGGGTCGAAATCTGGGAACCATGGGGTGAGAAATAATCCTGCTGAGCCCCAGAACCATGGACCTGCAGTAAGGGCTTTTTGATAGTCCTCATCGAAGGCGAACACTACAATGAAGAAGCCCTTTGAGCATAACAGAACCTTGCAGTTGTTGGTCCAGTTGGAGTGGATCCATTGGTAGAGGTCTGCTGTACGTGGCCAGAGTCCATTAAACCTGCAAATAATGGCGTGCTCTGCAAACTTTTGGGTTTGCTCATCTAGCGATGGATGCATTATTTCAATGGTGGGGGTTTCCTCCAGTTTGTCCACCAGAAAAGGTTTGGGAGCCTGAACTGGTGGAACTGTCTTTTCAGGCTTCTTAGCATGGACTGCATCTTTATATGAAAATGCCTTAGCTGAGGATGACTCTCCAGCAGCTCCTCCTCTCAAACGAAGGGTTAAAATAATGGATGCATCTTTCTTAATGCCGTAAAAAGAAATAGGATAGAGATCCTCAAGTTGTTTACCTTCGTGGAGAAGTCGTTGAGCTGCAGAGGGGATCCCCAGTTTGATGTTCAGTGTATGCTTGATATTCTGCACTAGATCTCTCTGGCTTACCCATTGTAGCATAGTTTTGCCTGTAATGAGCTTGATTTGTATCTAGAATGAGGAAGAAAAGTCTGAATTCCTCTTTCCCCTGCAGATCTGTGAAGAGAGGAGGCATTCGCGTTGATTGATTTTCGTTTCCTGGATTTGCCTCATGGGCAAAAGATGCGTACAGCCAGTCGGTGCAAACCCTTCCTTCCCGAAAGCCACGATCAGAGGAGAAGCAGCGAAGGGTTCTGCGTGATCGTCCTTGGCCGCTGCGCCGGCATTCTGAAGAGGGCCACATAAGCGTGTTGTGGAAGCAGGGGGCTGAGGCCATGCTACTCCAGAGCTCTCGGCGAAGAGATCTGCGTGAGCATCCGTGTCTGCGGCGCTGGCGTTCATGGTATGGACATCTTGCAAATCTGTAGAGAGGAAAAAGACCCTTAACCTGTGCATGAATCTCTTGAAACCATCCGCAGCAGGGGCGTTCAAAGACCCGATGGCGGCCGAGGGCAAGGAGGATGCAAATCTAGGGTTCATCCTCGGAGCCATAGTTTCACTCAACTGATGTGTTGTTAGGTGAAGGATGAAATCATAATATCCTAAGTGTGAGTTGAATGGTTGATGAAGGAAAATAAGTCATCTTCAATTTCAAATGTTTCAAAATCCGAAAACAAGGCTTAAAGAAGTTTATAGAAAGAGGAATTAGAACCTTAGATAATGTGTATATACTAAAAATAAGAGTAGGGAAAAGTAAGAGGGTGAAAACAATTTCCTCCTCTTTAGACTCTGAATAAATTAAACAAAGTCCTAGTGAAATCCATTGTTACTTATTGTATATTCACTAAATATTACATAATAGAAATAAGAGGTTCGGATAGTCTCAGGGGGTGCGTATGGTAGCATCATGAGTTACATAAAAAGGTGATGATTATGATTTGTCGTATAAGCATGGTGAATCAAAAGCCCTGAAATGAAGATCAGGCCCACAGGATCAACAAAAATGTTGAAAGTGCATGAGCTCACGGGGAGCTTCATTATGAGGAGTTTCAATGTTTGTACTTTATTTCCATTGGTAACAAATGTATATGTTAAATCCATGAGTGGAAAATAATTTGAACCAAACATGTGTGTTCTTGCTTTAGTAGGTGTAGTATCTTGCATGTTGCAAGGAGGCATGAATAAGAGCAACAAAAAAGTCATTAAAAAACAACCTTGTGGGATTGATTGTGCACAACCATAACATATGTTCAAGGGGATCATATCTAATCATTGTCAGATTATACAACAACATCGTTGTTGGGATGGTTGAAATTAATGCCCATTATTTGTAGGAGGTACAAGAGTGAGAAGCAAAGATCCCTTAGTTTCTAATGTCTATTTGTAGGTGTGTTGTAGTTGATCATATATATCAAATATTTTGTTAGAAAATTTATTCTTAGCATGATGTTCAAAAGGGGAGAGGAAAATCAGATTGGATTACCCTTTTCTATTGATGTCAAAGGTGGAGAATGAAACTAGCTAGCTAATGGAGAATGAAACTAGACAACGGAGAGAACTAATTGGTGATGCGGCTATAGTATTTCTATGAATGAAAAAAGGGGGTACTATGGGAAACATGGTTTTTCCATTGATGTCAACAATTGAGTCAGTTCTGCAATGGTTATTGATGTCAATAGATGTAGGGTGTGTGTATGTTGGCCTAATGAATTTTAGTGTTACAGACGTGCTTGGACATGTTGATTTTAAGGTATGAACATACATGCGTGAAAGCATTTTAATCTTTTCGCAAATCAGGCAACAAACATTGATTATGAAAGCACAGTCAATAGATGCAGCCCAAATTGATAGTGTTAAAATGTCAGACAAAGTCAAGATTATGAATGATTAATATACGTCACCATTGTATAATAGGCATAAATAAATACATGATCTCTCCCAATGTATCTTCCCTAAACGATTTTATTTGTTTCACAAGTCCGTGTTAATATGGTCCAAGATGATAACTTAATCAATGTGTTGATCTAGTCACGAGTTACTCATTTTGATATGGTCGATCAGTAATCAATGAGTGTGTTGGTTGTGTTCTTTTGGTCTTTTGTCCATTCATGTGTATTGTGGATCGTATAAGAGAATGGATACATCTATCTATTGGTAATGTGGATCATATTGGGTGCGATGACTATGTACGGAGTAAGATCAAGGAGCAGGGACATAGTGTGATTAATAGTGTGATAGGGCCAATTGCATATAACTAAGCATGAGTGAGCCAGGAGTGTGTGATATCAATGGCTGAATGCGCATGGTGAGAATTATGGACTAAGGATGTTATGGAAACTGCACAATGTGCATGTAATTTTGGGTAATGTGCGTGATGCTACAAGATTGGAATGGAGCAACCAATGTAATTTTGTTTTTGCTGTAGCTATTAATCTAAGTGTAAAATTGTTGAGGTCAATGGATCGAATATGTTATTTGACATGCATTTTGGGGATAAAATATAATTGTACCAACCATTTTATGAAAGCGTTGTTACAATGATCATGTGCTGCAAATGATAGAGTATTATTGTATCTACTAATATATCATGTGCCATTAATATATTGATTGGATTGCCACTACCAAGATTTACTTGTTTGAGCATTTCATATGTTAAGCAGTGCTAGTGTGTCTTATGGCTATGTGTAGAGTATTTTACTATTAATTCATATGTTGTTGTTGGAGATGTCAAGATATATGTTGATGATGGTGCGTGAATGTTGTATGCTACTCCTAGTACATGGTTGAGTTTCTATCTTGCAGAGAGTTCATATTGATGCCATGTATTTTAGTTTTTGTTGATACCATGCAAATCTAAGTGTGAGTATGTTGTTGTTTAGAGTGTTTGAGTGCATGTTACTACTATGGAGTTCAAGGATAACGTCCTTGAGACAAACAATCAAGAGAATGTTTCCTATTCTCTCATTAGTTTTGTTCAACTATTCATTGAGTTGGGCATGAAGGCTAACCATTGTGTGCGAGGATGCAATCAAAACATTGCAACATGTAACCAATTGATGTAAGGAAGTGACATCACAATAAGAGAATAGGAGCCACTAGCAAGCCATGTTGTTTACAAGGTGAAGGGTTATTGGAGATGATATATACAAGAAAATCTAAGAGCATGGAAAATGATAATATATCTACGATCTTTCATTTTGGTAAAGTTTCCATACATAAATCAAAGGCCATTAATAATGAGAAAGAGAGTGAGGCATAATGAATTTGGGGATCATTTCATGAAAATGCTAGTTATTGCACAAAATGAATTTGTACTCTTGTAATGGTTAGAATGTGGGCATAGACCAATGAAGTACGGTTATCTATGACAAATTGTAGGTAAAAGGAAGGAACATGAGCTTATTTTTTAGAGGTTTTTGCTAAACATGAAACGTAGGTGCAGTATAGATAGAAAAAGATGTAGTTTAGATCACACTCTCAAACCACTGAAGAAAAAGGGAAATTTGATGAAAGTAGACACTTAAAAAAATATGGTCCAAAATTGGGGAAACTTGTGTAGCTTAAGGGGGCTTCTACTCTAGCTAAAAAAGGAAACATTTGGTACAAAAGGCTTAAAATAAGTCTAAGATAACTAGAGAGAAATTGAAACAAGTATCCAAGGAGTCTACTGAGTTAAACATACAACAAAAATTGAAAATGATAATATTTAAGCTATGGGAAAACCACAAAACATCAAACAAGAGACTAGAATCACAATCGTGAACTATGAAAAAGACACTAAAGAGAGAAATTAGGGCACATGTGAGTCATTCTAATGATGAAATGGAGGTTCCTTTTGTCATCTTAATGTGAACTTGGTTTGGTTAGTACATGGTATAAGGATATCTAAGGGAACATGTATATAGCTAGAAAAATATGAAAAATCCATATAATGGAAGAATAATGCTTGAAATCAATGAAAATGACTTACCCTATATCATAATATAAAAAATGGACATGAATATAAAGAAAATATGAATATATAAATAATCGAGAATGACATAAACATAAATATATCTTTATGTAAGATGAACCATACTAGTTAGGTCTAAATTTTGTAAAAAAAAATCCTATGAGATAGATCTGGAAGAAGTCTCTCAATATAGATCTTAATACATAATTTCATCTTGGTTAAAACCCTAAACTATATTATGCTTTCATGGGTAAAGTTTGTACTTAAAAGTGCGTTGAGTTAAGACCTAATAAAAGAAATGTTAAGACACCCTAAACAATATAAAAGAATAATAAATCATTGTACAAGTAAATTTCCTAGCAGGGACAAGACGTGAGTATCAAAAAAATTCAAAATACTTAATGAGTAGCTTATATGAATAATAATATCCGTACTCTAACATATACACATTATTATAAATTTGATAAAATCGTTATATATAGAAGTATTGAGACTTGTGACTTAAAGTGTATTCCTAATTTTAGATGTCCAATAATATTTAAAAAATAAAAATTACTTTGATTCTATTTTAAATCTTAAATTATCAGATATTTAGAATTTTAAAATACAATTTAAATTCAAAATTATCAAAAAATAAAATTCATTATAATATAGATTTAATATTATTTAATATAAAAAGATCAATACATAATACAAAATTAATAACTAACACTACAATATTACATTGCAGAACAAACCAAAACAGCAAAAGGAAACAAACGGAAAAATACCAAACCTCAGACTGATTGACTCAGTCGAATACAAATATAAAACCACGTCGAATGTCTCATCCCTTTTCTCTGAATCGTCGAGTATAATACTATAATCCCAAACTGTTTCATATCTAATTCATTTGTTTAAAAATAACAAAGGCCAAACTTTTCAATAAACTACTAAGACCTATTCCATATAAGATATATAAATATGTCCTCAAATTTGGCAAATCAACTTACTGTGAATACCCTAAAGCGTGGAAACGAAAGAAAATTATATTAGATCAAACTTTTAGTAATTACCTGCGGTAGATCTCCCAAATTGATAACGAGGGCGTTAGCGATGGGTTTTACAGCAACCCATTTTCCATTTTTGAGTACTTGCAAACCATCAACATCGCCTTGCATTAGAACAGTGATGCCACTTCCGTCTGAATGGCCTGGTAAACGCATGGTAAGATCTGGGTTTGGGCATGGAGGATAGTAATTGGTAACCATATCCTGGCCGTGGTTTTCAAAGTTTGTATTCAAGTATCTTGGCCCGTAACCTTAGAGCCAGCGCTCTGACGTTCATGGAATACTTGGCTACGATCTCTCTGTCACCAGAACATAGGTTAGTCAATTTTTTTGTTATTCTGCTGGCTTGGAACCAGGGCTACTCTCTCACATATATATATATATATATATTTCTCCTTTTTGGGAACAATTTTTGAGTTTTTAGATATTAATTTGGCTGATAAAATTAAAAATTATAATTCTATAAACTAAATATGTTATAAAAATTAACCCAAAATCACCTCATCCAAAATGATATCTAACCCCCCAAAAAAACAACATATCAACCCTGAATTGATTAGCTGTAGGCTGCGGGTTTTTCGGGCCAAGAGCTCATGACTTCACCCATAGGATGAAATGGATGTGACAGATTCTCTCCAGTTAAGGAAGCCAAACCCCCTTTGTCAGTGAAGCTCTTAGAAAGCCAAACCCTCTGCTTTGGGTCCTCTGAATAGAGACATGCTCGGTCCTCCACAGGCATTTCGTGTTAGAAATTCTTCAATTTCAACAAAGATTCTTCTATATGCGGAATAACTGAAAAGAATCATCAAATCTTAATGCCCAGGGATACGAGTTACCTCCCGCCATTGGTGATGTATTGATGCAGGCCACAGTTCACAAGCTTCTCCTTCAGCACTCCAGCTTCTGTCCAAGCAAAAGAAAAAGAACACAAAAGATCTGAAGGCACTTCCAAGCTCTACTATCTCAGCTAGATGGTGTAAAACTGAAGGGGATTGAGATATAAGCTTGGGGACCAAACAGATGAATTTATAGCTAAGCTTCCATCAAGCTTCTGATAGCTATGTGTCAGATGTCCCACAGATCAAGGCAGAGAACTCCAGATGGGAGTAATGGACCACTTCAGTAGCTCCTAACAATAAATTTATTAGCTGCAGTTGATTTCCTTAACTTAAGGAAACTACTGCAGTTGGTTTCCATAAGTTAAGGAAAGACTGCAATTTAAATTCCATAATTTTAAGCAGCAATTGTGTAAAACTTAATGGAGCTAACATTTCGAAAAATTCTTTAGCGATTTCCATCATGCTTTTCATGACTGTCTCTGGCACTCCATGGTTCACTATCTGACCTGAAGATTGCTGATGAGTTGGAATTGAGGTATATGGTACCTGAAAAAAGCCATCCTCCTCACATGCATGTTGGATTTCATGGACCACCTCTGCTCTGTTAGGGCCATCCAGGTCCTGGAGATCCACCACCGCAATGCTCTCAGAGTAAGACACTTCACACAACTTGGGGCGTTGACTGAGAGGCAGGAAATACTTATCCTCCACCTCACTCCCGTTTTCTCCATTGGAGAGTAGGTTTTCTATAATTACACTGAGGTCGCTCCGAACCTCCTCTGATTTAGATGACATCTTTCTGAACCTCTGAACGGCAGAAAAAGTTTGAAAAAGAAATAGATTGAGGTGCACTACATGGAATGGAAGTGCAGGAGCATTCTTAGTGCGTAATTATTGTTATATTAGGAAATATTCTTTAGAAGTCGTTCTCTGCATGAATAATTTCCGTTAGAATTGATATTGAATAACCATGTGTTCTATAAGAAAAAGATAAAATAAATATTTTAACATAATTTAAAATAAATATTTTATATAATTTTGTTTTTATATTTAATGGAAAATGTTTTTTAATTTTTTTTATAATTGTTTTTTATATTTTAATATAAGGGAAATATATATATATATAGATGTGTAACTTTTATATTATTTAACCAAATCATTTGATTTATATTTTTGTTTGACTTTGAACATTTTAAAACTAATAAAACTTCAAATTTAAAATAAAATTGAGTATTAAATTTCATATACTAATTTTTATTTTATATACTAATATTTATTATTAATATATAAATATATATTACAATATATATTTATTGAAAAAAAATAATAAATAAATATAATACAGAAATTACACATAAAATAATTTATATATTTCATTTGATAATCAAAATACATGACAAATAATATTTACGAGATCTAAAAAATTTAAACTAATTGAATCTTAATAACCCAATTTAACCAACAAATTCCAAACTAGTTGAATAGCTTTTAACTTCCTGTGATTTAAACTAGTTGAATAGCTTTTAAAAGCATTAAAAGATTGAATGGTCAATTATAATTGTTTTTTTAATTATTTGAATGATCTCTCTTTATTTAAGCTATGTGTGGATCTGGTTCTTCATCTTGTACAGATGATGAATCACACTTGTTGGTTGTGGACGAATGAATTTTGATGTGATTACACCGAAATGCTTCGACAAATGAATTTTGATGTGATTATCGCAGAAAACTGTCTCAAAAATTTGATATGGATCACAGAAGCCTCAATTAAATAATAGCATTAAAAGTTTCAAATTGGCTTCTTGTAAGAAATATTAGAAGATATTTTTTACAAGTCATTGTATACATGAATAATTTATGTTATATTTAATACTGAATAATTATGTGATCTCTAAAATTTCCACTATATTTAATATTGAATAAATATGCTATTTTTAAGTAAAAGATAAAATAAATATGAGTTTATAGAAATATTTTTGGAAAAATCACAATCAACAAGTGTGGTTCATCGAACCAACTTGTCCTGACGATGAACCACTTATTGATTCCACAAAGATTTTCTGATGTGATTTTTCCGAAAATATACCTTATGGATCTTAAATTCAAATAAAAAAATAATTTAATATTAATTTTTAAATAAAGTATTATATATATGTTTTTTATTTTATTTTATTTTAAAATAATTAAATTTTTTGTTTTTAAATATATATATATATATATATAATACAAAAGAGATATAATTTTTTTTCTCAGCATATTTATAATTATTTTATTGTTTAGCCAAATCACATTATTGTTTACATGGCTGCTGAGGCCCACCTCTCCGCCTCCATTTACATAGACGCCACCTCTCCGCCTCCATTTACATAGACGGGTATCGTTGTTAATTTACCAAAATTAATTATTTAAAAACACTCGCAAACCCGATAGTCGATACATGGAAAATGCAAATGGGATGGTGCATACGTGGAATATACAGCTGTTACGGTTTTGCCGATTCCTTTGTTTCTTCAATTTTCGTAGATTTTCTAACTACTAGCTAAAAACACATCCGAAAGGAAGAAATGTTTTTTTAGTTGTCATAGGCACTTTAATAAGTTCACATTTCGCTGGTTAGTCAATGCAGAAGTAAATGGCTTTGTTTTTTTTTTAAGCATATCTTCTAAACAATAAAGTGTTCATTTTTATTTTAATTTTTCAATTTTTTTTTTTAATTATGGTAAGTGGTTATTTCTAAACTTATTTTTGGCCTTTTTAGAAGGGGTATGTTACGGTATATGAGTATGAAAAGATTTGAGGTATATTAATATTCTAACAAAAATTGGAAGATGGGATATCTCCAAAAGTTCATGTTCCCGTATATATTTATAAATAATTATTTTTATTTATAAATTTTAGTTTGTTTGGTAAATTAGAATATAGACTTTTTCTTAATGATTTTTTCATGCTTTTAAATTATATCAAACAAGTGTTATAACATTGTTAAAAAGTAAGTAAATGAATATAATAAGTCTCACTATTCAATTAATGAGCAAAGTCATTTTCCTAATTTTGATCTATGAAAAGGTGAGACTGGAATAACAAATACAACCCAGCCAACTTTACCTTTGTCTAATCTACTATTAACCGAGTCATAAGAATACCCAAATTACTATGCCTTTGTCTAATCCACAATTCAACCAACCATGGAAATACCTTGGTTGATGATTTTAATAAATCAAATTTTTGAATATTTAAAGCTTTTTCAGAAGAAATAATATTAGAAGATTTTGGCCGAGGTGTTTCGAACCAACTAGTGTGTTTCTAACCAACCAATGTGGTTTATCTTCAGAACAAGATGAAGAAATGGATCCAAGCAACAAGTTAAATAGAAAGACAAACGATCCTAACTGTTACAAGAAAACAACTATATTTGACTTGGAGAGGAAAATTTAAATAATTTTTCTAGTATTTGATAATATTTTTTATTATTTTTATAATATTTTTTATTTAATTTTAACCAATATTTTTATAATATTTTTTATTTAATTTATTAATTTAAAAATAGCAAAGGCCAAATTTTTAAATAGCCTAATAACACCTATCACATATGAGATATATAAATATGCCCTCTTCTATAAATGGATATTTGACAAATCACATTACTGTAAATAGGAAGCATGGAAACTAACTGGCCATTCAAGCAAATAGTGATAATGTTAGCGATGGCTTCTCTAAGTGAAAGTAAAAAATAAAATTCATTCACCATTCACCATTATCCTCGGTGTATTCAATTTTGAAATAATCCAAACATTTCTTGCGCTTAAATTCCTTGCCATAGGCGACTCTCACAAATTCTTCAACCTTAAATCCTCTGTACAGAGCTAGATGTTGTTCATCAACTACTGATGCTACAGGAGCAATCAAGGCATTGTGTGAAGGGACATAAAACGTAGCAACTGATATACATGTAGTGGATGTGTTTGTTATTGCTTGATGATCAACACTATGGAATTTCTCATTGCTCACTGCCTGAAAAATCTTTGCCATTAATAATTCCATGCTCATGTTTTTAAATGAAGTAAAGTTATATTAATCAAGTTTTCGCAATTACCTTCAGATCTCCCAAATTGATGACGAGTGTGTTAGCTATGGGTGCTACAACTCATTTTCTATTTTTCAGTATTTGCAAGCCATAAACACGGCCTTGCATTAGAACAATGATGCCACTTCCGTTTAAATGGCCTGATAAACCAAGGGTAAGATCTGGGTTTGGGGTATGGAGGACAGTAATTGATAACCATATTTTGTCCATGTTTTCCAAAGTTTGTATTCAAGTAATTAGAATCCAACCCTAGAGCTTAAAAAATGGTAGTGAGTAACCTTAAAGCTAGGGCTCTAATGTCCATAGAATACTTGGTTGCAATTTCTCTGCCACCAAAATATGGGTTGGTCAATTTTTTTTGGGATGACCTTAAATATGATATTCAAAAGTTTGTGGCAACATGTTTGGTTTGCCAAAAAAAATAAAGTTGAGATAATTTAGATCTCAGGGTTGTTACAACCTTTAGCCATTCCAAGTCAACATTGGGAGGAGGTCTCAATGGATTTTATCACAGGTTTGCCTAAGTCGGAAGGAAAAAGTGTCATCAAGGTGGTAGTTGATGGGCTTAGCAAGTATGCAATTTTTTGTGCATTATCTCATCTTTTTAAATCCAATACAGTTACTGCTGCATTTATGGAAATAATTCAAAAGCTACATGGAAACCCAAAGGTTATTGTAAGTGACAAATATCTCATTTTCATTCGAAATTTTGTGATGGATTTTTTTTCTTTCCTTGGTAATCAATTAACTCATAACTCATCATATCATCCTTAATATGATGGGAAAATTGATATAGTGAAGAAATGTTTGGAAGGATATCTTTGTTGCTTTGTATCTAATAAACAAACACTATGGGTAAAGTGGATGCCTCTTGCAGAATGGTAATATAACACTTCCTTCCATAGTACAACAACAATGACCCAATTAATGGAACTCTGTGGATATCATCCATCGTCCATCACATCCTATTTAAAGGAAAATGCTAAGGTTCAAGTAGTGGAAGATTACATTGAGAATCAACAACAAGTTCTCCAACTCTTAAAGGATAATCCCTATGGCATAGAATCAAATGAAACAATAGGTAGATCAACATTGTAGTGAAAGAAGTTTTGACAATAGGTGATTGGGTATTTTTACGACTACAACCATACAAACAAATGTCCCTCAAGCAAGCTAAGAAGGATAAGAAAAGATCACCCATGTACTATGGTCCTTACAAGGTGTTTCAAAATATTGGTGCTATGGCATACAAATTAGAGTTGTCTACATCTTCTCGAGTACACCTAGTTTCCATGTTTAATATTTAAAGAAGGTTATTGGTGACAAGCTCCTAGTTTAAACGATATTGCTAGAACTTAACGAGGAGGGAAAAATCATACCAGAGCCTGAAGAAATGACTGAAACAATAACACGACAACTATGAAATCGATCAATTCAGAGAATATTAAGTGGAAGAACTTACTCACGACAATTCCACATTGGAGGATGCAAATTTTATAAAAATTCATCCAAATATACACAAGCGTTGTGGACAACACTTTTTTTGAAGGAGAGGTGCATGTTAAGTCCCTATAATACTAGCAGAGCCCCTTTATTGTTATTGTTAGTGTATCCCCCTTATTATTGTTGTTGTGCCATGTATCTCCCATATTGTTATTTTTGTGCCCCATAGAAGCCCACTATTGTTATTGTTGTGCCCTTACATTATTATTGTTATGTAGGCTCTGGTTATATTGTGACTCCTTAGGCTCCTATATATGCCAAGGAAGTCTTGTCATTTGTATCATCCAATAATTTCCCATTTACGTGAAGAAAGAAGGTTTCTTTCTCAAAGAGGCTAATTTTCAAGTCATTCATCTATCTTTTCTTTTGTCTTATGATCTGGTTGCATAACAACTTGAGTCTCAAATTGGCCTCATATTCTCTTGGGTTTTGAATAACTCTTGTGTTATTTATTCTTCCTTTTTTTAAGATTTTAGGAGTGGATTGAACTATTTCCATTGTAACTTGAATATAAGAGAATGTTTTCCCACTATCCTTTCTAAACTTTAGCGTAGAGGGGAGGATTAAGGGGGCCCACACTTTTAGACCTACTTTAGCTAATTTAGTTTCCTTCTCCAACTTAAATAAGGGATAACATGACATGCATGATGCTCATGAATATTTGATAATATCCATGACCACTTGGTGTTGAAAAAATAATGGATTTAATTTGAAGGAAAAGGACCAAAATATTCTTTGGTTTCCATAAAATGTAGGATGGGATTATGGCCTAATATTGATGAGGGAGGGATGGAGGAGGGGTTAATAGAGTTTGAAACAAGGGTTGAGTTTGAAGAAGGGCTAATGTATTTTTTCACCTAAGGGTCGATATCCTATTATTGTAGGTATAAGCACCTCTTTTTGGCTTGATGTATACCATGTCTTAATTAGTGATTAGATCATCTAGAGATTCATAGAAGGGATTTCTAAAGAAGGAAACCCCTATCTTTTTAGAGAATTGTGGACCATATTTATATCCTTAGTAAAAATTCTTTGAGAATGAGGATAAATTCCTTTTAAGACTCCAAAATATTCCTAACATCATTTTTTATTAGAGTAATGATTAGGATCACTAATATTGAAAATGTTTACCTAGTTTTCCATCGAGATTCTATTGAACATTATGAAAATCCAGTTATATGAACCTTTTTCTTTCTTTCTTTATTTCTATGATATATATCTCTTTATTTTCCTAAGTCATATATTCCCTACTAGAGGGTCCTCTTTCAGTTACACGTACCCATACATTATTTTTCCACACATTGTTGAGGATTACAAGGAATCTTTCCTCCTTGACTTTCACCCATTGAAGTAGGAGATTTGTTGGTTTTTAATTTCTTATCAGGTCATATTCCACCTCTTGTTTATGTTTTCTACCTATCATTATATGTTGACATGATATCACTTTCCTTTCATATGCTAATAGGTTTGGATTATGTTTTATCATGGTTTATTTTTTTCTCTCATGGTTTACTTATGCATGTATGTTTTTTTCTCATGTTTCATGTCTAGATATGTTGTATAGTGTGCTAGTAATAATTGAATGATCTATTTAATTGAAAAATAAATAAAAAGTTTAAATAAATTATCCATATTGTATAGTATTGATTCATCATCCCCTTCTTAGTATTATCAAGCTCCCAACAATTGGTATTAGAGAACGTACCTACAAGTGGAGCTTGACCACTGTAAGGTAGATTTCATATTTTTTTTTCTTATCGATCATCAAGTGCAACTAAACTTAGAGCTGAAAAATATTAGGTATGGAGAGAAAATACTGGGTTTCAAATCTTAACATGTAGATATTATGTTTATGTATGGTATCTAAAGGTTATGGTAAATATTCCCCTTCAAAGCAAGTGCAATAGAAAAATTCCCAAGTTGAATGTGTATTCTTCAACAATGTTCATAATGGAAATCTTGAGAAGGTAATGGATCTACAATATACAAAACATATATGGGATATGTTCTAGGTCTTGTATGTAGGAGACATCAGTAGTGTAAACAAAGAGAAGGAAAAGAACAAAAAGAAGAATAACTTGAAGAAGAAGGGGTATTAAAATAAATTTTCTCAGTAACGATGAGATCCATCCTCCTAGTGTGAATACGATAGATCGTCAAGAGGAGAAATAAAAAATGAACGAATAGGAGAAGCGTATGTGATGCAATAAGGTAGATATAGAGGTAAGCTACCCATCTACCAAGATCATTGTGAGCTATTTCTTAGCTATGTATTAAATGGTTCAGTGGGTAGCTATTCGGAGTTGAATAGCTAAGATGATGATGAATGTGGTAGAGTGTTGCCTCTTAAAGATGAACTTGAATCAAGCATTGTTGTCATATAAAAGCTAATTATCGAAATTGAAAGTCCTGTAGTTGAGAACAAATATTAGAAAAGATTACTATAATTTTTTTATTATGAGAATGAGTGCAAATAATAAATCATGAGCCATAAGTTCCATATAGAAGAAATGAAAAAATTAAAGAAGTGATGGGTAGCTAGCTAAAAGAAAGAGAGGGTCTCTATGTAAAACTAGAGGTTGAATTTGTGTCAATAAGGAAGGAACTTGAAAAGGTAAACAATCAGTTATAGTTGGAGAATAGTACCAAGCTCTTGGACAGCATGATTAGTAGCCAACTATCTCCCTTTATCAAATCTAGTATTGGAGTTCATAATGAATAATCTAGTTCGCACGAAAGTGGAAACAATAATGCAATACCAAAAAATCTTGTAGTATAAAACTGTACTAAAGTGAGTAGCAAGAGAGGAAGAAAGTATTAGAATAAATACGTGAGAAATGAACCAAGAAGAGCACCTATGTCAAGAATATCATTCACTCCAACAAAAAAATGGAATAATTCAAATGAGGGAATATTAATCCCTTTTCTCCCTTCATGGATAAGGTTGAATGTTACATTTACCATAACAATGGACATTTTCTAGCCAAATATAGAAACATATTGTTTAGATATTATTAGAAAAGTATGTAGTAGGTTTGGAAGAAAAAGAGATCATCATCCTTTTGGTATACAAATTCATTCTATGATAACTACCTTGCATGCAACATCTTTGGACATAAGCATGGGGGCTCATTGGGGAATCAATAGTAACCACATGCGTTCACTCGATACATATTGAGGAAAAACTAACATAATATATTGAGCATTTAATAGGGGGTAAAGGGTTTTTGTATGGCCAGGTATAAAGAAATGGAATTCAAAGTTAAGGAAAAATATAAGGGGGTATAAAAAGTATTAACAAAGAAAATGGATATGTACATTATCTAGCAAAAGTGGGCATTTTACAAATTGGGAAGATGTATTAGGTTTGTATTGGTTTGGGGTAAAATAATGTTATTTTTAGAGGTATTTTTCAATATGTAGTGAAATTAGGTGTAAATTTTAGTAAACCATGAATGAATGTGATATGTCAAAGGTTCATTGTGTAAAGCCTACATGGGCATAATGTAGTTGATTTCAGATCTCATGTATGGAGTATAAGTATGTCAATGAAAGGTAGAGATGTAATTTGAAGAATAGAGGGCATGATCTTATTAGCTCATATATTAGTCATGTCATATGTTATACATCTAAAATATTGGTCATATGGATAGAGATTGTAGACTATTGAGCTCCTCAAGGCAATCCATGCAGCAAGAAGATTGTATTCGACATAGTACAAAACCAGAGGAGGACATGCATATCAAAAATTAGCCTACCAAAGTTTGGAAGAATAAGAAACAATAAGTGAAGTGTGCTCATCCTCTATGCACACTTGAAGAAAATGAAAAATGGTACATAGACAAAAGATGTTCCCATCATATGTCAAGAGATAAAAGAAAATTCCTCTCCTTGAAGGAAATGAAAGGTGGCCATGTTATTCATGGAGATAATTCCCGAGCTAAGGTGTTAGTAAAATATAATTCCAAACTTGGTGATTGGAAAACAAATGCAACTGATGTGTTGTTAGGTGAAGGATGAAAGAATAATACCCTAAGTGTGAGTTAAATGGTTGATGAAGGCAAAGAAGTCATCTTCAATTCCAAAGGTTTCAAAATCTGAAAACAAGGCTTAAAGAAGTTGATAGAAAGATGAATTAGAAACTTACATAATGTATATATACTAAGAATAAGAGTAGGAAAAAGTAAGAGGGTGAAAACAATTTCGTCCTCTTTAGACTCTGAATAAATAAAACAAATTCCTAGTGAAATCCATTGTTACTTATTGTATATTCACTAAATATTACAGAATAGAAATAAGAGGATCAGATGGTCTCAAGGGGTGAATATGGTAGCATCGTGAGTTACGTAAAAGGTGCTGAATATGAGTTATCGTAGAAGCATGGTGAAACAAAAGGCCTAAAATGAAGATCAGGTCCATAGGATCAACGAAAAGTTTGAAAGTGCATGAGCTCAAGGGGAGATTCATTATGAGGAGTTTGAATGTTTGTACTTCGTTTCCATTGGTAACAAATGTATATGTTAAATCTATGAGGGGAAAATAATTTGAACCAAACATGTGTGTTATTTGTTTAGTAGGTGTAGTCTCTTCATGTTGCAAGGAGGCATGGAGAACAGCAACAAAAAATTCATTAAAAAAAAACCTTGTGGGGTTTATTGTGCACAACCATAACATATGTTCAAGGGGAGCATATCTAATCATTGTCAGATTATACGACATCATTGTTGGCATGGTTGACATTAATGCCCATTGTTTGTAGGAGGTACAAGAGTGAGAAGCAAAGATCCCTTAGTTTCTAATGTATATTTGTAGGTGTGTTGTAGTTGATCATATATATCAAATATTTTGTTAGAAAAGTTATTGTTAGCATGGTGTTCAAAAGGGGAGAGAAAAATCAGATTGGATTACCATTTCCTATTGATTTCAAAGGTGGAGAATCAAACTAGATAGCTAATGGAGAATGAAACTACCCAATAGAGAGAACTAATTGGTGATGCGGTTGTAGTATATCTATGAATGAAAAAAGGGTAGACTATGGTCAAGATGGTTATTCCATTGATGTCAACAATTGAGTCAGTTCTACAGTGGTTATTGATGTTAATAGATGTAGTGTGTGTGTATGTTGGCCTAATGAATTTTTAATGAATTTTGGTGCTGCAGACGTGCTTGAACATGTTTATTTTAAGGTATGAACATATATGGGTGAAAGCATTTTAATATTTTCACAAATCAGGCAACAAACGTTGATTATGAAAGCACAATCGATAGATGTAGCCCAAATTGATAGTGTTAAAATGGTAGACAAAGTCAAGATTATGAATGATTAATCTATGTCACCATTCTATAATAGGCATAAATAAATACACAATCGTTGCCATTGTATCTTCCCTAAATGATTTGATTTGTTTCACAAGTCCATGTTGATATGGTCCAAGATGATAACTTAATCAATGCGTTGATCTAGTCACAAGTTACTAGTTTTGATATGGTCGATTGGTAATCAATGAGCATGTTGGTTGTGTTCTTTTGGTATTTTGTCCATTCATGTGTATTGTGGATCATATAAGAGAATGAATACATCTATCTGTTCGTAATGTGGATCATATTGGGTGTGATGATTGTGTATGGAGTAAGACCAAGGAGTAGGGACATAGTGTGATTAATAGTGTGAGAGGGCCAATTGCATATAACTGAGCATGAGTGAGTCAAGAGTGTGTGATATCAATGGCTGAATGCGTATGGTGAGAATTTTGGACTAAGGATGTTATGGATACTGCACAATGTGGATGTAATTTTGGGTAATGTGCGTGATGCTACAGGATTGGAATGGAGCAACCAATGTAATTTTGTTTTTGCTGTAGCTATTAATCTAAGTGTAAAATTGTTGAGGTCAATGGATCGAATATGTTATTGACATGCATCTTGGGGATAAACTATAATTGTACCAACCATTTTATAAAAGTGTTGTTACAATGATCATGTGCTACAAAGCATAGAGTATTATTGTATCTACTAATATATCATGTGCCATTAATATATTGATTGGATTGCCACTGCCAAGATTTACTTGTTTGAGCATTTCCTGTGGTAAGTAGTGTTAGTGTGTCTTATGGCTATGTGTAGAGTGTTATACTATTAATTCATATGTTGTTGTTGGAGATGTCAAGGTATATGTTGATGATGGTGTCTGAATGGTGTATGCTACTCCTAGTACATGGTTGAGTTTCTATCTTGCAGAGAGTTCATATTAATGCCACATATTTTAATTGTTGTTGATATCATCCAAATCTAAGTGTGAGTATGTTTTTGGTCAGAGTATTTGAGTGCATGTTACTATTATGGACTTAAAGGATAAAATCCTCAAGATAAACAATCGAGAGAATGTTTCCTATTCTCTCATTAGTTTTGTTCAAGTATTCGTTGAGTTGGGCATGAAGGCCGACCATTGTGTGAGAGGATGCAATCAAAACATTGCAACATGTAACCAATTGATGTAAGGAAGTGACATCACAATAAGAATATAGGAGCCACTAGTTAACCATGTTGTTTACAAGGTGAAGGGTTATTGCAGATGAACAATCCAAGAAAATCTAAGAGCATGGAAAATGATAATAAATCTACGATCTTTCATTTTGGTAAAGTTTCCATAGATAAACCAAAGGCCATTAATAATGAGCAAGAGAGTGAGGCATAACGAATTTGGGGATCCTTTGATGAAAGTTCTAGTTATTGCACAAAAGGAATTTGTACTCTTGTAATGGTTAGAATGTGGGCATAGACCAATGAACTATGGTTATCTATGACAAATTGTAGGTAAAAGGACAAAAAAGGAGCTTATTTTTTACAGGTTTTTTCTAAACATGAAACATAGGTGTAGTATAGATAGAAAAAGATGTAGTTTAGATCACACTCTCAAACCACTGAAGAAAAAGGGAATTTTGATGAAAGTAGACACCTAAATAAATATGCTCCAGAATTGGGGAAACTTGTGTAGCTTAAGGGGGCTTCTACTTTAGCTAAAAGAGGAAACATTTGGTACACAAGGCTTAAAATAAGTTTAAGATAACTAGAGAGAAATTGAAACAAGGATCCAAGGAGTCTAATGAGTTAAACATACAATAAAAAATGAAAATGATAATATTTAGGCTATGGGAAAAGGGCAAACCATCAAATAAGAGACTAGAATCACAATCTTGAACCATGAAAGAGACACCAAAGAGAGAAATTTGGGCACATGTGAGTCATTGTGATGATGAAATGGAGGTTCCTTTCATCATTTTAATGTGAACTTGGTTTGGTTAGTACATGATATAAGGATATCTAAGGGAACATGTACATCGCTAGAAAAATATGAAAATTCCATACAATAGAAGAATAATGCTTGAAATCAAAGAAAATGACTTACCATACATCATAATACAAAAAATGGATAGTAATATAAAGGAAATATGAATATATAAATAATCAATAATGACATAAAGTAAACATAAATAGATCTTCCATAAGATAAGACATACTAGTTAGGTCTAAATTTTGTACAACAAAAGTCCTATGAGATAAATCTGGAAGAAGCCTCTCAACATAGATCTTAATACCTAATTTTTTCTTATATAAAACCCTAAACTATACTATGCTTTCGCGGGTAAAGTTTGTATTTAAAAATGTGTTGTGTTAAGATCTAATAAAACAAATGTTAAGAGACCCTAAACAATATAAAAGAGTAATAAATCATTGTACAAGTAAATTTCCTAACACTTAGGCCACATAAGTATTAAAATAATATTCAAAATACTTAATCCCTAGCTTATATGAATAGTAATATCCATTGTTACTTATTGTATATTCACTAAATATTACAAAATATAAATTAGACGCACGTATGATCTCGGGGGGTGCATATGGTAGCATCATGACTTACATAAAAAGGTGATGAATATGAGTTGTCGTAGAACCATGGTGAATCAAAGGGCCTGAAATGAAGATCAGGTCCACAGGATCAACGAAAAGGTTGAAAGTGCATGAGCTCAGGGGGAGCTTCATTATGAGGATTTTGAAGGTTTGTACTTTGTTTCCATTGGAAAAAAATGTATATGTTAAACCCATGAGTGGAAAATAATTTGAACCAAACATGTGTGTTCATGGTTTAACAGGTGTAGTCTCTTGCATGTTGCAAGGAGGCATGAAGAAGCGCAACAAAAATTCATTAAAAAACAACCTTAGGGAGTTGATTCTGCACAAACATAACATATGTTCAAGGGGAGGATATCTAATCATTGTTAGATTATACAACAACATCATTTTTGGCATGGTTGACATTAATTCCCATTGTTTGTAGGAGGTACAAGAGTGAGAAGCAAATATCCCTTAGTTTCTAATGTATATTTGTAGGTGTCTTGCAGTTGATCATATATATCAAATATTTTGTTAGAAAAGTATTGTTAGCATGGTGTTCAAAAGGGGAGAGAAAAATCATATTGGATTACCCTTTCCTATTGATGTCAAAGGTGGAGAATCAAGCTAGCTAGGTAATGGAGAATGAAACTAGCCAATAGAGAGAACTAATTAGTGATACGGATGTAGTGTTTCTATGAATGAAAAAAGGGGAGACTGTGGGAAACATGGTTTTGCTATTCATGTCAACAATTGAGTCAGTTCTGTTAACACCCAGGTTGTTCCCTATGACTCCCAAGGGAATACGGCCGGGGTAACCACTAACCAATCTTTGGATCACTGTTTCTAGCCAAACTGTGATCAGAGAGGGCTCTCTCTTTATGATTTGTAACTGTTTATGATAGGGTTTTAGGCTAGCTATTATGCACAGGTTTTGTTTATGTTTTGGTTGAAGAATATCCTTCAGATCTCTTGTGATGTGATTTTCAGAGAATCAAATGTCATTGGGCAATGGAGTCTGTAGCTGTAGGTGTCTGGAAACTTTGAGATGAACTGGTGAAACTTACAGGGCCATTTGGATGTTTCATAGAACAAATTTTGATTAAAGACAGGAAACAGGTAAGGCAAACAAATGAAAGCATTCAAGAATTTTCACTCGTTGTTAACTGTTTCCACCAAACTGGTTACGAGAAAAGACAGATGTCACAGGGGCAAACTTTCAATCCCTGGGAATGTCTATCACAGTGAAAGATATAGATTCAAAGTGCAGCAACTAAGAATTACACTTCTGTTACTATATCTGAGGAAAACATAGATAATAGCTCAGTTTGAGTTCAGGGTAATCATGGATTAAGTCCTGAACTATTCTTCTACTTTGCTATTAAGTGTAAAATATCTGAAACGAAAGAGAACAAAAGACTCGAAAACATGTAATACAGAGATTTGAGAAGACTTATTGTTTTATGAAACAACTGGAATCCTGCAACATTCACCCTTCATCACAACGCACCAACTACTCCATGCTTTGGAAATTCCATTCTCCTTTTCTATTATTTCTCTCTGGGAATTTTACAACGAGCGAGAGCTCTTCAAAGGAAAATTACAACAACCCTTTTCAACTGCTGTGAAGGGTGAATATATACTTGCGGTCATTTACAAAATATCTGAGTTCTGAGTTATCTCAGATTTTACATTCTTACCAACTACTTAAGATATTATGACCAAAATTTAATACAGCATTGATTACAGAGTACAGGCATTTTAATGCTCTGTCAGAAGATATTTTAGCCTTTGGAAACGGCTAAGTCGGTTGAGATATTCTGAATAAATGCTGGAAGACCTGTCTTTAAGGCTTGTACGCTGTATCCTGGACTTGTCACCTGTGATTGTGACTGCTGCTTGTGGTGAGTCAATGGTCCTGCTGAGTTGGCTCAGCCTCTGCCTCTTCCTTGTAGATATCTTTCTTCAAAATTGTGCCTGCGCATGTATGCTCATTTGCCTGGAGAATTAGCGCTACTGATTCTGGCCTGACAAAATTGTCTGTGTCAAATTTCTCCAGACATCCTGTGTGGGCAGTTGGTGTGCTAAGATTGCCCCTAGAGTTTCATCTGCTTCTGTGAATTTGAAGAAGTTAGGTGGTGTATCAAACAGATGCTCAACTTCATTCATGAGGAAAAATAAGTTCTCCACCCTGTCATACATAGTCTGCCCGGTGGCTGGCCCTGCGTCTGCTGAAGTGCTGGGCGGTTTTGCAATCTCTGCTACTGCATGGGCATCAATTCTCTTATTGTAATTGTCTAGGGTGAGCAGTCTTCCTACACTGCTTAAAATGCTGGGGAGGCCTCTGTTCTGTAGTGCCACGAATTTTTCCAGGAATCTGTTGATTTCAGTCTGCATATCCTGTGTCCTCCTCTCCAGTGTTCCAACCAAGTTCCTCAATGTTATGACTCTTTTGGCTACAGCAATTGTTTCTGTCCTGTTGGTGATTCCCATGACAGCTAATTGAGAGCTAGTCTTATAGTTCAGAATATTGATCATCCTAGTAGCAGCTTCTGGCATGTGTCCAAGGCTTGCCCTGGCTCTCTGTATTTCTCTGTTTGCTTTAGTGATGAGCACCATTTGCTCATCCATGGTCTCAATATATTGCCACTGGTTGGCAATGGACCGCCCAATGTTGCTCCATAGCACTGCTTTCATTTCAGCTGTCACTTTTTCTAGTGCAAGCTCTTTCTCTAGTTCAGCAATTCTCCTCTTAAGAGCTCTTACCTCTCTCTCCTTGGCTGCCTCATTCTGTTTGCTCTTGTCAAACTTTTCATTTACCTTAGCCAAGGTTTTCTTAAGTTCATCCATCTCTTTCATTTGAGATTCCATGGCTTGGATCTCAGCTTGCAGCTTTTGCATGTCTAAACTAGTAGCCTGTTCCGATGTTGTAGTTGTTGTTGCTGTGGATGGCGCTGTAGTTGGTGCTGTAGCTTCTGTTTGCTGAGGAGGAGGAGTAGTCTTTGGAGGGACTTCCTCAAGATTTATTATCACAGGAGGAGGCTGGGAGGGTTGGCCCTCTTCTCTTTGCTTCAGTGCTTCTTGTAGTGCTGCCTTTGCAGCTTCAGTTTGTCCTAGCTGGTCTTGAATCCTAACCAGCTCTTTGTATAGGGATACCAACAGGTCTGTAGTATCCTTTTCTTGCCTTTGCTGGGCAACTTCATCTGTTTGTGGATGGATGGTGGCCGGGAGTTTGATTTTCTTTCTTAGGGCCGCCATGTCTGCATCCCTTATCTTCAGGAGTTCTTGGATGCCTTTGACATCTTTAGGATCATGCCCTATATCTATAATTACCTCTTCCAAGGACTTGATCCTATTGTCCTTGGCTTGTGATGATGCTCTTTCTAATTCCAGCTGAGAAGCTGTGTTATTCAGGCTGCTCTTTAGTTTGTAGTTCTCCAATGTCTCATCTGCCAGGGAGGCATACACCATTTCACCAGTTTGTTTATGTAATTCAATCTTGTCCATAGGGTGTATGTCTTTGGCAAGAACCTCCATGTTGGTTCTTAGATAGTCCGAGGTGGACTGAGGATGCAAAGTTGTGGGCATGAAGTGGCTCATTATCATTTTGCCTTCGCTCACATCGAAAGCAGACATGAGTCTCTGCTGGTTGCTAGGAGCTAGGTTTAACAAGTGATTATACAGCTGCACTTTTATGGGATCACTCCTCCTTTTGATGTCAATGAATTGCTGCTTTATACTTGACTGCCCTTCTCTATGTTGACCGGAGGAGCTGACCTCTCCTCCCATAGTCATGTCATGTCCACGCTGAGATGAGCTGGCCGAAAGTTCTCCACTGGGTGGGCCCATGCCCATGGCTTGCCTTACTGCTATGTCCTCCTCTTGGGAGTCATTCAGTCTTTGTCTCTTCTCTCCTCTGATGAAGGATGAGGTGTGGGGGGTCTCTCTCTCCCTTTTCCTGGTCAAGTCCTCCTTCTGTGGTGTTTGGAGGACTGAGGTGTCTACATTGGTGTCTGTCCTGGGAGGCACCTCTGTTTGGGGCTGCTGCTCAGTGTAACTAGGTAGATCTGTCCCCTTTTCCTGCTGCAAGGGCTGCTGTTCACTGGACTGTGCTTCTTCTTGTTGCTGCCCCAGTTCTTGCTGTTCCATTTCTTCTTGCTGCTGTAGCAAGGTGTCAACTTGTTCTTCTGTCAATATAGGTGGCTGTTCCACCTGTTTTCCTTTGTCTTTGCTTGCTGCCTGGGGTGTCTTCTCAGTAGTTTGCTGCTGTGCTGCTGAAGATTTAGCAGCTGTTCCAATTTGCTTTCTGTAGGAGAGGGCACCTGTCCACAAGTTTCCAAGTCAGCTTCTTTTTGCACATTCCTAGCTTCTTTCTCAAGTAATTCTTCCTTAGTGACTTGTTCTACTAGTGTACCCTCTTCCCAATCTAGTGCATTGGCATACTTTTCAATTTCAGGTTGTCTTTTATGTGCATAGTTGCCCAATTTGTATCTAATTCTCCTGAGGGAGATAGAATGATTGGGGTCATAGGGAATCCATTCAAAACTGGTCTGCAATCTGAGGCCTTCCAGGATGCTGTCTGCCTCTTTCCACCCTTCCTCTTTCCTGTTATATAGGAAGGAACCTAGCTGGTTTCTTACCTTCAATTGTGACTTCTTGTTTCTACTCTGAAAGTGAAGGTAATCTGAGTTCCCAAACTGCCTGAAATATTCTAAGGCAAAAAGCCTCATGGGGACATACCTTGGCAACCTAAATGGGTTCAATTCACAGCCATATATCCTAATGACTGTGTGGTTCTGGTAGAAGTACCAGTTGCCAATATTGTAAGATTTGTTCAAATGTAGAATCCTCTTCATATCATCGGTTAATCTAGGAGGAGGAGTACCTTGCAGCGCTGTTAGGGCTGGATGAACAAATAAATCAATAAACTCACAGTATGTATAGGGTGATACTGAGGTAGAATGAAAAAAAGAGGTCCAGAAAACAACTGATCTTGGGCTTCCTTGGGCATTGAGTGGCCTCAAAGGAACAGAGAAGGTAGCTGGCTGGTTGAAAAGGAATAAATGATATATATAGGAGGTGTACCTGAACAGTCTCTCCCTTTTCAAATTCATGAACTGCTCATGGATTTTCTCTGCTATGTAAGTTGCATAATCATACTGCACAGCTGGAGGCTTACCAGGGGCAAATATAGACAGCATTGCCATTATGCTGTCATCTACATCTTCCAACCCCCTGAATCCTAGGACATAGCCAATTAGATCCACCAACATTCTGCCCAACTCATTTAGATATTGGTACCCAATAGGAGGGGTTCTGACTGTTTCAGAGCCTGGTGTGACAAACAGTTGGTTGATTTTGACAATCTGGTCACTGGACAGCTTGATCCCTCTGTTAATCAGATTCTGCATGGATAGAGGGGTCAATTTCTTGGCTGTTTTGAAGCGCAGCATCTGGTTTATGCTCTCTGGGGTGATCTGGAACAGGACTAGGCCTGTGGGGCTCATGACTGCTCTTTGGCTGGGGTCATAGCATTCCTGGCAGCTATAAATGAGCTCTGGCATAGGATTGACTTGGGGAAGGTTGTATATGGGCAAATTTGACTCCCAAATCCCCAAGATATCTGCCCCACTGAGGTGCTGGGCTCTTAATTCATTCAACATTTGAATATTGTACTTGGTTCCCATGGGGAACCAATCCAGCATTTGGTAGTCCATGTCTCCCAGGGCTTTCCATGCTAATTCCTGGTGAGGAGCATTGATGGGCTTAATATTCAGTGCAATAGGGGTCTCCATAGCTCTTCAAGTTGCAAGAATTGCAGGTGGACAGGTGGAATGGTAAAAACACAGTCTGGAGGCAGTTCTCTGTGGAAACAGTTGATGTTTTGAGTATCCAAGGGGAATTCTCTCAATAGCAATTGAAATACTACTGGAGTCTAGTGACAGAACTTCTCTGTGGTCTAACTGAACTCTCCAATCGGGTGAATTATATCTATTAGGAGCTCTGCCGGGAAAACGCAGAATTACAGTGGTTTTATGTGAATTGCAGGTTTCTAAAGCTCTGCAGGTACTTCTTGGCCCTCACAATGACAATGGTGGATGAACAAATGGAAATGAACGGTGCAAATAGCGTTTTTATGGTTCTACTATCCCTCTGAGCAATTTCAAGCTTAATGAAGGTCGTATGGAGGGCGAAACGGTCTAAATACCTGTAATTCGATGAGCAGAGGTTGAAGCAAAGGTGCACAGTTGCTGCTTGAGGAGGTCGCCCGGGCTAATAGACTGGTTGGCGAAAATTAGAGTGCAAACGGTCATGCAGAGCGTCCAACAGTAATAACAGTGAAAGTGGTAAAAAACACGGGAAAATTGGTAAATATGGGTTATTTTACCAATTTGGCGCTTTTTTCTGCTGACGTCATCGGGCGACGTGGCAGTGGGTGACTGGTCAAAGGGGCGGTGAGGTGGCAACCCAGTCAGCAGTGAGGTGGACCAATAACAAATGCAGGTACGAGCAGATAAGGACGTGGCGGCGAGTCAGCGACGGGTAGGTGGCAGTCA
The DNA here is from genome assembly GCA_031772625.1 of Pinus tabuliformis. Classification (NCBI taxonomy): domain Eukaryota; kingdom Viridiplantae; phylum Streptophyta; class Pinopsida; order Pinales; family Pinaceae; genus Pinus; species Pinus tabuliformis. The sequence continues at coordinate 253,944,320 of CM062819.1, read as the reverse complement.
AACCGCAGCGGTCACGGTTAAGGCCTTAACCGCCGCGGTTTCTCGGGGCGGTTTAGGTACGGCGCAGAAGCTGTCAGACTCGGCTCCGAGATGGTTGATCGATTGACGCGTGGAGGAGGCGTGACAAGGCGCAACGTCACTTTCTCGGAGGTTAAAGTGCCGCCATCGGATGCGCTCCGATATTAATGTGGACCGTCGGATCTGATGGGCTTGATCCGACGGCTGGCGGAGGAGAAAGATGCGCGCTTCATACTGCGGGCGGAAAAGATTAAAGTTTGTGGGTTTTTATGGGTTTTTCAAATGTTTTCGCTTAACCAATAATGTGGTAGGATTGGGGAACGTGCCAGAGGCGGGTATTAACCTTTGCAAAGGTTTTTATAGGCAAAAGGGGTTTGGAGAGGGGGTTTTATCAATGCAGAGGTGATTTGAGGGTAAATTAACTTGCAGCAAAGGGGGAACAGGGTGGAATAGGTTCACCAAAGTGGCCAGATGCCATTTTGGTCCCTTTTGAAAAATACACGGCTATTATGCCTAGGGGAGGGAATATACATAAGATTTGGGGTTTTATACACCTTAGTGTTAGTATTATTAGGGGTGGGGGTAAGATAGGGGAGGTTATATAGTAGAATTAGGAGTTAATATGAATGAAGGAGGGGAATTAGAAAGGGGGTGTTAGTGATGGACTAGAGAGGGAAAGAAAAGAAGTTAGTGATCCTCTTTGCTGTGAGTTCATGGAATTCACCACTTTGTTTGCTGATAGATTTATTGCCTTGGCAAGAGACCTATTGATACCTGTGTAATGGTGATCATATTCTTTCTGCAACCACAACTGCCTACCCAACTATTTTGCCTAGCATTTTTTGTTTCTTCTTGGAGGGGCACTTGGACTTGCAACCCTCAATTGCCTTTTCTTTTCTTTGGCTTTTTCCTTTTCTCTCTATCTACTTCTACCCTTATGTCTTCCAAGGTCCCAGATTAAACTTTTGGGAACCTTTGCTTCTCTACCTGAACTACTTGTCTGCCAAGATTAAGCTGTTTGGACAGACCTCTTTCTCTATTCTACAACTCAAAATTGAAACATGGCATGATCCAGTTTAGACTGTTGAATCATCCACCAAACTTGAAATAAGGTCCTCAATATTTGGAATATTTCACACACCTCTGATTTCCTGGGAAATATGGGATCTTTGTAGTACCAAAGCAGAGCATATTTGGATTTTCTATAGTCAATCATGAAATATGAAACCTATTACTATAGGTATCCAACAGTGGCTCCACATGGGGATGGTTTTTCTTTTGAAAGACCAAGAACAGCAGGTCAGATTGCCTTATTCCTTGACTGCCCATCTTAATCTTTGAAATTTGCTGCATATAATCTGTCAAAATTGTGTGCCTTTTCTTGGAGAACCTCTGATTCTATCTGCCTGTTGCTGCTAGGTGCAGCATTTGGGAAAACCTCTTTTTACATTCTAAAATAGAAGATAATATGTAAGGCTGCATATATACAATGAACCTCTGAATTTCTATCATAGTGAACAGTCAAAATAGTGCTTCAGCATCCTGCCATTGACAGGACCTTCATCCAGTTCAGTTACAGTCAAACTTTTTAGGAAGTAGGTGTTATTACCTTGTACTGCTTGGACAGAAAATGGTTCCTTCCATAAAGAGTCAAACTTCCCATGTTTTCCTTTCTCTTCTCTTCTTGCATCCCACTTTAAAACTTTGTCCCCTACATTGAAATCTTCTGCTTTAGTTCTTCTATCAAAGGCCTTTTTCAGTTTCTCTTGTAGTATCTGCACTCTGCTGAAAACTTGTTCTCTGGTCTGCTGTAAACAGATTATCTGGTTAATCCTTCTTTGCATATTATTTGGCTCTGCTTGACTTTCTTGCAGAAGTTTCATAACCGGCACTCCTAGTGATGAAGGAAATCTGGCCTCTAATCCATAGACTAACTCATATGGGCTGGTCCCAATTGATCTTTTAGTGGTTAATCTGTCTGCCCATAAAGCATTTACTAGTTTCTTATGCCAGTTCTTTTTGTTCTCTTCCAGCACTTTCTTTATGATGTTTATCAGGCTTTTGTTTGATGATTCAGCAAGGCCATTTCCTTGAGGATAGTAAGCTGTAGAATGGCCCAAAGTAATGTGAAATTTATGGCAAAAGTTCACCATTTTCTTGGATCTGAAGGCAGCAGCATTGTCTGTTATTATCTTGTCTGGGCAGCCAAATCTAGCCAGTATATTGTTTTCCAAAAATTGAATGATTACTGAATCATTTGCTTGTCTGCATGGGACAGCTTCAATCCACTTGGTGAAGTAGTCTGTTGCTGTCAAGATCCATCTGTGTTGTCCTGAAGATGAGGGATGAATTTCTCCAATGAAATCCAAGCCCCATTGTTGAAAAGGTCTCTCTGTTGCAATGGGCCTCAAAGGAAGTGGCAGCAACTGTCTTTTGCCTTCAAACAGTTGGCACTTGTGGCATGATGTTGTGAATTTCTTCACATCAGAGAACATAGTGGGCCAGTAATAACCAGCCCTTAATATCTTGTCTACAGTGGACTTCCAGTACAAATGTCCACCACAGTCTCCAGCATGGAATTCTTGCATGATATTGTCAGTTTCACTCTCAAGAAGACAGTGCAGCAAAATACCTTCATGGTTTTTCCAGAGTAGATTCTCATCTATCACACAAAATTTAGATGTTTTCATTTTTAGGAACCTAGACTTAGTTCTGGACAGTCCTGGGGGAGCACACAGGTTTTGTAATACATAACAGACATCAGAATACCAAGGAGATTGTTCAAAGGCTACATTGATCTTTGGAGTCGCCAGCTCTGTTTCACTGTCCAGTTGGTTGATATCTAAGGCTTGGAAATTTGCTTCTGTCATTAACTTGGCCAAACCTTGCCCTTTTATCAGCTTTGTAGGCTTTATTTCAATGTCAAATTCAAGTATGTTTGCAATCCATTTTCCTCTTCTACCCTCTAAGTTTTCTTGTGTGAGAATGTCTTTGACAATAGGACTTGGTACATAAGCCACAACATGGGAGTAAAGGATGTAAATCCTAAAGTCTTTGATAGCTTTGATTAAGGCATAGGCTTGTTTTTCCATTATTTGGTACTTTAGAGGAGCATCTCTAAGAGCTCTGCTGAAAAAAGCAATGGGCTTTTCATTCCCTTGGTCATCTTTCTGTAATAAAACAGCAGCAATAGTATGTTGGGAAGCAAAGGAGAAAATGATGAAGTCTCTGTCAAACTGAGGGTTAGTTAACACTGGGGTTTGAGTCAAGGCCAATTTTATACTTTCGAAAGCTTGTTTTGCTTCAACAGTCCATTTGACCTTTGAATCTTTCTTTAGCATATTGTTTAGTAATCTGATTAACTCTGCTAAATTTGGGATAAACCTTCTCAAAAAGTTGATTTTTCCTAAGAATCCTTGCAGCTCCTTGACATTCCTTGGGTGAGGCATTTGTAGGATAGCTTGTATCCTATCTGGATCAATTCTTATGCCATCTTTCGAAATGATGTGTCCTAAAAGTTTCCCTTCTTCCAAACCAAATAATGACTTCTTGGGGTTTAAGGAAATGCCATATTTTCTGCATGTTATGAAGATTTGTCTTAAATGTTTCAAGTGTTCTTGGTCAGATTTTGAAAAGGGTGTTAGATCATCTAAGTAAATGACCAAGAAATCATGAATTTCCTTTGCAAAAGCAATGTCCATTGCTCTTTGAAACGTTGCCCCTGCATTTTTCAATCCAAAGGGCATTTTCACATACTTGAAAGTGCCCCATGGGGTAGTAAATGCAGTTTTGTCTTGATCATCAGGGTGCACTAAAATTTGATTGAAGCCTGAGAATCCATCAAGCAGTGATATCCTTGAAGCCCCTACTACCCTCTGAAGGATGTGATCCATTTTGGGTAAGGGGTAGTTATCTTTGAGTGATACTTGATTCAGATTCCTTAAGTCTACACAAAGCCTAATCTCACCAGTTTTCTTTCTTGTAGGGACCAAATTTGAAATCCACTCAGAAAACCTGATTGGTGCTATGATACCAGCTTTGAACATTTTTTGTAATTCCTTTTCAATGGAAGGAAGGAGCACAGGATTGATTCTTCTCAATTTCTGTTTGAATGGTTTTTTATTAGGCTTGAGGGGAATGGTGTGCTGGATAACAGAGGTATCATAAGACTTCAAGTCCTCATAACCCCAGGCAAAGACATCTTGGAACTCTTTAAAGAGATCAATATATTTGGGTTTTTGGTCAGGGGGCAAAGCAGCAGATAGCTTTATTATTTTAGGCTTGTCAGTGGTACCAATGTTACATTCTTCAATTGTTGCATCTAATGGCTGCATCTTTGGTTTCCTGGGGACATCATTTGAGTCAAAAATATCCTCTAGTGGGGTAAGGCCTGCTGGAAGAAAATTGTCTTTGAGTTGTATGATTTCATCTTCAGCGTTGCTCAGCTCTTCACAGTCAATTTGGTGAATTTGCTGAATGTTTTCTTTGTTGAAAATGGTTAGACTGAGTAATTGTTTGGCTGTTCTAGGTGACATTGGGTGGTCAGACTGTTGAAACTGTAATTGTGATTGACTTGCTCCATCAACTATTTGAGATTGACTTGCTGTCTCAAGGTCAATATTTAATCCTGTAAACTCTTGTTGCAAGGTTAAAAAGTTGTTTATTTGCATGTCATTCTCAAATACTTGCCACTCTTTGACATTGTTTGGAATAGAAGGCCTATATTTGACCTCTGCCGTGAAACAATTGTTGGGTTGTAGTGGGAATTTGAAGGTGCTGGCAAATGTTGCCAAGCTGTGAGCATGGAGATTGTGGCCCCTTGGAATCTTTGTGATAACAAACTCGGAGAAAGTCTCTAGTATTTCAATTACAGCAGACCTATAGGACCTCAATCTTTTGTCATTGGTAACAAAATTTCCTTTCACTTGTTGAATTATTAGATCAGAGTCTCCCATGATGGAGAGTTTAGGAGCTTGTAGTGATTTTGCTAGCTTTAGACCCAATAGCAGAGCTTCATATTCTGCTATGTTGTTAGTGCATCTAAACTTCAATCTATAAGCCCGGCCTTCTGCATAGCCTTTCTCTTTGTTATGTATCCATACTCCAGCTCCTGCCCCTAACTTGTTAACTGAGCCATCAAACTCTAGGACCCACAGACTATCTTGTTGAATAGGAGATTTCAAATTCTGTTCATGGGATGGTAGTGTGAGCATGAGTTGGGGTTTGTTCTCCCATTTGTTTTCTAGGATAACTTCATCATTTGCTTGACCATCTTTGACCACTAGAGGAGAGCTAAAGTGTCTTGTTGAACTGATTGATGTTTGACAGGTGCTACTTGTTTGATCAAGGTTTTGTTCTTGTATGAGTGTTTCGGTCTTAATGTCATTGTTTGAGAAGCCTGCGCTGTCATTGAAGAGGATGAAGGAGTCTATGTCCGAATGGACAGCATATATTGGAAAATTTTGAGGCTTTTCTTCACTGCTGACCATATACTTCATGAGTGTTTCCCTATAAAGTCTTTTTGGTTGCCCAAAGACAGAGATGGTTGCATATGACATGTCTAATTGCAGGGAGCCTTGGAGTTTCGCTCCCCATGATCTTGATAAGAGCATCCCATATTTGGGTGGGATATCAGCAACAACAACATCCATTAGTATGGTTTTGTTGGGAAATTGAACCAGGGACACACATAAATCTTTTATTAGGCCCAAACATTTGACTTGACTAGAATCAAAAGAAAACAGGTCTTTGTATGGTCTTGTTATATCCAAGTTTAATCTTTCCATGACAGCTTTTGGCATAAGGTTGTGAGATGCACCTGAGTCAAACATTGCATTATGCAGTATTTTATCATGAACATGCAAGCTGACATAAAAAGGTAAAACCCCTGTGACTACTGTTTTTCCATCTACCTCTGGGCCAAACAGCAATTCTGGAGTGTCATCTAGCACATTTACATCATCTTTGTTGTTGGTGAGCTGAAGGGATTTTTTGATCTGTTGCTTATATATGTCATGCTTGGCTAGCTCTGAAAGGGGAATTGCTATCTTTAACTTGCCAATCTCTGTTCCTAGGTCAAAGGGTTTATCAATTTGGATTTTGGAGTCACGGGTAGCAGTTCTTTCTCTGTTCATTAGATCTTCTTGGTGGATTTCATCCTGATTTTGGAACCTGCCCCTTATATTGATGTCTTGAGGGTTAATGTTTGGGTTAGGGTGAGAGGACGAGGCTGCCATGGGCTGTTGTGGTGGGGACAGTAGTTCAGTGACCTCCTCAACCACTACTTCCTTTGTAGGCAAGTTTGTTTTGTCATTAGGTTCAGTGACTAAGGTTTCTTTAGATTGTTGTTTCTCCTTTATCTTTTCGGGCTGATTCACGTTCACAGTCCTACTCCTTAGTTTGTATTGCTTATGGACTTCATAGACAGCAGTATCATATCCTTGTTTAAAGTCAAAGGATTCTCCTGATTGAGTTTGGAATGTTTTGCTTTCATCCTCCTCATGGTCCTCCTGAGTTAAGAATACATGACTTTTGCCATCCAGACCTATTAGGTTGATTTCAAGATCCTCATTGAGCTGATTTGCTGAGGAAGTTTCTGCATAGTTTTCTTGAAAAGGGGGTCTGATATCTTGGTCAGCACCTGTCTTTCCTATATTGGGGTTCTGGACTCTCCTAAAATTTGGGTTTCTAGGAGGGTTGTTTTGTGGTGCCTCCCATGATGATTTCCTTTCTACTGATTCCACTCTCTCTCCCAATCTCTTCATGCTATTTAGAATTGCATCTAACTTTTGATCAAAACCCGAGGGTTCTTCTTTGAAACCAGTCTTCTTTTCCAGCTTTGCCCTGTTTCTTTTGGCAATTAGGTTGGCCTCTACAGTGACTGCAACCCTTTGGGCTTCTGCAAGGGTTGGAGGGTCTCTTTCTCTCAACTGATAGGCCATATCAGAATCAAAACCATCAGGGAAGTTATAAAGGGCCAAATCAGGAGGGGGCCTTAAGTTCTGGGGGATAGCATTGTATATGTTGTTAAACCTAGCACAATACTCCAAAACCGTTTCTTGGGGACCTCTTTTAATAGTGTTATATTCACCAAGTATATGGTGCGGATCTCTCTTTTTCTCCCATCTGTTGGTAAATTCCTGGTATAGAACTTCAGGGGTTGCAATGGAATTTGCGTTTAAGGATCTAAACCAAGTTCTGACATCCCCAGTTAAGCTTTGAACAAAGATTCTCATCCTGACACTGTCATCATCTATTTCATAGGTCTCAAAGTGGTCTTGCATCTTTTTAGCATGCTGGATGGCTGTCAAAGGGCCATGGGAGTCAAAAAATGAGAGTCTAGTTTGGTAGTCTTGGGGTAGAGCTGGAGCATTGGCTGGTATCTGCAGAGGTGCATATCTGTTAGCCATATTTATGGGGTTTATAGGGTTAATAGGAACAAATGGGACAACAGGGATTACAAGTGTAACCGGGTTAAGAGGATGGGTAATAAGTGGGGAACTGGTTGAGGGAGTATGTGCAGATGGTGAAGATGGAAGGAGAGGACTTTGAGGGGTTGATGGTGAACTGGGGGAATTGGGTGTGGAACGGAAAATAACTTTGCAAGGAGTGGGAATGAGGATAGGTTGGTCCGAACTTATATTTGAATCAGCAGGCTTGTCCTGCTTTTGCTGTCTCCTTATGTTCTTTGGAATGATATTTGGATTATCAACAATGATGGGTTGATCAGGGTCAGGGTTTTCCCTAGTGTGCCTTGGGTTTCTTTTGGGAGCCAGCTTCTAAGTATTCTTTTAGAACTTTATACAGAAGTTTTATATGTACAAGGACTGAACAAGCATTCTGGAATGACTATATAGGTCTCAAAGCTAAGATGAAGTTTCCCTAGCTAGCTCTTCCCTAAAGCTGTTCCTGTATTAGAGAAACAGTCCTAAGGCCTCTTGGCTAGTTTCAGGCTTGATGGTAGCTTTGGAAGATAGTTAGTAATTGCAAAATGTTAAGTCCCCAGTGGAGTCGCCAATTATGTTAACACCCAGGTTGTTCCCTATGACTCCCAAGGGAATTCGGCCGGGGTAACCACTAACCAATCTTTGGATCACTGTTTCTAGCCAAACTGTGATCAGAGAGGGCTCTCTCTTTATGATTTGTAACTGTTTATGATAGGGTTTTAGGCTAGCTATTATGCACAGGTTTTGTTTATGTTTTGGTTGAAGAATATCCTTCAGATCTCTTGTGATGTGATTTTCAGAGAATCAAATGTCATTGGGCAATGGAGTCTGTAGCTGTAGGTGTCTGGAAACTTTGAGATGAACTGGTGAAACTTACAGGGCCATTTGGATGTTTCATAGAACAAATTTTGATTAAAGACAGGAAACAGGTAAGGCAAACAAATGAAAGCATTCAAGAATTTTCACTCCTTGTTAACTGTTTCCACCAAACTGGTTACGAGAAAAGACAGATGTCACAGGGGCAAACTTTGAATCCCTGGGAATGTCTATCACAGTGAAAGATATAGATTCAAAGTGCAGCAACTAAGAATTACACTTCTGTTACTATATCTGAGGAAAACATAGATAATAGCTCAGTTTGAGTTCAGGGTAATCATGGATTAAGTCCTGAACTATTCTTCTACTTTGCTATTAAGTGTAAAATATCTGAAACGAAAGAGAACAAAAGACTCGAAAACATGTAATACAGAGATTTGAGAAGACTTATTGTTTTATGAAACAACTGGAATCCTGCAACATTCACCCTTCATCACAACGCACCAACTACTCCATGCTTTGGAAATTCCATTCTCCTTTTCTATTATTTCTCTCTGGGAATTTTACAACGAGCGAGAGCTCTTCAAAGGAAAATTACAACAACCCTTTTCAACTGCTGTGAAGGGTGAATATATACTTGCGGTCATTTACAAAATATCTGAGTTCTGAGTTATCTCAGATTTTACATTCTTACCAACTACTTAAGATATTATGACCAAAATTTAATACAGCATTGATTACAGAGTACAGGCATTTTAATGCTCTGTCAGAAGATATTTTAGCCTTTGGAAACGGCTAAGTCGGTCGAGATATTCTGAATAAATGCTGGAAGACCTGTCTTTAAGGCTTGTACGCTGTATCCTGGACTTGTCACCTGTGATTGTGACTGCTGCTTGTGGTGAGTCAATGGTCCTGCTGAGTTGGCTCAGCCTCTGCCTCTTCCTTGTAGATATCTTTCTTCAAAATTGTGCCTGCGCATGTATGCTCATTTGCCTGGAGAATTAGCGCTACTGATTCTGGCCTGACAAAATTGTCTGTGTCAAATTTCTCCAGACATCCTGTGTGGGCAGTTGGTGTGCTAAGATTGCCCCTAGAGTTTCATCTGCTTCTGTGAATTTGAAGAAGTTAGGTGGTGTATCAAACAGATGCTCAACTTCATTCATGAGGAAAAATAAGTTCTCCACCCTGTCATACATAGTCTGCCCGGTGGCTGGCCCTGCGTCTGCTGAAGTGCTGGGCGGTTTTGCAATCTCTGCTACTGCATGGGCATCAATTCTCTTATTGTAATTGTCTAGGGTGAGCAGTCTTCCTACACTGCTTAAAATGCTGGGGAGGCCTCTGTTCTGTAGTGCCACGAATTTTTCCAGGAATCTGTTGATTTCAGTCTGCATATCCTGTGTCCTCCTCTCCAGTGTTCCAACCAAGTTCCTCAATGTTATGACTCTTTTGGCTACAGCAATTGTTTCTGTCCTGTTGGTGATTCCCATGACAGCTAATTGAGAGCTAGTCTTATAGTTCAGAATATTGATCATCCTAGTAGCAGCTTCTGGCATGTGTCCAAGGCTTGCCCTGGCTCTCTGTATTTCTCTGTTTGCTTTAGTGATGAGCACCATTTGCTCATCCATGGTCTCAATATATTGCCACTGGTTGGCAATGGACCGCCCAATGTTGCTCCATAGCACTGCTTTCATTTCAGCTGTCACTTTTTCTAGTGCAAGCTCTTTCTCTAGTTCAGCAATTCTCCTCTTAAGAGCTCTTACCTCTCTCTCCTTGGCTGCCTCATTCTGTTTGCTCTTGTCAAACTTTTCATTTACCTTAGCCAAGGTTTTCTTAAGTTCATCCAGCTCTTTCATTTGAGATTCCATGGCTTGGATCTCAGCTTGCAGCTTTTGCATGTCTAAACTAGTAGCCTGTTCCGATGTTGTAGTTGTTGTTGCTGTGGATGGCGCTGTAGTTGGTGCTGTAGCTTCTGTTTGCTGAGGAGGAGGAGTAGTCTTTGGAGGGACTTCCTCAAGATTTATTATCACAGGAGGAGGCTGGGAGGGTTGGCCCTCTTCTCTTTGCTTCAGTGCTTCTTGTAGTGCTGCCTTTGTAGCTTCAGTTTGTCCTAGTTGGTCTTGAATCCTAACCAGCTCTTTGTATAGGGATACCAGCAGGTCTGTAGTATCCTTTTCTTGCCTTTGCTGGGCAACTTCATCTGTTTGTGGATGGATGGTGGCTGGGAGTTTGATTTTCTTTCTTAGGGCCGCCATGTCTGCATCCCTTATCTTCAGGAGTTCTTGGATGCCTTTGACATCTTTAGGATCATGCCCTATATCTATAATTACCTCTTACAAGGACTTGATCCTATTGTCCTTGGCTTGTGATGATGCTCTTTCTAATTCCAGCTGAGAAGCTGTGTTATTCAGGCTGCTCTTTAGTTTGTAGTTCTCCAATGTCTCATCTGCCAGGGAGGCATACACCATTTCACCAGTTTGTTTATGTAATTCAATCTTGTCCATAGGGTGTATGTCTTTGGCAAGAACCTCCATGTTGGTTCTTAGATAGTTCGAGGTGGACTGAGGATGCAAAGTTGTGGGCATGAAGTGGCTCATTATCATTTTTCCTTCGCTCACATCGAAAGCAGACATGAGTCTCTGCTGGTTGCTAGGAGCTAGGTTTAACAAGTGATTATACAGCTGCACTTTTATGGGATCACTCCTCCTTTTGATGTCAATGAATTGCTGCTTTATACTTGACTGCCCTTCTCTATGTTGACCGGAGGAGCTGACCTCTCCTCCCATAGTCATGTCATGTCCACGCTGAGATGAGCTGGCCGAAAGTTCTCCACTGGGTGGGCCCATGCCCATGGCTTGCCTTACTGCTATGTCCTCCTCTTGGGAGTCATTCAGTCTTTGTCTCTTCTCTCCTCTGATGAAGGATGAGGTGCGGGGGGTCTCTCTCTCCCTTTTCCTGGTCAAGTCCTCCTTCTGTGGTGTTTGGAGGACTGAGGTGTCTACATTGGTGTCTGTCCTGGGAGGCACCTCTGTTTGGGGCTGCTGCTCAGTGTAACTAGGTAGATCTGTCCCCTTTTCCTGCTGCAAGGGCTGCTGTTCACTGGACTGTGCTTCTTCTTGTTGCTGCCCTAGTTCTTGCTGTTCCATTTCTTCTTGCTGCTGTAGCAAGGTGTCAACTTGTTCTTCTGTCAATATAGGTGGCTGTTCCACCTGTTTTCCTTTGTCTTTGCTTGCTGCCTGGGGTGTCTTCTCAGTAGTTTGCTGCTGTGCTGCTGAAGATTTAGCAGCTGTTCCAATTTGCTTTCTGTAGGAGAGAGGCACCTGTCCACAAGTTTCCAAGTCAGCTTCTTTTTGCACATTCCTAGCTTCTTTCTCAAGTAATTCTTCCTTAGTGACTTGTTCTACTAGTGTACCCTCTTCCCAATCTAGTGCATTGGCATACTTTTCAATTTCAGGTTGTCTTTTATGTGCATAGTTGCCCAATTTGTATCTAATTCTCCTGAGGGAGATAGAATGATTGGGGTCATAGGGAATCCATTCAAAACTGGTCTGCAATCTGAGGCCTTCCAGGATGCTGTCTGCCTCTTTCCACCCTTCCTCTTTCCTGTTATATAGGAAGGAACCTAGCTGGTTTCTTACCTTCAATTGTGACTTCTCGTTTCTACTCTGAAAGTGAAGGTAATCTGAGTTCCCAAACTGCCTGAAATATTCTAAGGCAAAAAGCCTCATGGGGACATACCTTGGCAACCTAAATGGGTTCAATTCACAGCCATATATCCTAATGACTGTGTGGTTCTGGTAGAAGTACCAGTTGCCAATATTGTAAGATTTGTTCAAATGTAGAATCCTCTTCATATCATCGGTTAATCTAGGAGGAGGAGTACCTTGCAGCGCTGTTAGGGCTGGATGAACAAATAAATCAATAAACTCACAGTATGTATAGGGTGATACTGAGGTAGAATGAAAAAAAGAGGTCCAGAAAACAACTGATCTTGGGCTTCCTTGGGCATTGAGTGGCCTCAAAGGAACAGAGAAGGTAGCTGGCTGGTTGAAAAGGAATAAATGATATATATAGGAGGTGTACCTGAACAGTCTCTCCCTTTTCAAATTCATGAACTGCTCATGGATTTTCTCTGCTATGTTAGTTGCATAATCATACTGCACAGCTGGAGGCTTACCAGGGGCAAATATAGATAGCATTGCCATTATGCTGTCATCTACATCTTCCAACCCCCTGAATCCTAGGACATAGCCAATTAGATCCACCAACATTCTGCCCAACTCATTTAGATATTGGTACCCAATAGGAGGGGTTCTGACTGTTTCAGAGCCTGGTGTGACAAACAGTTGGTTGATTTTGACAATCTGGTCACTGGACAGCTTGATCCCTCTGTTAATCAGATTCTGCATGGATAGAGGGGTCAATTTCTTGGCTGTTTTGAAGCGCAGCATCTGGTTTATGCTCTCTGGGGTAATCTGGAACAGGACTAGGCCTGTGGGGCTCATGACTGCTCTTTGGATGGGGTCATAGCATTCCTGGCAGCTATAAATGAGCTCTGGCATAGGATTGACTTGGGGAAGGTTGTATATGGGCAAATTTGACTCCCAAATCCCCAAGATATCTGCCCCACTGAGGTGCTGGGCTCTTAATTCATTCAACATTTGAATATTGTACTTGGTTCCCATGGGGAACCAATCCAGCATTTGGTAGTCCATGTCTCCCAGGGCTTTCCATGCTAATTCCTGGTGAGGAGCATTGATGGGCTTAATATTGAGTGCAATAGGGGTCTCCATAGCTCTTCAAGTTGCAAGAATTGCAGGTGGACAGGTGGAATGGTAAAAACACAGTCTGGAGGCAGTTCTCTGTGGAAACAGTTGATGTTTTGAGTATCCAAGGGGAATTCTCTCAATAGAAATTGAAATACTACTGGAGTCTAGTGACAGAACTTCTCTGTGGTCTAACTGAACTCTCCAATCGGGTGAATTATATCTATTAGGAGCTCTGCCGGGAAAACGGTGAATTACAGTGGTTTTATGTGAATTGCAGGTTTCTAAAGCTCTGCAGGTACTTCTTGGCCCTCACAATGACAATGGTGGATGAACAAATGGAAATGAACGGTGCAAATAGCGTTTTTATGGTTCTACTATCCCTTTGAGCAATTTCAAGCTTAATGAAGGTCATATGGAGGGCGAAACGGTCTAAATACCTGTAATTCGATGAGCAGAGGTTGAAGCAAAGGTGCACAGTTGCTGCTTGAGGAGGTTGCCCGGGCTAATAGACTGGTTGGCGAAAATTAGAGTGCAAACGGTGATGCAGAGCGTCCAACAGTAATAACAGTGAAAGTGGTAAAAAACACGGGAAAATTGGTAAATATGGGTTATTTTACCAATTTGGCGCTTTTTTCTGCTGACGTCATCGGGCGACGTGGCAGTGGGTGACTGGTCAAAGGGGCGGTGAGGTGGCAACCCAGTCAGCAGTGAGGTGGACCAATAACAAATGCAGGTACGAGCAGATAAGGACGTGGCGGCGAGTCGGCGACGGGTAGGTGGTAGTCAAACCGCAGCGGTCACGGTTAAGGCCTTAACCGCCGCGGTTTCTCGGGGCGGTTTAGGTACGGCGCAGAAGCTGTCAGACTCGGCTCCGAGATGGTTGATCGATTGACGCGTGGAGGAGGCGTGACAAGGCGCAACGTCACTTTCTCGGAGGTTAAAGTGCCGCCATCGGATGCGCTCCGATATTAATGTGGACCGTCGGATCTGATGGGCTTGATCCGACGGCTGGCGGAGGAGAAAGATGCGCGCTTCATACTGCGGGTGGAAAAGATTAAAGTTTGTGGGTTTTTATGGGTTTTTCAAATGTTTTCGCTTAACCAATAATGTGGTAGGATTGGGGAACGTGCCAGAGGCGGGTATTAACCTTTGCAAAGGTTTTTATAGGCAAAAGGGGTTTGGAGAGGGGGTTTTATCAATGCAGAGGTGATTTGAGGGTAAATTAACTTGCAGCAAAGGGGGAACAGGGTGGAATAGGTTCACCAAAGTGGCCAGATGCCATTTTGGTCCCTTTTGAAAAATACACGGCTATTATGCCTAGGGGAGGGAATATACATAAGATTTGGGGTTTTATACACCTTAGTGTTAGTATTATTAGGGGTGGGGGTAAGATAGGGGAGGTTATATAGTAGAATTAGGAGTTAATATGAATGAAGGAGGGGAATTAGAAAGGGGGTGTTAGTGATGGACTAGAGAGGGAAAGAAAAGAAGTTAGTGATCCTCTTTGCTGTGAGTTCATGGAATTCACCACTTTGTTTGCTGATAGATTTATTGCCTTGGCAAGAGACCTATTGATACCTGTGTAATGGTGATCATATTCTTTCTGCAACCACAACTGCCTACCCAACTATTTTGCCTAGCATTTTTTGTTTCTTCTTGGAGGGGCACTTGGACTTGCAACCCTCAATTGCCTTTTCTTTTCTTTGGCTTTTTCCTTTTCTCTCTATCTACTTCTACCCTTATGTCTTCCAAGGTCCCAGATTAAACTTTTGGGAACCTTTGCTTCTCTACCTGAACTACTTGTCTGCCAAGATTAAGCTGTTTGGACAGACCTCTTTCTCTATTCTACAACTCAAAATTGAAACATGGCATGATCCAGTTTAGACTGTTGAATCATCCACCAAACTTGAAATAAGGTCCTCAATATTTGGAATATTTCACACACCTCTGATTTCCTGGGAAATATGGGATCTTTGTAGTACCAAAGCAGAGCATATTTGGATTTTCTATAGTCAATCATGAAATATGAAACCTATTACTATAGGTATCCAACAAGTTCTACAATGGGTATTGATGTCGAAAGATGTAAGGTGTGTGCATGTTGGCCTCATAAATTTTTAATTCATTTGGTGCTATAGATGTGCTTGAACATGTTGATTTTAAGGTATGAACATATATGGGTGAAAGATTTTTAATCTTTTCCCAAATCAAGCAATCAATGTTGATTATGAAAGCACAATCGATAGATATAGCACACATTGACAGTGTTAAAATGTCATACAAAGTCAAGATTATGAATGACTAATCTACGTCCCCATTCTATAATAGGCGTAAATAAATCTGTGATCTCACCCATGGTATCTTCCCTAAATGATTTTATTTGTTTCACAAGTCCGTGCTAATATGGTCCAAGATGATAAGTAATCAATGTGTTGATCTAGTCGCAAGTTATCAATTTTGATATGGTTGATTGGTGATCAGTAAGCATGTTGGTTGTGTTCTTTTCATATTTTATCCATTCATGTGTATTGTGGATCGTATAAGAGAATGAATACATTTATCTGTTGGTAATGTGGTTCATATTGTGTGCAATGAGTGTGTATGGAATAAAACGAAGGACCACGAACATAGTGTGATTAATAGCTTGAGAGGGCCAATTGCATATAACTGAGCATGAGTGAGCGAGGAGTGTGTGATATCAATGGCTCAATGCATATGGTGAGAATTATGGAGGAGGAATGTTATGGATACTGCACAATGTGCATGCAATTTTGGGTAATGTACATGATGCTACAGTATTAGAATGGAGCAACCAATGTAATTTTGTTTTTGTTGCAGCTATTAATCTAAGTGTAAAATTGTTGAGGTCAATGGATCGAATAAGTTAGTTCACATGCATTTTGGGGATAAATTTTAATTGTACCAACTATTTTATGAAAGTGTTGTTACAATGATCATGTGCTGCCAAGGATAGAGTATTATTGTATCTACTAATTTATCATGTGCCATTAATATATTGATTGGATTTCCACTGCCAAGATTTACTTGTTTGAGAATTTCATGTGTTAAGAAGTGCTAGTGTGTCTTATGGCTATGTGTAGAGTATTATACTTTTAATTCATATGTTGTTGTTGGAGATGTCAAGGTATATGTTGATGATGGTGTGTGAATGTTGTAAGCTTCTCCTAGTACATGGTTGAGCTGTATCTTGTAAAGAGTTCATATTGATGCCGCGTATTTTAATTGTTATTGATACCATGAAAATGTAAGTGTGAGTATGTTGTTGGTTAGAGTATTTGAGTTCATGTTACTACTATGGACTCAAAGGATAACGTACTAAAGATAAAGAATCGAGAGAATGTTTCCTATTCTCTCACTAGTTTTGTTCAAGTATTCATTGAGTTTGACATGAAGGCTCACCATTGTGTGAGAGGATGTGATCAAAACATTGCAACATGTAACCAATTGATGTAAGGAAGTGACATCACAATAAGAAAATATGAGCCACTAGAAAGTCATGTTGTTTACAAGGTGAACAGTTATTGGAGATGAGACATCCAAGAAAATCTAAGAGCATGGAAGATGATAATAAATCTATGATCTTTCATTTTGGTAAAGTTTCCATAGATAAACCAAAGGCCATTACTAATGAGCAAGAGAGTGAGGCATAATGAATTTGGGGATCCTTTGATGAAAATTCTAGTTATTGCAGAAAAGGAATTTGTACTGTTGTAATGGTTAGAATGTGGGCATAAACCAATGAGCTATGGCTTTCTATTACAAATTCTAGTTAAAAGGAAGAAAAATGAGCTTATTTTTTACAGGTTTTTTCTAAAAATGAAACATAGGTGTAGTATCGATAGAAAAATATGTATTTTAGATCACACTCTCAAACCACTAAAGAAAAATGGAATTTTGATGAAAGTAGACACGTAAATAAATATGCCCCAGAATTGGGGAAACTTGTGTAGCTTAAGGGGGCTTCTACTTTAACTACAAAAGGAAACATTTGGTACACAAGGCTTAAAATAAGTTTAAGATAACTAGATAGAAATTGAAACAAGGATCCAAGGAGTCTAGTGAGTTAAACATACAACAAGAATTGAAAATGATAATATTTAGGCTATGGGAAAAGGACAAAACATCAAATAAGAGACTAGAATCACAATCTCGAACCGTGAAAGAGACACTAAAGAGAGAAATTCGGGCACATGTGATTCATTGTGATGATGAAATGGAGGTTCCTTTTGTCATCTTAATGTGAACTTGGTTTGGTTAGTACATGATATAAGGATATCTAAGGGAACATGCATATCGCTAGAAAAATATGAAAATTCCATACAATAGAAGAATAATGCTTGAAATCAAAGAAAATGACTTACCCTACATAATAATATAAAAAATGGACATGAATATCAAGAAAATATGAATATATAAATAATCAGGAATGACATAAAGTAAACATAAATATATCTTTATGTAAGATGAACCATACTAGTTAGGTATAAATTTTGTAAAAGGAATTTGTATGAAATAGATCTGGAAGAAGTCTCTCAACATAGATCTTAATACATAATTTCATCTTGGATAAAACCCTAGACTATATTATGCTTTCATGGGTTAAGTTTGTTGATCCAGGTGGATGTTGGTGGCCACCCACCTATCCCATTTGGACCCCCACAACTGTCCCTTTCATCTTTTTCAGTTTCCTAAATTGTAGCACAATTTACTATTTTTAGCAGTTTTTCGGGTCCTGAACTTTCGGAGCCGTTTTGAGGCCCTAAACGACGTTTTTTTGGGAATCTGGGGCAACATGGGTCCATGGACCGATGTTGCCTCCCAAAGTGGTAGTACTCGGATAGATCTTTCTAACGAGCTATCGTACGCGTCAAACGGGGATCATATGCCAAAGTTACGACCCCGGGAAATTGATGTACCAATTTACCCAAACGGGGCCCACACTTTGGCGTTTCATCTTCTAGGGTTAGGTTTCGGGATGTGAAGGGTTTTCCATTGTTTCTCAATAATAAATAGGCCTTCGAGCCTCATTGTAACATAGTTCGGAACAGTTCAGAGGCATGTAGCCGCCACATCTCTTCTCAGAGATAAGCTACCATCGCCCTAGCTGGTTTCTTTCCATTTCTGTTTGTAAGCATATTTCAGTATTTTCCATTAATGAAATGAAGCATTATTTCCGCTGCATCTCTGTGTTTATGGTTATTGCATCTCTGTATTTATGGTTATCTCTGTAATCTATTGCGTTCCTGCTTAAATCCGGATCAGTGGTATCAGAGCGGTCTGCCTTTTCTCTGTTTTTCTTTGCATGTCCCCAACAAGGTTGGGATATAAGGAGTTAGGGCTTGAACTGGTCGAACCTTTGCAAGACCAGCCTCGCAAATCCCGACTGCCTCCCATGGCGGATGAGAAGAAAGACGAGGGGGCAGGAGATCCTATCAAAATCTTGTTCGAAGAAGCGCTCGAGCAGCAAAGGAACGCGATGATGGATAGCTTTGCGTAGATCCTTCAGCGGCTACCCAGAGGCGACGCATCGGCTTCCAACAGCAACTCTGGAAACACCACGCCGTTTAAGGTACAAGTTAATTTTGAAATCCCCATCTTCGAGGGTCAAATAGACGCAGATGCCGTAGATAAATGGTTAAATCTGCTAGATGGGTATTTTTCTATTCACGAATTTTCAAGTCAGGAAAAGATTGCCTTCGCTCTTCTCAAAGCAGCCCCCCACGTCTAGGACTGGTGGGAAACCTACTGCGAGCAGAAGGATGAAAGTACAAGCTCACTATTTTCAGCCGCACCCACTTGGAATGACTTCCGAGATGCCATCAAGGAGCAGTACTACCCTGTCGGAAGCTATGAGGACAAATACATCAAATGGACCACACTGCGGCAGGGACGAGACCAAGATGTGCCGGAGTTCACAAACATTTTTCATACCCTTCGCACACAGTTGGGCATCAAAGATTCTGAGCTGCATTTGGTACTCAAATACCGTGGCTGCCTGCACAAATACATCCAGGAAGAGATGGTGTTCTTAAACATCTCCTCACTCGGCACAGCATACCGATACGCTGTCAAAATCGAGCAAAAGTTTAAACAGAAGAAGCGAGACTTTGGATCTGCAAATACGAAGCCCAAAGGACAAAGCCAAGGCGGGGTGACCCAAGGCAACCCGTCGAAACCGCAAGAAAAGAACAACACCATGAAGCTGAAGAAGGACACAGGGAAGTGGTGTGAGTTCCACAAGAGTCCCACTCATAACACAAGTGAGTGTCGGACCAAGCAGTCGCTGGTGGCTGAGTTGAAGGCTTCCGAATCAGATGCATGTTCCGACCCTGAGCTAGAACCTGACAAGGGGAATGGCAAAGGGAAGCAGATCATTGATGCGGATCCCAGCGCCACTGTTGCCACCGCCAAGATCCAGAAAGATGAGCCCGAAAATCCAGAGGAAGGGGAGCATCTTTTCCACTCACAGATGTGGGTGAAGGGTTCACCGCTACAATTCATTGTCGACAGTGGCAGCCAAAAGAACCTCATTTCAGCAGAGGTCGTGAAGCGGTTGGGCCTACCTACTACACTACACCCACAGTCGTACAGTATCGGGTGGCTTCATGAAGGACGAGATCTCAAAGTTCGCCAGCAGTGCCGCCTTCCCTACAGCATCAAACCCTTCACAGACGAGGTATTGTGTGATGTTACACCTCTGGATGTTTGCGATGTATTATTAGGCCAGCCATACTTGTGGAGGCGACATGCTTTGTATGAGTCCAGGCCTCGTGCTGCCATTATTTCTTTGAATAATTCATTATACAGGATACCGGAGGTAGCCCCACCTACCGCCACATCTTTGATCACTACCAAAAAAGGTAGCAAGCTCATATCACAGACTAGGAAATTCATCTGTATGGGGAAGATCGTTGCTACATGCATGGCCCCCGCGAAGGGTTCCTCCATGCAGCAGCAGCAGCAAGGGGATACGGTCATGACAGAACACAGGAACAACTTCTCCTCACCCACAGCGGTACCACACAAGCTTCAGGTGGGCAACAAAGTTTGGTTACATCTGCAGAGGGAGCGCCTTACCAGAACCCATCAGAGACTCAGACCACTCCGACATGGTCCTTACACCAGTACCAAGGCTACGGGAAATAATGCTTTGAAGCACAACATTCCTCCATTCCTTCGCTTGCACCGAGTGTTCAATGTGGACCATTGTTGACCATGCTTTCCACCATTTCTGGACACATCAGAGATTGCAGAACAACTCACCAGAGACCCAGCTCAACAGAAGCTTCCTCATCTCAGGAAGGAACTCAACGCAATGGGGACCATTGCTTCTTAAGGAGGGAGGAATGATCCAGGTGGATGTTGGTGGCCACCCACCTATCCCATTTGGACCCCCACAACTGTCCCTTTTAGCTTTTTCAGTTTCCTAAATTGTAGCACAGTTTACTATTTTTAGCAGTTTTTCAGGTCCTGAACTTCCGGAGCCGCTTTGAGGCCCTAAACGACGTTTTTTTTGGAATCTGGGGCAACATGGGTCCATGGACCGATGTTGCCCCCCAAAGTGGTAGTACTCGGATAGATCTTTCTAACGAGCTATCGTACGCGTCAAACGGGGATCATATGCCAAAGTTACGACCCCGGGAAATTGATGTACCAATTTACCCAAACGGGGCCCACAGTTTGGCGTTTCATCTTCTAGGGTTAGGTTTCGGGATGTGAAGGGTTTTCCATTGTTTCTCAACAATAAATAGGCCTTCGAGCCTCATTGTAACACAGTTCGGAACAGTTCAGAGGCATGTAGCCGCCACATCTCTTCTCAGAGATAAGCTACCATCGCCCTAGCTGGTTTCTTTCCATTTCTGTTTGTAAGCATATTTCAGTATTTTACAGTAATGAAATGAAGTATTATTTCCGTTGCATCTCTGTATTTATGGTTATCGCATCTCTATATTTATGGTTATCTCTGTAATCTATTGCGTTCCTGCTTAAATCCGGATCATTTGTACTTAAAAGTGTGTTGAGTTAAGACCTAATAAAAGAAATGTTAAGACACCCTAAACAATATAAAAGAATAATAAATCATTGTACAAGTAAATTTCCTAGTACTTAGGCCGCGTAAGTATCAAAAGTAATATTCAAAATACTTAATGCTTAGCTTATATGAATAGTAATAACCATACTCTAACACATACACATTATTATAACTTTGATAAAATCATTATACACATTACTATAAATCTAATAAAATCATTATACACATTATTACGCCGTAAGGAGTTTCCCTTTGAAAATGACTCCCCTGGCTGCCACTGTGTCTCTGTCTGCACCATCGAATCAAATGTTAGACGATTGAAATGTTTTAGGCCATTAGATCTGTAACCTCCCTCATTTACACAAATAACTACCAAATAACTAACTTTCTAAACCCTACCAAATAACTAACTTTCTAAACCCTATGAATCTCTCTTCCACCACGCTATGATATATCGGGTCAGAACAACCATGAGAGAGACACTGAGACATGGAGAACCTCTTCATGGACATTGAGGCTGCACTTAACCAATGTCATCATTGTCGCCAATCGTGTGGAAGAGAAGAGAAGGATGCAGAGGAGAGAGTCGCATACCTTTCAGAAACTTGCAATGTCTGCTAGCCTTCTCGTTGCTGCGATGTTCTACGCCATTCTCGTAAGTCTTTCCATCGATCGATATCCAAGACTACTGATTATTAACATGAATAGTAATTGATGTTTGTAGTTGTACATGTAGGAAGTTGTTGTCAGCATATTGTGTAATGTATATCTATTTCTTCTTGAAAATGAGTGTGTTGGTGTGAGGTCGACTGGAGACTTAGACCAGGGTATTAATAAACAAGAGAAATGTTGTGTGAATTAAATGATTTCCAAACCATAACAGAAACAAGCAGAAATGCGATGTGAAAATAATGATGTAAATAACTCGAAATATCTGTAAAAGAAAGTTCACGCATCACTCTGTTCATGCATCACTGTAACCGCGCACCAAAAGAATACAGTAATAAAATCATTATATGTATTCCAAAATTATTATGTCAAACAATCCTGAAGTTATCTGTTGAGATACCAATTCGACCCACGTCGAAATCATAGTTGCACCAGTTCAAAATAAAACTACAACAAAAACCCTCTCTTAACAAGTGTTGACCATAGCAGCAAGAACTGAAGTTATCTGTTGAGATACCAATTCAACCCATGTCGAAATCATAGCTTTACCAGTTCAAAATAAAACTACAACAGAAACCCTCTCTTAACATGTCTTGACCATAGTAGCAAGAAGCATACTCCCACAGTAATAAAAATATCAGAGATACACAGTATATTTCTCAAATGAAGATCCTTAACAATTAGTTCGAGGCCTCAAAGGTCGCTTAACCATTTAAAGAAAAATGCTAACAATTGAATCTTAAAAAGGAAAGACAAGTAACAGAGGGTTTTCCTCTCAAACCTGTTGGGGTTTTTCCTCTAATAACAGGATATGGTGACTCTAATAATAGGACATGGTGAATCTGGAGAATTTCCTTCTCAATCAGAGGCCACAAGAGAAATAACCACACCTGTCATATCAGAAGAGCAATTGTATTAGCTGGGTAGTCAGAGAAAGCTTGAAATAACCCGGATAACCTTCGTGCATGTGTACCTATACACCATTAACAGAGAAATGTAAGCGGGGTATTGAGGACGCATCAGGAAAATATATAAAGTGACTGTCGAGCAGAGAAGATTGTGAACCTCACCTGTAATAAATAACCTGTGTGCAAAATGAAACCCCGGGTGACAGAAAACCTAGGTACAAAACCCCAAGTTGGTACTCATGTTCGGATTAAGAAAAATGTGGGAGGGTTGACTCCATGCACAAGTAACAAAGGGTTTTCCTCTCAACCCTGTTGGGGTTTTTCCTCAAATAACAGGACACAGTGAATCTGGAGAATTTCCTTCTCAATCGGAGACCACAGAGAAATAACCACACCTGGCATATCAAAAGAGCATATGTATTAGCTGGGTAGTGGGAGGAAGCCTGAAATAACCCGGATAACCTTCGTGCATGCATACCTGTACACCATTAACAAAGAAATGTAAGCAGGGTATTGAGGACGCATCAGGAAAATATATAAAGTGACTATCTAGCAGAGAAGATTGTGAACCTCACCTCTAATAAATAACGTTTGCGCAAAATGAAACCCTGAAAGAAAACATGTGTACAAAACCCCAAGTTGGTACTCATGTTCGGATTAAGAAAAATGCGGGAGGGTTGACTTCGTGCACAGGTAACAAAGGGTTTTCCTCTCAACCCTGTTAGGATTTTTCCTCAAATAATAGGACACGGTGGATCTGTATAATTTCCTTCTCAATCGAAGACCACAGAGAAATAGCCACACCTGGCATATCAAAAGAGCATATGTATTAGCTGGGTAGAAGGAGGAAACTTGAAATAACCCTGATAACCTTCGTGCATGCGTACGTGTACACCATTAACAAAGAAATGTAAGCAGGGTATTGAGGACGGATCAGGAAAATATATAAAGCAACTGTTCGGCAGAGAGGACTGTGAACATCACCTGTAACAAATAACCTGTGTGCAGAATGAAACACCGGACGGAAGAAAATTTGTGTACAAAACCCCAAGTCGATACTCATGCTCAGATTAAGAACAACGCTGGAGGGTTGACTCCAAGCAGGGTTAAGATGCCCACCAGTGTTGAGGCTCTAGGCACTAGACCTGCTCCAGCTTTTGAACTGAGCATAAACGAGAACCATTCTTGAGCATTCCATAGGTCAAGTCAGATTAATTGAGGAAAATCTAGAGTAATCAGTTAAAAACCCAGAAGAGGATGTATAAAACAATGAACTTACCCGAGTAACCAAATCGCTGATGATATCTCAAAACCAGACTCTGAGAAAGCAAACCCTTGCAGATCGTCGCAAGCAAGAAAATTGAATCATGTAGCGAAGGAATGAGGCCAAATTGTGGGAGGGGTGAGTGAGTTAGTTTCCCTGTAACCCTCCTCTGTAATCTACATCGTCCATCAGATAGGATCACGGAGAATCGTTGATATGTTGGTGAATCCTGGAGTGAGAGATGACAAGTGGATGGAGCAGATTTAGCATCGAGAAGGTTCAAAGGCCAAGTGTACAACATGTCCTCAGCATACATTAAATTCATTTCTTAATGCCTTAAGTTAATCGTGCCAAGAATTAAAAACCTCGTACTGAATATTGCAGTTAACATTCCGCAAGGATATAATATAAGATTTAAATTTTATATGCAAGTTATGTGAAATTAAAGTGATTTAATGTGTATGCAATTAAAACAAAAATGACTATAGCCCTTGCCAAATGAAATCATGAGCTCACTTTTATATTTTTTTTATGATGATTTTTCTTGTTTAAACTTTTAAAATTAATATATCAATAAGATTTTAATTCAATTTATGATGGAACAGTTTAACCGGTCATAGAATACGATTAATGCATACTTTTGGTCTAGCAATGTCAAAGATGAACATATTCGAGGTCACGGTGAAAGTAATTGAAAAGTGACACATTGTGTTGATTTTTGTGGAAAAGAATATGGAATTATTAGATCTTTCGAGTAATGGTTAACTTTGATTATTTATTTTTCGGTGAAGAAACGATGCCATTCAAATATATACACATAATGAACTTATAGTATATTAACTTCACATAAACTCATCTCTCGAAAATAGTTCACATAAATTAAAAAAAAAATTAAAAAATATGCTATTCAAATATATACACATAATGAACTTATAGTATATTAAGTTCACATAAATTCATCTCTCGAAAATAGTTCACATAAATTAAAAGGAAATTATGGTTGATGTTGTCGTTAATCTTTATATATTCTAAATTTATATTTTTCAATATACATAGAAATACAATAACCTGAAATATATTTAATTAAAAAAATTCCTCAATAAATAATTTTGAAATATACATATGTATATAAAGAAAATGAACAAGACTCTCAGTAGATATCAATATATTTAGGGATATTAGCTTATATATTAAGTAGTTGAACGAGTATAGATCTATCTTAGCACAAATCTAACATGAGTTCCCTCATGGTGCCCTCCTATTCAGTTTCTTTCAAAATAACGATTTTCCTTGTAATGAAGAATAATTTTCTTTAATGTTGGTTTATTGGATTGTATGAATAATGAATGCCTTCAACCATGTAGAAGGTTTTTCACCATGTAAACTCTTGGAATGGCATGTTCCAATTGTCAATATAAAACGATGATATAGACAAGAAGTTATAATACAAATTAGAATTTTGGCCACCACGAGATGTATGCCCACGAGATTAGAATTGTCAAAGTTGCAGATTTTATACCAAAAGTTATGAATAATTGCGAGCTCATGTCTAGCTCATTTTCATCTAATACATGGTGATGTCTAAAATTTGTGATTTTTTTATGCAAATTTATATTTGGAAAGATAGGCATCATATTGTTAGCTATCATATTTTTCATGAATTAATATTATTTTATTTATCTTATCTATTGTCATCTACTAGTATTTTTTGAAAATCTAGCAAATATTTGCTATTTGAAACTTATCTTTCTAGCTCATTGTCATCTAATACGTGGTGATGTCTAAAATTTGTGATTTTTTAATGCAAATTTATATTTGGAAAGATAGGCATCATATTGTTAGCTATCATATTTTTCATGAATTAATATTATTTTATTTATCTTATCTAATGTCATCTACTAGTATTTTTTCAAAATCAGCAAATATTTGCTATTTGCAACTTGAAACACCATCTTTGAAGATTAAGAGGCAATCTATGTTGGAAAGGTAAGTTTTATTTAGCTTATCTAATGTCATCTACTAGTATTTTTTCAAAATCTAGCAAATATTTGCTATTTGCAACTTGAAACACCATCTTTGAAGATTAAGAGGCAAAGGTAAGTGATTTCTCTTTATCTTCTAGCTCTGAATGACATTTTGTTTACTAATTTTTATTTTCAATGATGTTTTATATAGTAGGATTATTCTCGAATCTATGCCTTATGGCGTTTCCTTTGCAACATTTGGTGATTACTAGTTATAAATTTGATAAAATCATTATTATTAAAAATTACAAGAAAATCAAATTCATTATAATATAAATTTTATATTATTTAATATAAAAAATCAGTACATAATATAAAATTAATAACTATACAATATTACATTGCAGAACAAACCCAAAAAGCAGAAGGAAACAAACGGAAAAAGGCCAAACGTCAAACTAATTGACTCAGTCGCATACAAATATAAACCCACATTGAATGTCTCAACCCTTTTCTTTGAATCGCGTAGTATAATACTATAATGCCAGAATGTTTCATATCTAATTTATTTGTTTAAAAATAACACAGGCCAAACTTTTAAATAACCTAGTAAGACCTATTCCATATGAGATATATAAATATGTCCTCAAATTTGGCAAATCAACTTACTCTGAATACCCTAAAGCGTGGAAACCAACTAGCCACTCAAATTTGGCAAATCAACTTACTCTGAATACCCTAAAGCGTGGAAACCAACTAGCCATTCAAGCCAATAGTGATAGTGTTACCGATGGCTTCTCTAACTGAAACACAGAAACAAAATTCATTCACCATTATCCTCTGGGTATTCAATTTTGAAATAATCCAAGAGTTTCTTGGCCTTTAATTCCTCGCCGTAGGCAACTCTCACGAATTCTTGAACCTTAAATCCTGTGTACAGAGCCGGATGTTGTTCATCAACCAGGGACGCTGCAGGAGCAATGAGGGCATCCACTGAAGGGCTACAAAACGTAGCAACTGATATACGTGTAGTGGACACGTTCGTTATTGCTCGATGCTCAACACTCCGGAATCTCCCATTGCTAACCACCTGACAAATCATTGCCATTAACGATTCCATCGTCAAGCTTTTAAACGAAAGAAAATTATATTAGATCAGCTTTTAGTAATTACCTGCAGTAGATCTCCCAAATTAATGACGAAGGCGTTAGCGATGGGTTTTACAGCAACCCATTTTCCATTTTTGAGTACTTGCAAACCGTCAACATCGCCTTGCATTAGAACAGTGATGCCACTTCCGTCTGAATGACCTGGTAAACCCATGGTAAGATCTGGGTTTGGGCATGGAGGATAGTAATTGATAGCCATACTTTGGCCGTGGTTTCCAAAGTTTGTATTCAAGTAATCAGAGTCCAGCCCTAGAGCTTCAGAAATGGCAGCCAGTAACCTTAAAGCCAGCGCTCTAACATTCATAGAATACTTGGCTGCGATCTCTCTGTCACCAGAACATAGGTTGGTCAATTTTTTTGTTGTTCTGCTGGCTTGGAACCAGGGATACTCTCATATATATATATATATATATATGTGTGGGGTTTTTCTCTTTTTTGGGAATAATTTTTGAGTTTTTAGATATTAATTTGGATGATAAAATTAAAAACTATAATTCTGTAAACTAAATATGTTATAAAAAATTAACCCAAAATCACCTCATCCAAAATGATATCTAAAGTTTAAACCCCAAAAAAACAACATATCAATCCTGAATTGATTACCTGTATGCTGCGGGTTTTTCGGGTCAAGAACTCATGACTTCGGACAGAGGATGAAATGGATGTGACAGGGATTCTCTCCAGTTAAGGACCTTTTCTTTGTTAGTGAAGCTCTTAGAAAGCCGAACCCTCTGCTTTGGGTCCTCTGAATAGAGACATGCTCGGTCCTCCACAGGCATTTCGAAGAATTCTTTAGCGATTTCCATCATGTTTTTCATGACTATCTCTGGCACTCCATGGTTCACTATCTGACCTCAACAATATGAAACATAATCATTTGCAAGCATTATGTCACAATTTTATGTTAACTTGAAGAGTTTTAATTATTTTGTTTTGGGTATATTAGGAGGGATTATTTCTATTTTGATAGTAGTTTTAGTGAAATCTCTAGAAATCAAAATTTGCAATTAACATAAACTCATCAGAGTTGGAACCTGAAGATTGCTGATGAGTTGGATTTGATGGACCACCTCTGCTCTGTTAGGGCCATCCGGGTCTTGGAGATCCACCACCAGAATGCTCTCAGAGTAAGACACTTCAGACAACTGCGGGCGTTGACCGAGAGGCAGGATATACTTATCCTCCACCTCACTCCTGTTTACTCCATTGGAGAGTAGCTTTTCTATAATGACACTGAGGTCGCTCTGAACCTCCTCTGATTTAGATGACATCTCTGTGAACCTCTGAACGACAGAAAAAGTTTGGAAGTGGCCTCTGGTAAGAAAGAAATTGAGGTAGACTGCATGAAATGGAAGTGCAGGAGCATTCTTAGTGCGTAATTATTGTTATATTAGGAAATATTCTTTAGAAGTCATTGTCTGCATGAATAATTTCCGTTAGAGTTAATATTGAAGAAGCATGTGATCTATAAGAAAAAGATAAAATAAATATTTTAATATTAATTTTTAAATGAATATTTTATATAATTTATTCCTATATTTAATAGGAAATGTTTTTTATTTTTTTTATAATTTAATATAAAGGAAATATATAATTTTTTTTTTAATACAGAGATGTGTAATTTTTATACTATTTAACCAAATCATTTGATTTATATTTGTGTTTGACTTTGAATAATTTAAAACTAAATACGAAATTTAAAATAAAATTTATTATTAAATTTCATATACTAATTTTTATTTTAAATTATTAATATATATATATTAAATTACAATATAAAAAATTATGATAAATAAATATATTTATTGAAAATAATATGATAAATAAATATAATACAGAAATTACACATAAAATAATTCATATATTTCATTTCATAATCAAAATACATGACCAATAATATTTACCAGATCTAACAAATTTAAACTAATTGACTCTCAATAACCCAATCTAACCAAGAAATTCCAAACTAGTTGAAGAACTTTTAACCTCTTGTGATTTAAACTAGTTGAATAGCTTTTAACAGCATTAAAAGTTTCGAATTGGCTTCCTGTAAGAAATATTAGGAGATATTTTTTACAAGTCATTGTATGCATAAATAATTTCTGTTATATTTAATATTGAATAAGTATGTGATCAGAAAAATTTCAGTTATATTTAATAGTCAATAGTATGCTATTTTTAAGTAAAAGATCAAATAAATATTTTAATATCAATTAAAAAAAAAATTATATATATATATATATATATATATATAATTTTATTTTTTTTAAATAATTTATTTTTGTTTTTTTTTTAACATATAATTTTTTTTATATTTTAATAGGAAACAGAGGAATATGCCAGAATCATCTATGCACGCATATGTGTGGAAATGGGAAAATACATCTAACAAGTAAAGACTATGTGTGGAATCAGAAACTCGATTACGAAAGTGTCCTCTTCATGTGTCGATCGTGCTTTGAGACATGCCACCTAGCCAAAAATTGCTCAAAAGCCTCCCAGAAAAATTCAGCTAGAAAAAATTATCACAGATCTACATGGTGGGAAGGAGCACAAAGAGAACACTACACTGTCATCAAAGAGGAATACTCTCGAGAAAACTCTGAATCACAAGAAATCGGGCAAGAGAGAAACATCTCTCAAGACAAGCAGGGGGAAAGCCCTGCCCAACAACAAAAGAGTGAACTCCACAACCCCTCAAGCATCAACACTTTTGAAGACCCGCACAAAATAAATCTTCATTTAACAGCAAACTTCTTCTCCGACTATCTTCAAAAGGACGAACACAGTGGATGACGAAGCTAAGACAACAATGTACCAAGAACCAGAAGAGATGAAAGAGATGCAAGATAAAGAAAGTTGGAAGACGGTAGAGAAAAAAAAGAAAGCTAGAGCACCAATGTGGCCAAGAAAGACGAGGAGCCAGAGAATTAGAAACTAAGAAAATTATAAATCCAATAGACCAATTTGATTTCAGTGAACGTTAATCATCATCATCATCATAATTTTTTTTGTGACCTGATGTATAATTATTGTTTACCCAAATCACTACATGGCTGGTAAGACCCACCTCTCCGCCTCCATTTACATAGACGGGTATAGTTTTTAATTTACCAAAATTAATTATTTAAGAAAAGTCGCAAAATCGATGGTCGATACATGGAACATGCAAATGGGATGGTGCATACGTGGAATATACAGCTGGTACGGTTTTGCCCAATGACGATTTACGATGACCATCACGTAGTGATCCATCGAGCATTTCGCAGTAAATTCAGGACGTAGAATTTTGAATACTATATTTGGCGCTCCGGTCTTTGGAATCTGTTTGCAAAAAAATCTCACCTGTGTTCTTCATGAATAGTGGTCTTCATGAATAGTGGCAATAGTTTTTTTTTGCACTTTGTTTCTTCAATTTTCATATATTTTCTAACTACTAGGTCAAAACATATAAGGAAAGGAGTAGATGGTTTTTTTAATTGTCATAGGCACTTTATAAAGTTCACATTTCGCTGGTTAGTCAATGCAGAAGTAAATGGCTTTTTCATATATTTTCTAACTACTAGCTCAAAACATATACGGAAGGAAGAGATGTTTCTTTTTTAATTGTCATAGGCACTTTAATAAGTTCACATTTCGCTGGTTAGTCAATGCAGAAGTAAAGGGCTTTTGTTGTTTTTTAATTTTTTTTTAAGATCTTCTAAACAATAAAGTGGTGAATTTTATTTTAAGTTTCCAACTTTTTTTGTAATTATGGTAAATGGCTAACTCTAAACTTATTTTTGTTCTTTTAAGAAGGGGTATATGAGAGTATATCAGTATGAAAAGACTTAAGGTATATTAACGTTCTAAAGTTTAAGTTTGTATATATATTTGTAAATAATCATTTTTATTTATAGATCTCTATTTGTTAATATAATTGGTAAGTTTTTCTCTTAATGATTTTTTCTTGTTTTTAAATTATATCAAACAATTATTATGGTATTGCGAGAAAGTAAGTAAATGAATACAATAAGTCTTACCATTCAATTAATTAACAAAATTGCTTTCCTAATTCAGAACAAAAATATTTGAGGTATGAAAAGGTGAGATGGGAATGACAAATACAAGCGAGTCTACTTTACCTTTGTCTAATCTACCATTCAACCAGTCATAAGAATACCTAAATTACTATGCCTTTGTCTAATCCACCATTCAACCAACCATGGAAATACCTTGTGGATGATTTTAATAAACCAAACTTTTGAATATTTAAAACTCTTTTGGAAGAAATCACATTAGAAGATTTTGATCAATGTGTTTCAAACAGACTAGTGCATTTTGAACCAACTAGTGTGGTTCATCTTTAGGACAAGATGAAGAAACAGATCGAGGCAGGTTAAATAGGAAGACAGGGCATCCTCACGGTTACAAATAAACAACTATATTTGACTTGGAGAGGAAAATTTAAATAATTTTTATAGTATTTGATAATATTTTTTATTATTTTTATAATGTTTTTTATTTAATTTTAACCAATAAATTTAAATAATCATTATCTATAACTAAATAATTTAAATTATATATAAATTAGATTCATAAAATTAACTTTAGATTTGACTAGGAATAGGATATACATAAATATAATTGAAGGATTATAACAAATTCATAATTTAGGGAACAAAATAATAAATATTATTCCAAGAAGAAATATCTAAGATAAGGTAGGGATAAAAATAATTTTAGATTAATAATAATATATCAAATGACCAAGAAAAACTAAAAATAAAAATAAAATAATAAAGGAAATAAATAACTATGGACTTTCGTTTCCACCTAATTATAAAGGATTAAATATTAGAATCTAATCTTTTAGCTATAAATTAAATGGATACTATGTATAAATTAAAGAAAAATATGAGTTACGACTTAACTAAGAAAAATAAGAATATAAAAATAAATATATATGGATTAGAAACAAATTTGTAAATCGAGGCTAGGGGAAAAACCTATAACAATGAATCAAGATGAAAATTACATAAAGAAGAAGAATGGAAAAAACAAGAGCATTGATAAATCATAGGGAGAAATCAATACAAACAGACAAAAACAAGAAACTAGACAAAAAATCTCACACAAAGACGAAGAAAAAACTAAGAAGAAAGGGCAGGAATCCAATAGCTACTAATTTTCCATCCATCATCCCTATTAAGATTACTGGATGTCCTCTCAATTTCAATGACTTCCCTAAACTTACGGTGATGAAAATGAGAAATCATCAGGATAACCTTAGCCTCCTCAATGCATATATGAGGCTTGGTCTTCTCTGCATGTTCCGCCAAAGCTGAAGTTGAGGTCTTTCAATGCTTGATACCAGGAATTCCTTAATCCTCTGGTTAATATAGATCGACCCGTTTCGCCAATGTATGAGGTTCCATCGCCAATGTATGAGGTTCCAAAAGAACACATGATGATATAAACACATTTCATATCCATAGGGTTCACATGCTCTTTAACATATCTGATGATCAGGTCTTTTAGTGCTTGATATCAAGAATTCCTTAATCCTCTAGTTAATATAGGTCGACCCATTTCACCAATGTATGAGGTTCCAAAAGAACACGGGATGATATAAACACATTTCATATCCATAGAGTTCACATGCTCTTTAACATATTTTAGGGAACTTCTAATGGTGTTTAGGGGCCTAAAGGTTGAGGGAACATTATGCTTCTTTAGGATTCTCGCAATCTTGTCTATCATCCATTGGATGAAGCAAAGGTGAACTCCTGAATTATCTAAACTAAACTTTTGTTAATTAATAAAAATACTACATATCTTCATGGTATCCAATACTTTCCTATAAAACATAATTTTATAATCCTACATATCGATTTGTCTTTAAAAACTAAGGTTAAAAGATTTATGTTTCTGTATTCAAGCTTTTGTGATCCATAATGAATTAAACAAAGTCTTTCGGTAGAAATCACATGAGAGAATTTTTTGGCCAACGTGTTTCGAACCAACAAGTGTGGTTCATCATCAGGACCAGATGAAGAGGTAGACCATGGCAAAGGCTTAATTAGAGAGCAATGTAGAGATATAATTTCAAGTAATGGCTATATTTGAACAATAATGTTTAAATTATAATATTAATTTATTAATATATTAAAAACAAATATTATTAAGTAACGGCTATATTAAATGGCTAGTTTTTGAAAAAAATATTTAAATAATGATATTATTTCATTAATTTATTAAAAATATTAATAGGTAACGACTATATTAAACGACTAGTTTTTGAAAAATAATATTTAAATTAATTTATTAAAACCAAATATTACTAGTTCTTGAAAAAATAGCCATTTAATATAGGTGTTACAGCCATTTGATATAGGCGTTATATAGCCATTTAATATAGGCGTTACATATTAATATTTTAATAAATTAATAAACTAATATCATTATTTAAATACTACTTTTCAAGAACTAGTAATATTTGGTTTTAATAAATTAATTTAAATATTATTTTTTAAAAACTAGTCATTTAATATAGTCGTTACCTATTAATATTTTTAATAAATTAATGAAATGATATCATTATTTAAATATTTTTTCAAAAAAAGTTACATATTAATATTTTAATAAATTAATAAACTAATATCGTTATTTAAATATTATTTTTCAAAAACTAGCCATTTAATATAGTTGTTACCTATTAATATTTGTAATAAATTAATGAAATAATATTCTTTCAAAAAACTAGCCATTTAACATAGTTGTTACTTAATAATATTTGTTTTTAATATATTAATAAATTAATATTATAATTTAAACATTATTTTTCAAATATAGTCATTACTTGAAATTATGTCTCTACATTGCTCTCTATTTAAACCTTTGCCATGGTCTGCATCTTCATCTGGCCCTGATGATGAACCACACTTGTTGGTTCGAAACGTGTAGACCAAAAAATTCTGTCATGTGATTTCTACCGAAAGACTTTGTTTAAGATATATGCTTTCTAATTTAGTTTATTTATGTTGTTTTAATTAAAACAAATAATCCAATTTTATATATTCAATTATTAACTTTAGTTGAAATAAATAATTATAAAATAATAGCATAAATGTATATATTTTAATTAAATTTAAAAATATTATAATAGATAAATTTTCATTTTTCATTCTAATAAAATATAAATATTTATTATATTTTATTATTTTATAAATATAAAATTTGTAATTTATAAATATCTCTATTGTTGACACCTAATCATAGGGATTGGGTGAACAACTGTAAATAGTGCAAATAAATAATAAGAGAAAATGGAGTCATCGGGAGATGAAACTCAACAGTCAGTCCCTCATGTATATAACTATGAACAACCTAAATGAATAATATAATCTCATTTGAGGAGTTACCTCCTAGCCTGACATGGTATCGGGGCCAACTCCATTTTTGGCATTACAGTCTACCATTGTAACTCCCAACTGCCATTTTTTAGAAATTTATCTTGCAGTCTGGCATATTCTTCAATTCTCTGTCCTCTACATGGTGTAACACTTGGTGTAAAGCTTGGTGTACCTCCCCTTGCAGCTCACATACCACTCCGCTTACGTTTCTCCTTACTTCACAGCACACTGTTTTATGAGGCTGCCAACAATCCTGGTGCGCTATCTGGCCCATAGAAGCATTCTTGAAACATTTCAAATGCGAGTCAGTGTATACGCTGCTATCTCTAGCCTCCGCTAGCAACTCTCTGTTGTGTAATACATGTTATTTCCATACGGCCCTCCTCTCCATGCTATCGCTGCTCCCTCCAGTAAGCTACTCCCTCTAGTACGTTGCTCCCTCCATACTGCATTTTTTACCAAAACTGCATTCTTGTCCAATATTTTTTATTTATTTATTTATTTATTTTTTTTTTCAGAATATTGCTATCACAGTGCAGTTTTTTTCATGAACAACAGAAGTGAAAATATTTTATATATTGGCAACAGAAGTATATTTTTTTTTACAATGCACGTTTTTTTTTAAATGCATTCATTGATATCTGTTGTGGGAGTGGTTCTCACCGGCAAAGAGAACTATCCAGAATGGTCACGGAAAATCAAACACACTCTCATTTTTAATGAGCTATGGAAAGGAGTGTTTTTTTGAGACCAAGATAAAGAACCAAAACAACCTACCTCAGAGAAGGAATTCACCATTTAGGAAAATAAGAACAACAAGGCTTATGCCTTGATTGCAGCATCAATAAATGAAGTGGTGAGTCACCATATTTCGCCATTTTCAAATGCTTTCGAAACCTTACAAGAACCGAAGGAACTCTATGACTCACACTGTGCACTTGAAGTTGTTCAACTCATGATTAAATTGTTTAGCCTTGAATTACAAAATGATGATCCTCTTGCTCTTGCATCAGAAGTGAAATCTATTATGCATGATATCAAAGTCACTAAAGTTGAACTAGACATTCCTCTAATAGCTTTTGTCACTTAGGCACTTTATCCCACTTACTCAAATTATCTTGGGTCATTGCAAGCAAATGGAAACCTCATAGAAATTACCTTTGACTCCCTTGTGAAAAAGTATGTTGAAAGAGAGAAATATTTTGGGAAGAAGACAACTCCTCAATCTTCTGAAGAGATTGTTTGTCTTGCACATAGAGAGAAGAATCTTGCTCAAGATTCTTCTAGAGGAAGAGGTTGTCGAAGATGAAGATGAAGAAGCAATTTCAGAGGCAAGGGGGGCAGAAACTCTCAAATAGAAAAGTCAGATTTTCATTGCATACGTTGCAAAAGAGATAGATCATGTTCGGTAGCGTAAGCCCCGTAGAACGAGTATGGGGTGCAAAGCCCGAAAGTTTGGGTAATATTAGGATAAAAGACTCCCCGGTAAGTGCGCAGCGCAAACTATAGTAGGCTGAGTCAAAGGGTACTTTGCCCAAAAAAAATAAAGAAATAGTAATAGAGTCATCCTGCGGAGAGATCGCGGGCCAAGGGAAATTATAAATAGAGCGGAGCTCTATGAGGGAAAGTAGTTCTTTTGGAGGATGGAATGTAATGGGTGAATAGTCTAAGAGAAATTGTAAGTCTGAGTCGAGGGAGTAGGGTAGAAGGTAGAGGCTCTGCAGCTATGTGCGCAGAGGCCTGGAAAGTCCATAGCTGTGTGCGTGGACCCTTGCAGCTCAGTGCACAGAGGCCTGGAAAGTCCGTAGCTGTGTGTGCGAACCCCTGTAGCTCACTGTGCAGGGTGGATCTGGATGTATTGTTGAAGATTGATAATAAAGATAAGTTTCTTCTGAATTCTGTGTTAATTGCGACTTTCATCTTTTATAATAAATGAACTGTTATGATATCGGCATTTGCTACTGTTGAATACATGTGAACTGGGTTAATCTTGATGCACGAAGTAACCAAAAGTAATAAATGTTTGCTTAAAGACCATTTTAACTAGATCAAACTAGTAATAAGTGATTCAATCTGTAATAAGAGTGCTAAAGGTATTCTGATCTGCACGGATCTGGTCCAGTGCGAGGCTACAGAATAGCGCGCAAGCCCCAAACCACATCCAAGACATCCCCAGGGTGTGGAAACCTAGTTGCAGCACCCTCCCCTGCTACCTCAGGTGAGACCTCAGTCCGCGCTTCGTGGGCTGTTGCCGAAAGGGCCGGTAGGTGCAGGATTTGTTTGGCTAAATAATTCTTTCGAACCTCGGTCAAGCCCAAATAAGCCAACAAATGGTTCGATTTCCGGCACTGGGATCTGCCTAAGGGGTGTTTGGTGTGAAATGCGGGGACATTAGAGAAAAGAGTGAGGAAAGATCGGGATGATAGTAATGGCGAGTGCCATCCATTTACCAGTATTCAAAGGAGTAGGAAGTGAAGATCCAGAGAAGTTTTGGTTTGTACTGAATTCAGTATGGGATGTGGAGCAGATCACGGATGATAATATCAAGAAAGCCATCTTAGTCAGCACACTACAGGACTGGGCGCTAACATGGTATATGAAGTATTCAGGCATCAACCCGATGGTGGGGATAGCAGACATCAACATTGAATTAAAAAAGGAGTTCAGCCAACCAAAAATCGGAATCGCAGTCAGTTGTAGGATTCAAAGAAATCATGATGATGCCTGGTGAGACCCTGTGGGATCTGGATCATAGGTTGAAAAGCACTATTCGCGAGGCCAACATGACCTTGACGAATGCACAACACCGCGCTTGGTTCATCGCATCACTAACACCATATCGGAAGTTGACCTTGTCACAACAGAGGATTTCAACCCAAGCGGAAGCCCTGGAGGCAACAATGCGGCTGTACGAGACCCCGGTACAAGACCCAGGGTTGGGAGTTTAGCAAATCCAAGCGCAGGTCCAAAATCTATGTTTAGAAATATAGAAGTTAAAACAAGACCAGGCACCGCGCTTAGAAGTCTGGGAAGAAGTATGGTGTAGGACGTGTAGAAGCCAAGGACACGATAAAGATCATTGTCCGGTTGCAGTGAATTTTGCAGTAACAGGGGGGCCAACGACCTTGCAACCAGAGGTACAGATGAGACCGAGTGTGATTTCCCGACTGTGGTGTGCGATTTTCCAAGTAGGGGGAAAGCATGTGACAGACAACTGCTACCTATTGCCGAACGTACGAAAACCTCCTCAACACTTATTTTGTAACTTTTGTAGAACAATGGGTCATGAGGAAAGAGATTGCGGCATGTTGATGGATCGACCCCATACATAGAGGATGAAAATAGAGACGCGCGAACAGGACCCGGCTACACCATTCGTGCGCGAGGGATTCCTGATATGTGGGCGAGGGTGTGGAGGATGGCGGCCTGGATGCGGCGTGGACAGTTGATCTGTTATAATTGTGGTGAACAGGGATATTACGAACGGGATTGTACGAATCCTCCTAGAGCCTGTTGTCTGTCATGCTACCAATTTGATCACGATGCAGTTAATTGCCCTACACTGCTCGCACAATTAAGGGAGAAAGGAGTGCTCCCAGCTAGTCCTGCTCAAAACGTCCAGATGATGAAGGCTGAACCCCACACTGAAGGCCCCAACATAAACATGATGCTCAGAAGCAGTGCAGCTACCAGGGAAGATAAGGGGGAAAAGTCGAAAGAGGATATGTGGGTTCATAAGGGTCCCGCAAAACAACTAGAATTTGATTTGGTGCAAGCAAAGGAAACCTTTTTGGAGGCTAAGAAATTTTTTGCAAAAGCATCAACTTAGGGTAGTAAGGAGCAACCGGACCTGTAACAGGGTAACGCCTTGGTAATTGCCTTTTTAGAAACATGTATGAAGCTTCTGCGGGATGCTAACACGGTGAAAGGGTTACAAGAATTAATAGCTAGATGTGTGAGGGCAGACAAACCGCACATGATCTGGCTGAATGCCCAGATTGGTGATTATGAGATGGACCAGGTCATCTTAGATCTGGGTTCTGACACGAATGTCCTACAAAACCAGACCTAGGAACGCATGGGCAGGCCTACACTGTAATGGTCCCCGATCTAATTGCGATTGGCAAACCAACAAAAGATCTTACTGATGGGAAGAGTGCAAGGGGTTATCGTAGATATCAACGATGCCCGCACACACGCCGATTTTGAAGTCATAGAAATCATGGATGACAATAACCCCTATCCGGCACTACTAGGAATAGACTGGGCAATAGACATGAATGGAATCATCAAACTCAAAAAGTGGAAAATAATCTTCGAAAATAATGCACTCCGAGTAGTCATTCCTTTGGATCCAGCTGAAGGTGCCCGTTGTACTGAACCAGTGTGCAACGACGATAGTGACAAGGAACTAGACTGCATCTACCATATCACCTCGTGAAATGGGGACTAATTGAACCCAACTACGGATGGATGACTCTCATGGGACTGTGATAGCTTTTGCACGTCAGATTTAGATGAATAGGTTGAACGATGGAAAAATCAACTACACGAAGTAACCACATTGAATTGTAACAGAATGGTCGCAGTAGGAGTCATAGTGTTGGTCGCAAAAGTCGCCAAAGAACCAGTGGTCTCGGTGAAATAAAAACTCGGTGTGCCGAAGGTATTCACATCCCGAAAAGCTCGGACATCGACAAAAGAGGCAGGCGTAGTTAAGCCTAAACTAAAGCATGGAGGTTGCAATCACACGTTAATACTGGTAGCTAGACAAACTAAGAAGAGCAACCTGTAGCTACACGAATCTCCAGAAGCTGACCACAAGGTCTGCGGAAGCCTAAGGGATAGCATACATCGCGATGCTACGTTAACACAACTTTCTTGGGGGTTGCGTATATTGCGACATAGATGGATCTGCATTAGGCAATGGAAGAAAAACTAAAAGAAGCCAAGTAGCTACTGGCCCTGCGCTGACAGTATCCTTAAGTTACGATCCAGAGATCGAAGCATGGTAGAAAGGACTAAATTCAGGAGAATATCATGCCGCAATGCTTATAGAATCTCAGCCCTTTTTCACCTAAGACGACTCAAACCCTTGCGGAATATTGCCAGAACTAACCCAGAGGGGACTAGGCTATCAAGACAACACACACATCCGTGGCAGAAAACCTAGGCTGACCAAGTGCTCAGACAATGCTCGCACCATAGGGAGGTCGGGATAGTACGGATCTGCACCAACTGTGCGGACACCTGACTAGTCATTAAGGCCACAGTCTCAGCACCCCAAGCAACTAAAAGAGGGAGCGGGACTATAAAAAAGTCTGTAGGGAGCCGATCTGGCGTACCGAGTTCTACCTACACTACCCTATCTTCTCAATCGCAATAGCGGTTGATGAGTTGCGCTACCGCGCAGCCTAGTCAAAAGATAATTGTTAGCACTCCTTTCCATGCAAGAGACATTACGGTATGACTGGAAGGAGCAGGAGACGAGTCATTAAGATGAACGTTTCGAGGTGGATCCATTAAGATCAACCGAGGGAACATTGGTACGATACTGAAACACAAAGGAACGGTGTTGCTCAAAGTGACGGTCTTAATTTATGACTGTGGGAATACATGGGCGCATTGGCCCTATATACCAGAATCGATCAGTATACATCCGACAACAAATCAGCCCATGCGTACTATGGCCAAAACTCGAGCATGATTCGCCAAAGAAATGCAGTTGAATCAAGAAAAGTTAGCAGGCGCGAGCCGGGAACAGCAGGTTCCAAAATCACCATGAACACCTCAAATGCAGAAGACAAAGCAGAAGACCCGCACAGTTCGAGCCTCACCATGGTTCACCAAACAAGCTACAGCCGATAAGTGCAAAGCCACTTTGGCAGACAACGATGAAGAGGATGAGGCTCTTTAGGATCTCCTTGACTAGATCGATGAGGACGAAGTGAATGCATTCCAAATCCTGTCATTTCCCCCATATCTGTCTCCATGGACAGGGTCAACAAAGATACCAAAGGACCTAGAAGGAGTGAAAGCCAAACTTCAGACCCCACTTCTTCCAGATGATATAATGTTTGACGGCTCACCATAGGGACGCATTCCGACTCTCAAATTTGAAGATTGGGATATGGCTGACAGTGATAATTTCCCTGAATTGGCCGCAAACAAATTGTTACCATGGGTGTAGCTGCTAGGTATAGAGAGGGTCGGGATCCTCATCCTCTGATGGCTACCACACTACCACCGCGTGGCTATTACGGCCTTTGTGATCTGGCAACTCCTCTGTCTTGTACATGATGGATTCTTATGGTTGGAAGAGTTGATTCCGCTCACAGCTAACTTGATCCACCACATAACGTACCTACCACTGAAAGGAGATGACCCCACTAATGCCACAGGAGCCAGCAGTGAGGTCAGCCTCCCAGAAACAATGAAGACGTGGTACAAGCTGGTGAAAGGAAAGCACGGGTATGTCATAGCTAGCATCAACAACCACACCATCTGAGTGGCTACACAGCTCCTCGGGGGAAAACTCATGAGGAAGTGTCATGCATACAAGGTACGTGCCTCTATCGTTGCGCTGGCTAGGTAGTGCACCCACGGGGTACAATTTAATTAGGCAGAGTTCTTATGTACAGAGTTCTTAGCCAACTGCCAAGAAGCATAGGACAAAGGTAAGACATTTCATTATGCCTGGTTGCTTCTGTCAATATTTTTGGTAACAAGCACGCTATCGTTGGATAGCCAGTTCCCTAGCATCAGAGATGACCTACAAAACGCAATACGGTTTATGGTGCTTGCAGAACAAGGGACGTGACAAGGGTTTATGCAATTCAAGTATTTTGGACTTCCATGGTAGAACAAATATGGATTTGGATCTTTTTCCAATCGTGCATGTCTCCCACAATCTACAATAATCTCCAAAGTATGGCTGAGTTTAAAGCTGACATGCATCATGTGTACATCTGGGCGCAAAAGAACCCGGACCAATCTTGGACCACACTTCCGTTCATTGCAACAGACAAAGCAATCTATGGGGTTTTGGAAAAATGGCCTCTCGAATGGTGCGCTTCGGACAAGGCCATCCTAGACCAACTCCTGCCAAGCAGTAGGAGAAGGAACAACAGCAGTGGCTCCAGCATCTGGTAGAAAAAGCACGACAGGAACAATAGCTCACTTCGCAACAAGCGGTTTCTCAGAACCCGCCAGCCGAAGAGACTACGATAGTGCAGGAATTGGAACCAGCACAGGAGACATACCCTCAGGCTCCCAGAGGACCCACCAAGTATCAGGAAAAAGTCGAGAGTAACAAAGGGGTTGGAAAATGAATTCACAGCAAGCTCTGCATTGCCTGCTCTACTTACAGAACAGACAACTGTGTTGGGGGAAATTCGAAAGCAGTTGGAAACAATGCAGGCACAATCTCTGGGCAAGGTTCACCTCGCCAAAAACACAGGTATGACAGAGCCACTAATGGGCATGCCCCCACCGAACACTGTAGCATTGCCATCCACTGCTCTTACCAGACCTGACAATGAGGGTAGTTGGGATTTAGATCTGGCCGCTCTACCTAGTAGCATACGTTTTCAATTACAGGATGGGCTCACTAGTGAACTCCGTGTTAGGGAAGGGCACACCCTCCACACTTTATGGGAATAGAAAGCTGAGATTGAACAGGTCAATCTTCAACACATTTTCTGGGTTGAGCATTACAGGAACATCAAACAAGTCGTCGCAGAAGCATGCCACACAGTTCTGACAGTAGCTGTCCCTGAGGATCTTCCAACTCTGATCAAGGTTCAACACATGGTCGCAGAAGTCTGCATGGTCTAGGAAGAGGCCGCAAGAGCACAAGGGGAGCTTGCCCTATAGATTGCAGAGCCTCGGCTCTAGGCACAACAACCCCAGCCCAATGATGGACACCGTCGCATGGAAATTCAAGAAGACATGGAAACCATGCGAAGCGTGGTCTGAGAATATTTGGGACTTTTGGATCATTCTATTGGCCTACTTACATCTCTCCAAGAGGACCCTACCATTCAGCACGTCGAAGCTAAGGTATGCACGTTATAGCAGGCATATGATACAACTCATAGAGATGCACAAATGGTCACTATCACACAAGGACTAGCTAAGATGAGGGAAGCTCAGGCTCTCAAGGCCCAAATGGACATTACACGACAAAAGGAGGGAAAGCTTAAAGACCGCATTTAGCCATGGATTGATGAAGTGTTTACCATTTCTACAATGATGGAGGGCAAGATAGCACAGATGCAGGAAGTCTATGATTCTAAGCAAGCGAACCCATTAGACACAGATACATCAACGACTTGAGTGGCATTGGTACAACGAACTGGCGTAGAATTTGTTGAAGGGACATGCATGGTGCAGAAATTGTTAAACGACCTTCGTACAAAAATGGATGCACCAGCTCAGTGACTCGGGACGAGTCACAATGATTGTGTTGGGGGACTGTTGGGTAGCGCAAGCCCCACAGAACAAGTATGGGGTGCGAAGCTCAGAAGTTTGGGTAATATTAGGGTAAAAGACTCCGCGATAAGCGTGGAGTGCAAACTATAATAGGTTGAGTCAAAGGGTAGCCTACCTTAAAATAATGTAAAGAAATAGTAATAGAGTTGGCCCGTGGAGGGATCGTGGGCCAAGGGAAAGTATAAATAGAGTGGGGCTCTATGAGGGAAACTAGTTCTTTCGGAGGATGGAATGTAATGGGTGAATAGTCTGAGAGCAATTGTAAGTCCGAGTCGAGGGAGTAGGGTAGAAGGTAGAGGCTCTATAGCTGTGTGTGCAGAGGCCTAGAATGTCTGCAGCTGTGTGCGCAGACCCCTGTAGCTGAGTGCGCAGGGTGGATCTGGATGTATTGTTGAATATTGATAATAAAGATAAGTTTCTTCTGAATTCTGTGTTAATTGCGATTTTTATCTTTTATGATAAATGAACTGTTATGATCTCGACATTTTCTACTATTGAATACATGTGAACTGGGTTAATCTTGATGCACGAAGTAACCAAAAGTAACAAATGTTTGCTTAAAGACTGTTTTAACTAGATCAAACTAGTAATAAGTGATTCAATCTGTAATATGCACGCTAAGGGTATTCCGATCTGCGTGGATCTAGTGCAGTGCAAGGCTGCAGAATAGCGCGTGAGCCCCAAACCACATCTAAGACATCCCCAAGGTGTGGAAACCTAGTTCCAGCACCCTCCCTTGCTACCACCGGTGAGACCTCAGTCCGCGCTTCCCGGGTTATTGCCGAAAGGGCCGGTAGCTGCAGGATTTGTTTGGCTAAATAATTCTTCTAAACCTGGGTCAAGCCCAAAGAAGCCAACAGATCAAAGTTTCCTTGGGATAGAATTTTGCAGGAAGGAAACCAACCCAAAGGTAAAACTAATGACGAAGAGAAAGGTAAAGCACCTGAATCCACTCACTATGTTGTGACGCATTGTAATATTGGAGCAAA
Organism: Pinus tabuliformis; assembly: GCA_031772625.1. NCBI lineage: Eukaryota > Viridiplantae > Streptophyta > Pinopsida > Pinales > Pinaceae > Pinus > Pinus tabuliformis. The sequence goes on along the minus strand of CM062819.1, from coordinate 253,900,372 downwards.
TGAAGAATTATTTAATGCTTCACTTGCTTCTTGGAAAAATGATTGGTTTCTTGATTTAGGAGCAAGTTGCCACATGACCTTTGGAAGAGATTTCTTTGAAGAATTTACTGGAAATGTTGATGGAGCAGTATACTTTGTAGACAAATAAAAACTTAAGCCATCAGGGCTTGGCACAACCAGGCTCAAATTGCCTGGTCTTCCAAAATTTCTTCTGCATCATGTTTTATATCTCCCATAGCTGAGGAGCAACTTGTTGTCGTGCGTCCACATGCGCCAGCAAGGACCCTCCATTCATATGTTTGAGGACAAGGTTGAGGTGAGAAAATCATTAGATCACTCACTTGTCATGATGGTGATAGAAGAAGAAAGGCTTGTAGAATTTCCCACTATAGATCACCTGGTAATGCAATATACTAAAGCAAAATATTTGATCTACTTCTACAAACAAACTTGTGGAAGCTTAATCGATTTTGAGCAAGATAAAATAGAACACATATAACAGAGAGTGTGAAATCAATCACACATGAACACAGAAGAATACTTTGGGGAAAACCTTAGCCCTAAACCCCGATCTCTGTATTATCATACAAGTCGAAATATGTCCAGATTACACAAAGATTTATCTCACAAGCTATCCATCTCTTAGTACAATCCCTCAATGCTACTCATAGACTGAATAGGCACAACATATGCCTTCACTCAGTCCTCTAAGCCTCCTATTTTGTTGCGCAGTTTCTCCTGGGTCCTCTCGCTGCCACCTGTGTGAATTCACCTCTCACATAACTCACCAAACTCAGAAATAACTACACAATCCTCAAGAAATGAATTCCTTCTGCATGCAAGAAATATCCTCAATGGAATATTATTGCAACTGATAGTACATTGCCCCATCATGTTATCTTAACTGGGTCTCTGACTAAATTGACATGCATGAGTGATTTATGAGAGAATATTCAGTTATCTGAAGTGTAGTAGTTACATGCATGCATGCATTAAATAACTGAATTCACAATCAGTTCAAAAAATTGTTGGAACTAATCTAACTGGAATTAACTCAGCTAACTCAGCTAACTAATTGCAACTCAAAGTAAAAATCATCCTGATCTCATTAATCAAGGGATAACTTCCTCAATCTAAGGGGAAACTATTGCATGTCTTCACATAGACTTCATGTTTTATTTTCTCCAACTAATTAACTCAAGATGAATTAATTAATTATTTTTCAAACAGCTGCTAAAATCAAATTCGAATTTTAATTCTCAATTTTAGTTCAGGGACTAACTAAAATTGTAATGTATCTTGAAATGCTATTTATAGCAATGTTAATTTTATCACTTCTATTTTTAGCATTTCTTGTTGTTATTTTCAACACTCCCTCTCAACAAGAAAGGGATTATCAGTCACCCCAATCCTGTCTCTGTGGAACTCGAACTTGCATTTTGACAATCCCTTAGTCAAAATATCCACACCCTGTTCCTCGGTTGAAACCTACAGAAACAACATGATCCTCTTCACCACACAGTGCCGAAGATGATGATATCAGATATCGATGTGCTTGGACCTGTCATGAAATAATGGATTCTCAGAGAGTTTGATACAACTCAGATTATCACAATAGATCACAGTTGGATCCATCCTCTGACCAAACAATCCAACTAGAATCTTCCGCATCCAAATGGCCTCACATGCTGCCTGACCTGCAGCCATGTATCCAGCCTCTGCTGAGCTAAGTGCAACTAACCTCTGTTTCCTGTTGTACCAAGAAACTGCAGCTGAACCAAGGTTGAATATTCCTCCTGAAGTGATCTTCTGGTCTGATGGACTCCCTGCCCAATCTACATCTGTGAAGCCCTGAAGCTTTAGTCCCTCTATCCATTTGTACCACAATCCATATTGAGATGTGCCTCTGAGGTATCTCAGCACATGATTCGCTGCTTTCCAAAACAACTTGGTAGGCTGAACCATAGCTTGACTCAGCTGGTTCACTACAAAGCACAAATATGGTCATGTGTTCACTAGATACACCAATGAACCCACAAGCTGCCGATAAATAGTAGCAGCTACTACCTCACCTGAATTAGTATCCTCCATCCTCCAATTACCAGTGAGAGGAGTCTGCATGGGCTTGCACTTCTCCATGTGGAATTTTCTGAGTTTCTCATTGGCATCCTTCCCTTGAGACACAAGCACTTCCCCATCCTTCTTGCACACTTCCATGCCTAGAAAGTAGTGCATAAGACCCATATCTTTCATCTTGAAATCTCTTGCAAGGTCCTCCTTGAAAGACTTGATCAACTGATCATAACCTGTCAATATTAGACCATCAACATAAAGAACAATGATCAATGGCTTACATTCTACCATGATGCGGTAAAGGTTCACATCTTCTTCACTCTTAGCGAAGCCCATCTCGGTGTAATAGCTGTCGATCTTTGTGTACCAACCATGAGGTGGTTGCTTCAGCCCGTACAAAGCCCTGTTGAGTTGGTACACATGCAACTCACGATCGAAGGTCTCAAAACCTTCTGGCTGCTCAATGTACACCTCTTCCTCAATCTTCCCATTGAGGAATGCAGTCTTCACATCCATCTGATGGATCTTCCAACTCATCTGAGTTGATAGTGCCAACATCGATATGATAGATGAGTACCTTGCTACAAGAGAAAAAGTCTCATCGTAGTGATCCCCTTGACCTGTGAGAAACCACGGGCAACAAACCTTGCCTTATGTTTCTCAACAATGCCATCAGCTGCTTTCTTTACCTTGTAAAGCCATCAGGAACTCACCACTGACTTGTTCTCCAGTCTTGGGACAACATCCCAAACACAGTTCCAAACGATGGAGTCGTACTCCTCCACCATTGCATCAACCCAGACTGGTTGCTGCACTGCTTCCTCGAATGAAGAAGGTTCGGTCTCTACACACTCACCAACCAGGGCCATGTAACTAGTGTACCGCTCAGGTGATCTCCTATGTCTACGCTGAGAGGATGGTTGTCCCACATTCTCTCTCACATCCATCACCAATCTGTCAGCTTCCCTTGAGCGTTTCCGCCCATCTCTGGAAGACTCTGCATGAGTGGATGTCTCCACTCCTGGATCCTCTGCATGCAGCTGCTCTGCATCAGTCTGAGGCTCCTCCTCCTTAGGAACTAAAAGTTCCTCATCTGCATGCAACTTGAGCTCCCTCTCAAGTGATACTCACATGTAATTCTACTCATCGAACTTCAGATCTCTACGTACCACTGTCCTCTGACTGGTAGGCAAGAACACCTAATAGTTGTGGGGTGTATCAGTCTACCTCACAAGTATCCCCAACTCAGTTGTTGGATCTAGCTTCTTCCGGGCATCTTTGGTCACATCGAAATAAACCGATGATCCAAATATCCCGAAGTGACTCACATCTGGTCTCTTCTTGGAAAAGGCCTCCATTGATGTCTTCATTCCCAGTATACAATGCGAACTTCTATTCTACAAGTATACTGGTGTATTGCATGCCTTAGCCCACAAATGAAGTGGTAGGCTTTGGTCATGCAACATCACTCAAGCTGCTCCCACAATTGATCTGTTCTTCCTTTCATCCACCTCATTTTGCTATGGGTTATGGGGTGCTGTCAACTCCTGTTTAATTCCTACTGCTACACAGAAGTCCTTAAACTATTGGGAGACATACTCTCCACCATTGTCTCTACACAAGGCCCTTATTTTCTTTCCAGATTCTTTATTTTCCAAGGCTTTAAACTCACAAAACCTTGAGAAGGTTTGATCCTTCTTCTGCATAAAGTAGATCCAACATCTACAAGAAAAATCATCAATAAAAATAACATAGTACCTTTGTTTAGTGGTGGAGGATGTAGAGAATGGTCCACACACATCTGTATGAACTCACTCAAGGATTTCTCCAGCTCTACTCTCTCGATCCTGAAAGGAATATTTCGCATACTTAGCTAGGGTACAACCCTTGCATGTAGCCATTTTCTCTAGTTTTCACTTGGGAAATCCGGTAGAAATCTGCTACATGATCTTCAAGGCCCCATGGTACAAGTGGCCCAATATTCTATGCCATAGCTCGCCAACATCTTGGCTCTGCACCAACTCTGCTTTGGAATTCAATGCAGCACAGTCGTCTACCTCTAGCTTGTAGAGATTCTTTGCTCGAATCCCAATCCTCTTGGTATATCCAATGCTGATATGCCTCAGGAATGCCTTTCCTTTACTAAGGACTACATCATAGCCTTTGTCTTCTAGCATAGCAACAGACACAAGATTCTTCTTCAGACCTAACACATACTTTACTACAGTCAGGGTGAGAAGAGCTCCATGCTCCCTCTGAAACACAACCATACCTTCACCTGAAACATGGTACTTTCCATCATCACCCATCTCGATATGCATCTGGAGGTCCTTCTCCTCCAAGGTCCTGAAAAGATTCTTGTCGCCAGTCATGTGGAATGAAGCTCCAATGTCCATGTACCAAACACACCCCACCATCGATGAAACCATACATGTGATGAGGGTGAAATCCAATTCGAACTATGAGGCCAGTGCCTCACCACCTGATCCCTTCGAGGATCCCTTCTTGTATTTCTTCTGTGGACAATTCGTAGCATAATGGCCCACCTCATGATAATGAAAGCATCTCACTTTCGATTTGTCAATCTTCTTCCCACCATGGGAGGAACCGGATTTGGAATGGGATGCCTTCCCTTTCCCTTTCCTCATCTTACTCGCTAAGGCTAGATTTTCTTCATCATCTTGCTTTGATGGAGATCCATCTCTGGTGCTTCTTCTTATCTTGTCCTGCATCAGATCTGACCAAAGTGGTTCCCAATCTAGCAGTTTCTCTCTTCCATTTACCGAGTCTTGGTAGCTATGCCAGCTCTTAGGAAGACCGAGGAGAGTAGGACTCATCATTTCATCATCAGCTGTCATGATCCCTACACTTGCAAGCTCATCCTTGCAGTTGGTGAGCTTGTTCAGATATGTAGAGATCGTGTCACCCTTTTCACACTTGATTTTCTGAAGCTTGTCTTTCAGCACCACCTTCCTCTAGTCGCTGCTATTTTGATTTATATCCTTCAATGTTTTCCACATTGAAAATGATGTCTCCTTCCTATGGAGACTCGAGACTATGTGGTATAAAACTCCCTCCAGAAGGATTCTCCTCACTCTAGCCAGACATTTCTTCCATTCCTCCTATTCTTGGGCATTACCAGCTGATGGCTTGGGGACTTCTTGATCAATGATGTCCTTCAAACTGTTGTCTTCTAATACTTCTTCCATGTGATCCTTCCAGCCTATATAATTCGAGCTCCCATCAACGGCATACTCGAGTCTCAAACCATTAAATTCCATTGGTGAAATTTGAGATCTGATAAGAATTGGAATTCTATAATTAGGAACTTCAAACTTCAAACTTCTCCCTTCTTTGTATACTGTTCTTCACTTTGATCACATTTTCTTTGATACCATGTAGAATTTCCGACTATAGATCACCTGATAATGCAATATACTAAAGCAAAATACTTGATCTACTTCTACAAACAAACTTGCGGAAGCCTAATCGATTTTGAGCAAGATCAAATAAAATGCATATAACAAAGAGTGGTAAATCAATCACACATGAACACAAAAGAATACTTTGGGGAAAGCCTCAGCTAAAAACCCCGATATTTGTATTATCATACAAGTGGAAATATGTCCGGATTACACAAAGCTTTAGCTCATAAGCTATCCAACCCTCAGTACAATCCCTCAATGCATCTCATAGACTAAATAGATACAACATATGCCTTCCCTCAGTCCTCCAAGCCTCCTATTTCCTTGCACAGTTTATCCTGGGTCCTCCAGCTGCCACCTATGTGAATTCACCTCTCCCACAACTCACCAAACTCATAAATAACTGCGCAATCCTCAATGAACGAATTCCTTCTGCATGCAAGATATATCCTCAATGGAATATTCCTGCAACTGATAGTACATTGTCTCATCGTCTGATCTCAACTGGGTCTCTAACTGAACTGACATGCATGAGCTATTTATGAGAGAATATTCAGTTATTTGAAGTGTAGTAGTTACATGCATGCATGCATTAACTAACTAAACTCACAATTACTTCAACAAACTATTGGAACTAATCTAACTAGACTTAACTCAGTTAACTGAGCTAACTAATTTCATCTCAAAGTGCAACTCATCCTGTTCTCCTTAATCAAGGGATAACTTCCTCAATCAAAGGGGAAACTGTTGCATGTCTTCACATAGACTTCATGTTTGATTTTCTCCAACTAATTAACTCAAGATGAATTACTTAATTATTTTTCAAACAGCTCCTAAAATCAAATTCGAATTTTAATTCTCAATTTTAGTTCAGGGACTAACTAAAATTGGAATGTATCCCGAAATGCTATTTATAGCAGTGCTATTTTTAGCACTTATATTTTTAGCATTTCTTGTTGTTGTTTTCAACAAGGCTTCTCAAGCTACAAGGTACCACTACTCGTGCACAAAATTTCCCATACAATTCTCATTATGACGAAGGTACACTTCCATCAAGTTTATTATGGCATGCTATATTTGGACACTTGAACTATGATAGGCTCCACTTGTTGAAGAAAAATGGTGTTGTTAGTTTGCCTACAATTCCTAAGAAACATAAGAAATGTGATGCTTGCATTATAGGAAAGCATAGCAAACAATGTTTTGATGATTCGCATTCCGGAACACATAGAAAAATTGAACTCATTCATTCAAATTTATGTGGTCCAATGCTTGTTACCTCTACAAATGGAAATAAATATATGATGCCATTTATTGATGACTACACCAGAATCTGTTCGGATTAATTATTGAAGAACAATCTGATGATTTTCAAACATTCAAGAACTTTCATACTTGGATTGAAAATGATGCACAATCTCATATTAGCTCTATTCACACTAATAATGGAAAAGAATACACTTCAAATGAATTTGAAAACTATCTTTGCCAACATGGGATCAAACATCAAACGACTGTGCCTTTTAATCATCAACAGAACGGAGTAGCTAAAAGAATGAATAGGACACTATTAAATATGGTGCGCTCCATGATGCTTTTCAAGAATGTAAAATTAATGTTTTGAGCTGATGCAGTTCTATGTGTTGTATATGTGAAGAATAGATGTCCATCTAATGCTATTAGAAACAAGACTCTTTATGAAATGTGGTATGGGCACATTCCTTCGGTAAAGCATCTCAAGGTCTTTGGTTCCACATGTTATGCCTTGATACCAAAGGTACATAGAAACAAACTTGGTGCAAGGAGTCGTAAGTGTATCTTCCCGGGGTATCAAACACCTCCAAAGCATACCATCTCTATGATGAAGGAAATAAAAAGTTTGTTGTATCTAGAGATGTAATCTTTCTTGAATCATCCAAAGCTCACAATTTTGTTGAGCGACAACTTCATCTCTTGGATAGATTCGCAAATGCAAATTCATTTCAAGAATTTGATAATCAGATTTCATATCTTGAAGGGGGTATTCCTATACTAGATCAACCTATGGAATCTCCTTCTGAAGCACTCTCTCCCCCGCATGAAACTCCAACAACAGATGATACTTTAAGTGATGTGATTGACAGAATTGGGAGACTCAATCTTGATTCAATCTCAACTCAATCAACTGAGCAGCCTAGACCATCTCAGAAAGGCCCCCCAAAGTGGCTAACAAAGACACTTGAAAATGTTCATCCTGATGAGGTTGGAAAGACAGGAACTATAAATTCAACCCAGTAATTCACCTGTTGATATGGCTATTTCTTATGATTGTGAATTGAATTTGTCTACAGATTTTGAACCAACTTCCTTCAAAGAAGCCGCTTCTCATGATGAATGGAAAGAAGAGATGCAAAAGGAATATGATGCCTTGATAAATAATGGCACTTGGAAGCTGGTTGATCCTCCATTAGGAACCAAACCAATTGGCTGCAAGTGGGTCTACAAGAACAAGTATAAAGATGATGGCTCACTTGACAAGCACAAATCCATGCTTGTGGAAAAAGGTTTTGTCACAGAAGGAAGGGGTTGATTATGAGGAGACTTTCCCCCCATAACAAAATGGGATACCATCCAAACACTCTTTGACTTAGCAGCTAAGAACGGTTGGAAAGTCCATCAAATGGATGTAAAAAATTCTTTCTTGAATGGAGATATAAAAGAGAATGTTTTTATGACCCAACCCGAAGGATTTGCTATGAAAGGAAATGAATATAAAGTATGTAAACTTATGAAATCCTTGCATGGCCTCAAACAAGCACCGCGATCCTGGGATGAAAAACTAATTAAGCATCTTCTGAAACTCAATTTCAAACATTATGATCTTGTTGATGAAACTTTGTTTATCAAGAAAGTTGGAAAAATAGTTGTATATCGTGTGGTATATGTAGATGATATTTTCATGAGAGGGAACAATGAGAGCTACATTGCATCATAAAGAAGGAATTGAGGAAAGGTTTTGAAATGAGTAATTTGGGCTATGTTCATTACTATCTTCGTATTGAAGTAACTCAACATCTGAAGTCCATATTCCTTTGTCAAAAGAAGTACATTAGAGATATGTTGAATAGGTTTGGCATGGCTGAATGCAATCCTCTGACTACTCCAATGGAACAAAACTTAAATCTCACATCCATTGAAGGAAAATAATTTGAGGATGCAACAAAGTATAGACAACTTGTAGGAAGTCTCAACTACTTGACTACTACCAGACCAGACATTTCATTTGTTGTTGGAATCCTCTCCAGGTTTATGAAAAAGCCTTGTGAGGGACATTGATGTGCTGCAAAAAGTGTTCTAAAGTACTTGAACGGAACTCAGGACTTTGGACTCAAGTATGCACAGGCGGGTGATTTCAGATTGATTGGATACTCTGATTCAGACTTCGATGGTGACAGAGAAACTAGGGTATATACTTCTAGTTATGCTATGAGTCTTGGATAAGGAGTTGTCTCTAGGAGATCATGCGAATAATCAGCTGCAGCAGTTTCCACAACAGAGGCAGAATATGTGGTAGCAGGTGAGGTAACAAAAGAAATTGTGTAGCTCAGGAAAATTCTAGAATATTTGCAGGTAAAACAAGTACATTTGACTCCACTCATGATTGACAATACCTCAACAATAAAGTTGGTAAAGAACCCAAAGTTCCATGATCAAACGAAGCACATCAATACAAAATATCATCTGATTCGACATCATGTTGAGGCCAAAACAATCCATATTCACCATTGTTCCACTTATGAGAAGATTGCAAACATCTTCACCAAATCACGTGGAAGAGAAAATCTCAAAAGATTCAGGACAATGCATGAAATCACCAACATCCATTTAGACTAAAGGGGGGAATGTTGACACCTAATCATAGGGATTGGGTGAACAACTGTAAAATTATAGTGTAAATAAATAATAAGAGAAAATGGAGAGTCATTGGAAGATGAAACTGAATAGTCACTCCCTCATGTATATAACTATGAACAACCTAAATGAATAATATAATATCATTTGAGGAGTTACCTCTTGGCTTGACACTATCCATTAGAGTTCACAGGTTAAAATTTTATTCAAAAATATTAAAATAATAGTTTAATTAAATATATAATATTTTAAAATATCAAAATAAAAATTTGTTGAAATATAAGAAAAAAATAATTTTATTTTTATTTCACATACATATATGAATTTGAATTTTTAATTTATAAAATATTTATTAAAATAAATAAATTCAAAAAATGATATCCATTTGATTAATTTGGATGAAATATTTAGATTTATATTCACCAAATTAATTTAATTTAATTAAATAGGAATTAATTAATTTATTATAAAATTGGTATATTATATTATAATTTATTTTAACTTTTAATCACGAAATGTTTATTAAGATTAAATCAATTAAAAAAATAGATTTAGATTTATATAAATATTAGATAAATTTAAGTTAAATATATTTATTTGAGTTCATATGTTTTCATCAAATTAACTTAATGTAAGGAGTTCCTTTTAAGTTATAGAATAATTAAAAGTAATGTTCTGAATTATTTTTATTTTATCATTATTAAACAAAAGGGCATGAATTAGTGTAGATTGTCTAAATTATATATATATATATTGTGCAGTGATTTCTATTAACTTCGAAAACTAGAGATTACATGAAAGATTACAATGTCATATTGATCTATTATAGGGGAGATTAGACCATAACAAAAAATGTACCCTTCCAAGGGACAAGAGAGACAACTATAAATATACACAAATGTCATCAAACAAGCCTAAATCAAGATAGTAGCATATGTGGCCTTGCACAAAATCAACTACAAAACTGGAACCATCAACGAGAACCATAACACAGTCATGTAAGGGGATCATAATCAGATCCTTCCATTGGGATAAGAGTTTTTGGATTTGCAAGAGGTCTATGAGTTGTTGGTGGGATGCCAAGATGTTGTTCTATCCTCACCAACTTGTAGTCCATATTCTCCATCCTGCTATCAAAATATTTCTAGTGTCCATGCATGTGATCCAGGTATTGTAGCATATCCTTCCAAGACTCATGGAAATCCAATAGAATACGTCCCAATAGGAGCTTATTCTTTCAATACAAGTCTATTATCTACATATATTGATTAAATATTCCTCTCATATGCCTCGTATTAGGGATCCATTATATCCATTCTGCCAACATTTTAGTATCTAAGAGGGAAGTTTTGTTGGAAGAGGCTTCCCCTCTAGACCAATTCATTTCCTCCTTCACATGAATAGGGATTTGATCCCTATATTTGGATGCAAAACCTTAAATTTAGTGATGTAGAACAATATTTCCTCTATGGGAACATTCCTCATAATAATAATCCTCTCCCCTTACCCACGACCTTTGTCTAGGCATGGAGAGGGAAACACCTAGAGCCTAGATTATGGAACACAATTTGATTTGGTACAAAAGATCCTCTTTGACACAAATCCACTTGAAATTGAAGTAGCCAAAATCTCTAAGGTAAATAACCTGAAATGCCACTAGCGTGGCACCCTTTCCAACTCAAAAAAACCCCTTGTCATAACTTTAAGACTCCACCGTTTCTAACTACACTCTTCATGCAACCACGAGTTCACAAAACTACTAGTTAAACAAAGTTGACAGCAAAGGAGAGATTTGAAGCAAAAGTTAAAACCACCACCCAACCCACGTTGACAAGTGATAGTTAGTGGACCAAGGAAAACCCGAGTCTCATAATAACATATAACACCATATATGAATGATACTCTCAAAATATAGGCACTGGACTTGAGTCTTCATTATATTCACTACACCGATAGGAAAACACCACCCCCTAAGATTAAAAGAACCCCAAAAACTTTTGGATAGATACAAAAATGATCATCCTTATAACAAATAAACCTCATAAAACTAACATAGAGTCAATGATTCTGCAGCCTCCATGAGCCTCTCCAATTATAAACCACCAAAAGATATACAGTGAATATTAAAATACCAACAACCAGTAGAGTCTAGGTAATAGGGAATGAGGTGCCCAAAATAACTTCTAAATAAAATAGACATAATATATAACTAGAAGGAGGACTCCAAGAATAGGGATACTTATTACATGAAGTGAAAATAGTGAGGCTCTACCATAATTTCCTAAGTCGAACAACAAAAATCAGAATTATTTCCAACATCGCCATCTCAAATCTTGGTATTCTACTCCTCAAGCATTTATTGAGGTGATTCCTAAACTCAATTCGCCAGCTAGAAATGGAACATGTGAAAACAACAATCCTCAACTCATGACACTTGCATTTATCCCATGGACCAAAACATAGTGCAACGAGACCCTTCACTCTAAAAACATTTCCCTAGCTGCTTGCCTTACTGCCCCTTATATCCTCATACTTAACTTCCGTGTGCAGTTATGAGACATGAATCTAGACTATATTCCTCTCGTAATGGACTGTTGATCCAGACAAGTGAATCAACATAAGCATGTTGGTCATTATCGCCACCCAATGTGTTTCACATTTAATGTTGTGTACCTCATTCCCCCAATGTATTCTCATCTATCTTCTTGGAGGGAGTGTGGATACCTGTTACATATTGATTACACTTGTTGGGTGTGTGTTGCAATATCCCCCAACCTACTATTATGTTGGGGTGGTGGCAACCCGCACTCCCCTCATTGCCTCGATAGTCACCCCATTGAGGGTAAATTGTGCCAAAATTAACATAATTAAAATGTTTATGAAAATTTAAATAACAACTAAATAAATTTTCAATGATTATGATTAAATAACTACAAAATCAAAATTGTTGATTTGTAAAAAATAAAAATAAAATACAACAAATATCAATATAATGATTAAAAAAACATTAAAAATAAAGAATAAAGATTTAATACTTTGTTATCTTTTTTTAAATTAGATTATTAATGAATAATTACTGGGAAATTATAAACACAAAATAATACACTTGAATCTTAGTAAAAGTTGAAACTTTTTTTTTTAAATATAAATTTAATAGTATTTTTTATTAGTTTTCCCTTATTCTTTGAATTGTGAGAGTTTTACTACTCTTAAATTTTGATGTGTAATATTAGATATAAAGTCATTTTTTATTGGAAAGAAAGACAAAAGAATTATAATAGAAATAGTACTGTAGGTAAGGCAACTAAATAATGAAAACCAATGAACATAAAAAAATTTAGATTAGATAAATTACTTCTCAAAGATCTTATAAACATTTCATTATCTCATTCCTTAAAAGTTGAACAATGTTTTTATATTATTTAGGTTAGTGGTAACTAATGCTTCTCTCTAGTGATCCTAGTTGTAATGGAAGTCCAAAAAAAAAGTTGATGAGGAAGAATTATTAGAGGTATTGTTACAGATCCATTTGGGCACATCAACCCCAACCTACAGATCAGTATTATTAGGGCCCATCAAACCCTAATTTAGTTGTTACATGCCTAAAGAAGTCAAATATCAGAATGCCTAGCTTCCCAAGAAGTTTCACGGCCAAAATCATCAAGAAACTACCTCTAAGAAGGTCAGCACAGGCAGGCCTTCATTAGGGTGTGCTGCAATGAAAACCATACACTGATAGGGTGCTAGGCAGCGCACTTGGTCCCTCTTTCGCCTACACTGGGTGAATTTGAGCGAATTTCCATGAGGGTTTGAAAGATTCATTATCCATTGGATGCCTCTAGAAGTTTCTCAAGGCTATCTACTCCTTTGAGCTCGTATTTGGATGAGGAAAGGAGTTAAGTAACATCAATCCCTTATCCCTTCCTCCATGGAACTAAATTCTATGTTTAGGAGGGAATTCATTATCACCATTTATGGCATAAATTCTTTCATTCACTTATAAAAATACCACTCATCTAAGTGATCACGGGCTAGAAATTATTGAATTATAGGAAGATGTTGTTAGTATGAGACTTGAGTTGATTTCAAGTATTGTAATGATGTCAAAATGTCTTGCTTGTTATGAGGAGAGGATGGGATTGAACTGGAGGAGTGATGCTGAATTGAGCAATGGGTGGTAACTCTTCCTTTTACTAATAAAGTGTTCAAATCTTTTTCCATATGCTTTTGTTATTCATTTATGCTTTCATATGTGTATCATGTACTTGATTCCATGCTATGTTTAATCAATAGATCATTATCATATGCCTTGATTGGTTGTTGTCTTCTGTCTGTGTGTAGGTACTCTTAAAGCCGATTAAGTATGGAGAGGAGCGACAGAGTTGATCAAGGGAGATAAGGAGAAAGCGAAAGCTAAAGGTACACTTCTTTGCCTCTTATTTTATCTAATGGTCATAGGAAAAGTAGAGAATGCTTTGCACTGTTGTTCTAGACTTAGCTACTAGTCTAGGGGTTTAAGTGTTTATCCGTAGACACTAAAACTTCCCAAAAAAAATTAGCCACCATATTGGGTAAGATCACCTTTCCTAGTAGCTTATCCACCTCCTTAGACACCTTGACATACTTTACTTGTTGTATTTCAGCCTTTTACATTGAATTTTTGTAAAATTTTGAGGTTACATGACTCTTGAGTGGCCTCACAAGAATCAATGCAGGCTAGCCTTAGTGATAGTGCTCTGTAGCGCAGTCAGGCCTTCCTTGACCTGGGCTGATTAACTTTGGAATATTTCAATCTGCACAGTTGGGCCCTCTTTGAACTACATTGATCAATGCAGATAAGCCCTCTTTGACTTGTGCTGATCAATCTTGAAATCATTGAAATCAGCGTAGGCTCTAGTGAGAGACAGTGCTCTGCAACGCAGTTAGCCCCTCTTTGACCTACGCTAATCAACCTTAGGTCAAATTCCCACCTTTGGATTTAGTTTTTGCCAAAATTCTTCTGATTTCTTGCTTGTTGAAAGTTAATGATGTCATGTCTTAGAAAATAGGTTTTCATCTCCTTAGCCAGCCCTACTTTGATTGGATTATTAATGTTTCTTTAATGTTTTCTTTCTCATTATCAGTCTATAGTCAAAGTTAGTTTTTGGTCGATTCATCTTTGTCGAATTAAAGTGTCGTATAGTCATCTTTTCCTTCGAAAATTGAATTGTCGTAAATTCTTCATTCATAAAAGATTGATTGATTGATTGATGTGTGCATATGATTAATCTTTGCTCGAAAGAAAGTGTCGTAAAGTCATATTTTCCTTCAAAAACTGAATTGTCGTAAAGTCTTCATTCATAAAAGATCGATTGATTTATATGTGCATATGGTTTGTATTTTCATCGAAAGTGTCGTAATTCGTCATTTCTTTGAAATCGAAAGTGTCGTAAATTCTTCCTTTCCTTGAAAAGAAATTGTTCCAAAATCGTCATTTTTATGAAAAGAGATTTTTGATCGCTTACGCATTATTTTTCCTTTTTGTTCATTCACATTAAGGGAAATCAAAAAGAAATACTTGCATCGTTCATATTGTAGTTTGTGAATTCTTGAAAGGAATAGCTAGGGAAATTGCGTTCATTGTTCTCTTTTCTCTTTGTCAAAGATCTGATTGCTCTATCCCTACTAGCTAAGGATTTTCATCAGTAAATTGAAGGGAAAGAATGCTTATCATAATAGTTTCATTTTAGGAATTGCAAACATACATCATGTGGTGAACCTTGGAAGGAAAATTCTAAAGAAGATCAACTTAAAATTTATCTGAATTTACCTAATGGAGCGTTGTCACCTAACGAAAAACATTTAGACGTCTAGGCTAGAGACGTGTTCCAGCGTCGTATAACAAAGCAGTTGTCGCTAACTTGTCTGCAATACATCTTGAGTGTGATACCTCATTCCACGTACATGAGTATATCATAGCTCGTCCATGTACCTTCGGGTATATAGGGCAGTGTTACAGTACATCAAGTATATGGGAATGCTCTCACTATGTAGTTTTGCATTAGACAACACTTATACAGACTAGGCCTCCACGTACCTTTGGGTATATATGGGAGGACAAATCTAGGTTGCTATCCATCCTTAAGTAACTGAGTCAGCCGCCTTGTACACTGTGATACACCGAACACAACATTCGGGGAAATTGCCTGCCCGTACTTCGTAGTTCGCCATGAGGTATTCTGTAGTTCACAATTGCTTGGTAAACCTTTTGCCTAGATTATCCCTCTTTTGTTATGTTATGTTACTTTGATTAAAATAAATTAATTGACAGTGGATAACATCCTCCTCGCTCACTCCATAGTTGATCTTAGGTTGAAACATATGGTGACACATCCGGAATACACCAATCAAGGAATTCCTTTTGATGGGAATCCTAGTCCTTTTCTCCTTTCAGAAATATTGGTGCTCCCTATATGGCTACATTGTCCCTTCTAGGATTTACCATTGGCTTGCCAATATGGTTGTTTTCAACCTCCTTTCTTCAAACTGTCGTGATTTCTCTACAATCGAGTACACCTCCAACTTGACAAAATCAACCTCCAGTTGATCCTAAAGTTGACCCTTTGCCTTCTTCCTCGATTGTTTCTTCCTCCCTTTCTTCCTCTTCACCTGGTGAAAGTATTGGTACTAGTAACCAGGTGGCTAAGAAGAAGAAGAAAGGGAAGAAGAAGAAGAAGAAGTAAATTCAGCAAAGGGGAAACCAAGCAACCAATGCTTTGAATGCAACATTTGATGAAAATTCGTCCATAAAGCCTCACAAAGTTTGATATCCATGAAAGCTTTGTGCGGGAGATCATCTTCTTTGAAATTGTCCTAATATTCCTCATATCTAAGAAGAATGGTCTTCTCGTTCACATCATCCTATGTCATCAACTTCTGGAGATCCTGTTAGTGACACATCATCAACTAGTGGCAGTAAAGTTCATGGAAATAAGGGTAAAGTTAAACTTCCCTGTACATTATGTGAAGAGAATCACCCTATTTACTTTTGTCACTATCCAGACGAAGCCAAAAAAGTGTTGGATAACCGTCCCGCATCACCATAGCGACTTCCATCTGGTTATAGGAAACTCTCCTTAAATCCTTCTCTAGTTGATGAATTGACTGACCAAAATCAATCATCGGTCAAACCCACTCTCTTTGAAAGTGAATCCTATGAGTCTATACCTGACCCAAACCAACAGGTCGAGGTAATAGTTGACCCAATTTCACCTTCAGTAAATCGTACCTTTCTTGAAGAGAGTGAATATGATACCACTCAAGTTCTTTTTTTTTCTTCAGATTCAAATGAGCTTGGGAGAAGTCCTCCTATTCCATCAAGATTGGAGGAAAATCCTCCCACTCTCCTAACTCAAGGAGTTAATTCTCCCATTTCTACAGTACTCGCTCCAGGTAGTCTAGTCACTTCCTTTGATTGGAATCAACTGGCAGGATTCCGCCTTCCTTCCTATGTGCCTTTCTGGATCATAGTACAAGTTTGTAATATGATTGTATCTAGCACTATTATAGATGAAGGTGAATCAGTGGGCATCCTTTCCTCAACTGCTTGGAAAGCACTCGGTTCACTGCTACTTGTGCCAGTTACCCAAAATCTATTGGCTTTTAAAAGAGGAACCAGTTAACCATTAGGGATCCTCCCTTGGTTACCCATTACTTTGGGAGGAAAAGTCATTTATCTGAATGTGATGGTAGTCCTAGGCCCTTTAGATTACAATTTACTTCTAGGGCGTGACTATGTTTATGACATGGGAGCTATTATTTCAACACTCTTTTGAGTGATTTGTTATCAAATGAAGGAAAAATTATTATCGTTGACCAGCTTTCATTTCCCAGTCCAAATATGGCTCCTAGTCAACCATATTCCCTATAAATGGTCCTTTTCTACCAATGGTATCATCCCCGCCATGGATTAATTATGTGGTAACCCATTCCATACCTACATCAACTGACAGTTAATTCAGTGATGTTGTACATCATGTACTGGGGGCATTGGAACTAGATCTCTCCTTCATGACCTCTTATGAGTTATGATCGACAAAGAATATGAGGATAGTTCCTTGTCCTGTGCCAACCTCGTTAAAATATGAATCCAATGGAATGAGGATAGTTCCTGGTCTTCTGTCAAACTCGTTAAAAATGAAACAAGGGTTTACGAGGATAGTTCTTTGTCTTGTGTCAACCTTGTTAAAAAATGAAACAACGAATATGAGGATAGTTCCTTGTCTTGTGTCAACCTCATTAAAGAATGAAACCAAGGATGGGAGGATAGTTCTTTTGCTGTGTCAACCTTGTTAAAAAATGAAACATGCCCACGAGGATAGTTCCTTGTCTTGTGTTAACCTCGTTAAAAAATGAAACAAGGAATATGAGGATAGTTCTTTTACTGTGTCAACCTCATTAAAAAATGAAACAACCCCTATGAGCATAGTTCCTTCTCTTGTGTCAACCTCGTTAAAAAATGAAACAAGGAATATGAGGATAGCTCCTTGTCTTGTGTCAACCTCGTTAAAAAATGAAATAGGGAATCTAAGAAGAATTCCTTATCTTGTGTCAATCTCATTAAAAAATGAAACAAGCTCCCCTGGAGCAAAGTTCCAAGTCGAGTCTTTGAGTAGATCACGTAAAATCCGAGTCGAGTCTTTCACTTGATCTCGTAAATGAACCTTCATTCCATTCACATGATAGCCATGAGTAGTCTACTTAGGTGAATGTAATGAAGCTTGGGGGGCATGCACCTAATGATAAAGTTAAGTTTCCCTATAGGTTATGTGAAGGGAATCACCCCATTCACCTTTGTCCCTATCTCGACGAAGCCAAAAAGGTGTTAGATAACCATCCTGCTTCACTGCAGTGACTTCCATCTGGTTACAAAAGACTCTCTCTTTCATCATGTTGGGGGCATGTAGACCAATCTCAAGCATATTTTTTCATTTTAATATTGTGTAAAAATGAAACTGAACCCAAGAATAGTTTTTCATTTTCAGCTTATGTAAAAATGAAACTGAATCCAAGCATAGTTTTTTGTTTCGAGCTTGTATGAAAGTGAAACTGAATCAAAGCATAGTTTTTCATTTCAAGCTTCTGTAAACATGAAACCAAACCCAAGCATAGTTCCCTATAGTTCAAGCTTGTCTAAAAATGAACCCATTTCTAGTTTAACCCTCGTGATTTCCATTCTATCAGCCTCTTTCGTTAGATGAGCCTTGGTTGTTTTCATCCCATTGCCACCATCCCTTTGGCCAATCATACTATTTCACTTGGTTGGTTTACCCTTTTTGAGGAACAATTGCAATGAGTGGTCTTATTAGCCAGCCTCTTCACATAAATCAACATGTTTTGAGAAGTTTCAGCATCATCGGAACCAATAGCTACCATAGATACCACTCGTTCCTAAAAATGGAGTCCTCTTTAAGCTCTTTTCAGAATCTCTAAACATGAAAAGATTGTCGAGCGCTTGTCTTTTCCAGCTCGTTAAAGGATAGGAAACAATATCTCTCTTGTATTGTTTTACGGTTTTTCAGACTTGAGAGATTAACTTACAAAAAGAACTTGTGGAGTTTCCTTTTCGTCCCTTTCAAAACTCCCTAAACATGAAAAGGACCGAGTTATCTTTGTCGTTAAACTCATTAAAAACATCAAATAGTGAAAAACTTGTTCATCTAGACAAGACCATGTTTCACCTTCGCTAGACTTGTTAAAGCATCAAATAGCGACAGATTCACCCAAATGGTGAAATTATACAACAATCATATGTTATCCTCCTCAAGCTTGATAAAAATAAATAGGTATTGTTTAGCAATGACTGGGGAAAATGGAAAATGTCGTGAAAACTTTATGGTAGCAAGTCACTCTTGAACATGACACTTTCACTTCATCACCGTGACTATGTGGGTTGGGTCATTCAGTTTGATGGTTATCACAATGTTGGTCTATCATACCATCAATTACTTTGTTTTGGGTCAATGCTACCAATTCATCTTAGTTTCGCTGACATGTTCAAGAGAACCATTTAGTCCAAACTTCATCCTTTGCAACACTGTAAACCTTCATTTTCATGACCGCCATTCCTGAACCTTGTTTCATGAGTTGATTTTTCATCACCAAAATCATTTACCTCGTTTTGTGTCTTTGACGTGGGATACATCAAGGCCCTCCTACGATGAGTCATTTTTTGTCGACATCAGCACATCATCCAAGAAGTAGACTTAGAAACACCCCTTCAGTACCTTGAGGCTTACATACATCAATGGTAGGTTTCTCGCTTCGAGCAATAAGTTGACATCACTGGCTTTTGACCAAAAGACTTTGTATGGTGTTTGACATCAAATCATTTATTCACACAATGTGAAATGTACAATAGTACCTTGAGGGTCATTATCATTATCGGTGATTCCTCTCGCGTCTGTTAACTGCTTACATCATTAGCTGGTAATCAGATGATGTCTTTCCGTGTTCGACTTTAGAACATCTATTCACATGGTTAGACTTGTACTTGAGTGAAAGATTGAATGAGATTGAAGACCTTGGATCTAGTTTCATCCATCCGGGCTGCGATATATTCAGGAGTACTAAATCAAATGTACAATGGCCTTAGATTCATGGTCTTCCATTCATGGGTCTATATCTGTAGATGACTATATTTGTACATGTAATGAAATTTTATAAGTTGAGCATGGGTATGCCTTCCCTCAGCAATTTCATGAGAAAAAATCAAATTATCATTATATATGTATTGTAATTGATGCAGGTCACCTTCTGCTTCGAAACCTCTTCTCCACATGATAAAGCATTTCACTCGACATACATATTTATGACTTCATGCTTTAGGGGACAACTGTTAGAGATCCATTTGGGCACATCAACCCCAACCTACCGATCAGTATTATTAGGGCCCATCAAACCCTAATTCAGTTGTTACATGGCCTAAAGAAGTCAACTATCAGAATGCCTAGCTTCCCAAGAAGTTTCATGACCAAAATCATCCAAAAATTGCCTCTAAGAAAATCAGCACAGGTAGGCCTTCATTAGGGTGCACTGCAATGCAAACCATACACTGATAGGGTGCTATGCCGTGCACTTGGTCCCTCTATGGCCTATACTAGGTGAATTTGAGTGAATTTCCATGAGGGTTTGAAAGATTCCTTAACCATTGGATGCCTCTAGAAGTTTCTCAAGGCTATCTACTCCTTTGAGCTCATATTTGAATGAGGAAATGAGTTAAGGAACATCAACCCCTTATCCCTTCCTCCATGGAACTAAATTCTATATTTGGGAGGGCATTCATTATCACCATTTATGGCATAACTTCCTTCATTCACCTATAAAAAGACCACTCATCTAAGTGATCAAGGGCTGGAAATTATTTAACTATAGGAAGATACTGTTAGTATGAGACTTGAGTTGATTTCAAGTATTGTAATCATGTCAAAATCTCTTGTTTGTTATGAGGAGAGGATGGGATTCAATTGGAGGAGTCATGCTAAATCGAGCAATGGGTTGTATCTCTTCGTTTTACTAATAAAGTGTTCAAAGATTTTTCCATATGCTTGTGTTATTCATTTATGCTTTCATATGTGTATCATGTACTTGATTCCATGTTATGTTTAATCAATAGACCATTATCATATGCTTTGATTGGTTGTTGTCTTCTATCTGTGTGCAGGTACTCTTCAAGTGGATTAAGTATGGAGAGGAGTGAAAAAGTTGATCAAGGGAGATAAGGAGCAAGCAAAAGCTACATGTAGGCTTCTTTGCCTCTTATTTTATCTATTGGTCATAGGAAAAGTAGAGAATGCTTTGCACTGTTGTTCTAGACTTAGCTAATAGTGTAGGGGTTTAAACATTTATCCGTAGACACTAAAACTTCCCAAAATAGGTACTTTCTCAAATTAGTAGAAGATGGTGTACAAATATAAAATATTCTATAATATACAACTTTGTTTCATGGAAAATTGGTAAAAGGAATTTTTATATTTTTCTAATTGTAAAATTTTACATTCCTTCTAAAATGCAATGCATATGTTCAAGGTACGACATTTATTTAGTATATAAATGATGTAGTCTCTTGAACCAAATTTGTATAGATGTAGGTAATATTTGCTTCCTATGCACCACTACATTCTATATTTTTGAATGTTAATTTTACATTTGGAAAAGTTAATAAAGACATTGATGTTTTGAAATTAGGAAGTCAAGTGTTTAGATCAAGTTGGAGAGTCTTAACATAAGCATCATTTTTTTTCAAGTTTGTAGATTTATGTATGTAGTTGAGAATCATATAACCTATTTTCCAGATGGAAAAGGAAATAAAAACTTGTGGGAGAAATAAAAGAAGACTTAGCTATTTAAAGAGTATGATATATGTACAAACAAAAATCATTAAAAAAGTGACAATAAAATATTTTTTCCTTAAATAATATATATTTGTAAGATATTAATATAAATATTTATAAACCCTTTGTGATTTACTTCGAAAATATTTAGATAATATTTAATATGTTATTGAAAACAAATATAAGAATAGGGATTCAAAAAAAGGGATGTGTTTATTTATGTGATTTGATCCAATAAGTTTGTCAATGTAAAGCTAAAATGAAAGAAGCCAACATTACTTTGAATATATATCCCAATTACATAAATCCATAGCCATGCATAGTGAAGGCCCTTAAGCCCATTACCATTATGTAAAACTAAAATATGGTACCTAAAATACGAGTTGGGGTCAAGGAAAATAGAGAGAATGTGTGTGCCATTACTGGATACCTTGATCAAAGTGCTTAAAGCCTACAATGTTCATTTTCCAGTGTAAGGCTCATGTTATCGTTTTCAAGCATGATTTAGGCCCCTGTACCCCTCACTACTACCCATAACTAGTTAACAATAGCCACTTCCCACCAAAGGCCAATGATCTCATAGAGAGGCCCTATGTTGTGTTTTCATTCATTTTTCATCATGCTTAAGACCTAGAATATTTTGAAAATTCCTAAGGTCCTTTATATCCTTCCCTAACCATTGATAAGATATAGATACCGATATTTTTCATTAAGAGAATCATAATATCCCATGATAAGCCACTCATTTTGACAAGATTCCTAAAGATGTAATATTTTATCAATTAGAGGTGTTTTCCATCACAATTAGGACTATGAAGAATAATTTTAAGCATAATTTAGTTATTGTCAACTCATAACCATGGTTAGAACTATAGACTCGTTATTGGTGCACAACTAATCCAATAATGGTGTCCATGAGACACTTGGAAGAAATTGGTAACTAACATAGGTCTAATGTGGTGGTTCAAGGATGTGGCCACGGTGCACGAGCTTGGTAAGAAATATTTAGGGCTAGAGGCTCATAGCCCATTGACTATAATGATGTACTTGAGGCCCATCAATGATGCCTAATTTAGGGGCATTAATCAACTAAGATGTCAAATAATCCTTATTGAGGGCTTAAGTAAATGTTTCTAGGTGTTGATCATGGTTCTCAATCTCAAGAGGGTTTACTTAGGGATTAAGATCACTAGTTTCCACTTGACCATGCTTATACCACAATAAAAATTTCCACTACGTAAGGCCTACTTGTGGTTCTTGTATCACACGTAGAGGGGACAAAACCCTAAAGTGTTACTACATCTTGGATATGGGTTTCCTATAATGTTTGAGCCTAAAATATTTTTCTTCCATACCCCTATATACACTCAAATGAACATCTCAATATTAATGGGTATATAAATAAGCTCCCTTATGTCTGAACCCACTGGATCCCCACTTGTAATAAATCCTCTCAAAATAAAGTTTGGGAAGAGATCATGCAAAATATGGAGAAAAAACTATCTTGTTGGACCTTTAGAATGGTCAACCTTACTATTAGGCTTACCTTTCTTAAATTAATATTGCAAGCCATACCCATGTGCCTATTCTGAGACTTTGTAGCCCTTAAATCCATTCTAGAAAAAATAATAAAAATACAAAGGTCCTTCCTTTATGGGGGAGGTAAACAAGAACAAAAAATGATCCCTTCTTTCTTGGGCAAAAATATGCCATCTTAAGAAACTAAGTAGCCTATGACTAAGAGATTGTCGAACCTATCTAAATTTTAGGTTTCTTATACTTTTTGAAGTGGCTAAGTGGGACACACTATTACTATTATCATTTTTTTTTACATCCCATCTCACTATCACAAAAAAAAAAAAATTGTAAAGTAATTAAAGTTTTTCACATTAGATGGCATGGATGCATGGAGCATCAATCAACTACGGTCTTTCCCATGAATTTCAACATAAGAATTCATGAGAATCTCTTTGCTTTGGTCCTATCAAATTACCATCACATAGACATCTGTGGAGGATCCCATCATGGATCATCTCTAGAGATGTAGTCCCTCTCATTTGAAATTTCAAAGTCCTACCAATTTGAATTTTCATTAGAGGAAATATTAGCCCAAAAGTGCCCATGAAATTTCCATGTACATAATATGTAAACCAATCAAAGTCCTTGAAATTTAAAATTAGTTACATGAAAATATTTTTGCGGGAAAATAAAAACACCATTTTTTAAAATTGTATACTTGGCTTATCTCCTTATAGGCTTACACAAATTTCAAGTGTAGACACTTGTTGGAAGCATAATTAAATTCCACATCCAATGAGTACCCATTACACATACTTTTTAGAAGACCCAGAGTGATAAAAATTTAAAACACATTAAAAAAGTATGTTGAACATGATTTTTTAATGTATCCTCAGTTTTTATCGATGTGGGTCTTCTAAAATGTATGCATCATGAGTACTTGTTGGATGTGGAATTTGATTCTGCATCCAATGAGTGTCTAGTAGTATTGTTGGTGCATTTTTCCACAAGATTATTGAGAGTAGCACGATCACTCTAAGGATCTATAGGCTTCCAAAGATCCAGAAGGAAGGCCCCCCCGTGAGACCCATTGTGAACACCATAGGAGGGCCAACCTACCTCATAGCCAAATACCTATCCTTGAAGCTTAAACCCCTTATTGGCCTTGCAGAGTCATTCATCAAATACTCTTGTTCATTTGTCAATGAGTTAAGGGGAACAAAGTTTTATCATGGGGAAAATATTGCTAGTTTTGATGTGGTCTCTCTTTACACTAGCATCCCTATTAAAGAGGCCATTGAGGTCATCAATTCCCTCACTGATTCTGATACCACTTAATTAGTAGAGATTTTTCTTACTTCTACATTTTTTTGCTTTGGAGGGGAATTCTTTAAATAAGACTGTGGTGTTTCAATTAGCCCCCGAGTACCCGATTGTTACTAATAGTTTTATGGAAGACTTTGAATCCAAAGCTTTGGCCTAAGATTGATTCCAGCCTAAGCTATGGAAACGATTTGTGGATGACACCTGTGTCATTTGGCCTCATGGTCAAGAAAATTTAGATCAATTTTTCTAGCATCTCAACAATGAATCTATCTCCATAAAGTTCACTATGGAGAAAGAATTTTATGGGTGCCTTCCTATTCTTGATATTCTCGTTTCTAAGAAGGGTGATGGTTTTTTCTCCCACCAGGTTTTTTGGAAAAAAACTCATACTGAGTAGTATCTTCATGCTAAGTCTCATCATTTCCATACTCAAGCATTTGGTGTTCTCAACACACTAGCTACTCGTGCACTAAGAATTTATGATGAAAACCACCTTTATAAAGAGAAGGAATATATCCTTAATGTTTTTTTTAATTACAGGTATAGTAGGCACCAGGGGCTTAAATCTTTCCTTAGATATAATAGAGGTCCCAAGGTTAAGAAGGACCCTAAATATCCAATCTCGATGGTGAATCTCCCTTTTATCCAGGGGACCACTTACAAGACTACGAGAATCCTAAGGAAGCATAATGTTCCCTCAACCTTTAGACCCCTCAACACCATTCGTAGCTCCTTAAAATATGTACAAGATCCAGTTGACACCAAGGATATGAAAGGTGTTTATGTCACACCATGTTCTTTTGGGACTCCGTATGTTGGTGAAATTAGGCACTCTATTAATTAGAGGATTCATGAGCACACAACCAACATGAAGCATGGGAGGACCCAGTCTTCAGATTTATTAGAACATGCAAAGAAGACTAAGAATCATATATGCATTGAGGAGGCTCGGGTGATTTCAAGGATTGCTCCTTTTCATCACTGTAAGTTTAGGGAGGCCATTGAAATTGAAAGGAGGCAAAGTAATCTTAACAGGGATGACGACTGGAAAATTAGTAGTCATTGGATCCCTACCCTTTCCTCTTAGCCCCACCCCCATTTTTTGCCCTTATTCATTCCTTTTTTTTTTAATTGTTTTCTTTTGTCGTTTTAATTTTATTCCCTCGACTCAGGAATTGTTTGAATTTCATCGAATATGGGTCTCTTATGGTTCCACCCATAGAGTTTCTTTCTTCCTCTTTGTTTCCTTCTCTATTTATTTGTTGTCCCGGTTGTCCCTTTGTTTTAATTAATTTAATAGGTATTTATCACCTTTATTTTATTTGTTTATTTATTTTTTAATCCTAATATATCTCACCATAATTGCAATAATAGTATTAATATAAGTATAGTTATACTTTATTTAGTTTGATAATTAAAGAGAAGATAATGATTTATCCCTTAATAATTATATATTGGGTATTTATTTGTTTATATATATATATATATATAAATATTTAGCTTTTATTTAAATGTAAAAAAAATGTAGTTTTTATTTTATTTAAAAAACATCATATATATATATATATATATATATATATATATATATAAAGAGAGAGAGAGAGAGAGAGAGAGAGAGAGAGAGAGAGAGAGAGAGAGAGAGAGAGAGATATCTAAGAATTTTTTAGTTATTTAAAAGAATATATAGTTATTTATATTTATATTTAAATTAATTAATTAATTAATAAAAATCTCCCTAATTGTTGGTCCAGTCACATATAGTCATTTCCTCTGGTCAAAAGTAGTCATTTCCCTCTAGTCATTGGAATGATCGGTCTCTCTATTTAACTTGTTGCTATGATCTGATTCTTCATCTTGTCTTGGAGATGGACCACACTTGCTCGTCTGAAAGGCGTCGACAAACTAATTTTTATGTGATTATCACTGAAAAATGTCTCAAGAAATCTTATTTCATTATTGTAACTATTATTTTATAATTTTTCCTTAGGAGGCCACTTTTAGGATAAAATTTCCTCTAATGAAAGTCATTCATAATGCAACTAGTCTATAACTAATGAGTAATCTGTAACTAATGACTTTTCATTTATTAAGGTGCAGAGTGTCTTATATCAAGGATCAATCAAGATAAAACAATCAGTGATTTTAGAGAACTAGGGGAAGTATTGGTTGCAGAGGTTTCATCCTTTTTAAATATTAAATTCAGTTCAACTTTAAGAAGTGTTTCTTATGATTGTAAGGCTTAGTTTTTCCAGGAATTCAATTGTGATGTTATTACTAGATATGCCTTAAAAAATTCCGCAATGAAGTCCTATATGAAAAACACATACACCTATATTTACATTTCGGGGCCTCATCTAGGATATTTGTACAACTCAAATAATCTTTCCAACTCTGGCTTATGGTTTTTCAAAAAACTCAAAGGATACCTTAGTGTACACCAACTAAGATTTAATGATGAGACATATATTAAAAGTTGCTACATTTTTTAGCTAATCTAGGAGAAAACATTTGAGTATTTTCAAAATATAATTTTACTTGCATATCCATAGGATCGTTGTCCCTTATCATTCTCTACAAAACAAGTTATGTCATGGAGAAACACAGGATTACAAATTAAGTTATCTCATTTTGCTTAAAACAGAAGAATGTTTGTAATGTGATGAACAAAGGTCTAATGAAACCATGGCTCTACTGCAACTAGTATGGTGATGTAGGAGAATTCACCTCTTTCTGCAATGTCCACTTCCATGCGCCTGCAATATTAACTTGATATATGACCAAGATAGCTATGAATCATTACCCATATGTAGAAAATGATCATATCCAAGTTTTTATTCATGATAGCCAATGCTCATTTAATGACACCCAAAATACTTTTCAATAAGTTAATATCACATGTCCAACAATTCACACAAATTGTTCCACTTCAATGAGTTCTTGCAAACTCAAATTTACATTTTCATGCAAATTCAAACAATATAACATAACACACAGAGATTTTGAAAAATCTGCATTTCCATCAAGAAAGAAAAGTTGTACACCCATAACTTGACAATCAAACATTTCTCTCTTGGGCCGATTCCACATTCATTTGGCCATTAGTTCTCATTTCCTGTAGGTTTTCAATAAATAGAATTTAGAAGTACAATATTTTTTCTAAATCCTAAAATCACTCCATAAATCACCCATAAATCACTCCATAAATCAGCTTTTCCTAAATCCTAAAATCACTCCATCGTTCATTCCAGAAATATCTCATGATTTATTCCCTAAAGATTTCACGATTTATTTCCTAAATATCTCATGATTTTCAAGGTAAATTAGCTTTTTACTTATGGCAAAAATCTTAGCTATCCATAAATTTTCTAAAACTAATCATATCCTAACAACCACAAATTTTTATAGCTTTTGGAAATATTAAATATTTTCAATTTCATATGAGTTTTCATAAAATCATAGGGAAATACATTTAAATAATTAATACCACTGGTTAGGGAACCAATTCCCTTAGTAAATGAAAATATTGCTACTTTGGTCAAAATATATTTTGACTTGGAAGTTCGGATATTCTTGCATCAGACTACCAAAGTGAAAAAGAATCACGGTCTCCTGACCACGTATTGACATTGAAGGAAATATTCCTTGATCCAATTTTGTTTTTGCAGTTGGTCTTTTTCCTTGTCATGTTGATGCCACTTTATTTTCATCTTCTTCATTCAATACCTTATGTTGCAATTATCCTCCTTCCTTGCTAATGTATACTCACTATGTCATCACCAAACCTCTTCTATATTCTTTATTTCCTACAATATGCCTCCTCTAGGACACTTTAGTCATCGGCCTCCTTATCTCGTCAATCTCTATGTCCAACTTGTCCTCTTGTTCACACAAGTGTTGGGCCTTGGAATTGGTATAATTCTTCACCTTATTTCCTTAGTTTATAGTTAGTTTTTCAAACCTTTCGAGCATATATTATAATAATTTGAATGCTAAAGAATTATAGAAAGGAGTTAATAATTGTTTTTTTTACCTCATTAGTGAATTGATGGAATCTTGAATATGTCATTAACTTAGGATTAGGGTCGATATTTGGAGAAGAAATATCTGATGTTGATTGTTGTTCCTTGAATAGATGAGGAAGGTCGAGCCATGACAAAATGATTAGGTCTATTTGTGACTTGTTGACCATTGATCAACATCTTATACGCACGAAGCAAGAATCATGACCTGCTCTTCCGTGGAAGAAGTTACAAATTTCACAGCTTGAATTAAGCATCGTGAGAATCTCCCAGTTCTCGGGATAGCTTTACCATTTTGGATTTAGGATTATTTTGTAATATAAAAGTAGGATTAAACTTTAGTAATGTATTTAATTATCTCAGTTATTGTAAAACGAGACTCGAGAAACAGACTATGCTGAGTTTTTACATACTTCTCTTGTAATTTACTATTGCATGTTAGTGGAGATTTCAATGATTCAGTTTTAACCTAGAGAATTGAGTTAACTAAAAGGCGATTAAATTCTAGTGACTGTGGGCCCGGTACTGGGATCAATATTTCCTTCCTTTGTATTATTATTTCATCTTACTTTTAGCTTTTGAATAATTAATCATTTCTTAGATTAAATCATTGTTTGTCATATTCATTGTTATTGTTTAAAAGAAATTGTAGCGAATAATGTGAGATGAGATTTCCTTTACAACATTAATTTTGGTTATTTTTTCGAGGCAAGTGTAAATTTTTAGCTTCATAGACTTACAGTTTTTATGATAGATTCACTTCATTTTTTTATCATAGTTATTGTTCCCTAGCAAAAAACTTGAATTTCTCTATGGCTTCTCAATAGGAATTTAACAATTTATTTCTATTATCAGTTTGATTGTAGTTTAGAGGTAGAAAGTGAGTGTTATTTTACTAAATCCTTTGCTATTCATTTAATTTCTTCGTCTTTTCTTCTTATTAATTTCACCTAGATTAAGAAAATCTCAACATTACACTTGCACCAACTATGCAGACAAACTTGCAATAACAAGGAAAAATCCCAGGTTAACAATTTAATATGTAGAGGTTTAAGTTGATTCTTTAGGAACAAAAAAGTACCCAACATTTTGGCACCGTTGGTAGGGAGGTTGTCAAAGATGTTTTTAGATGTATCCCTGTGGGATTGGATATTAAAGACGAAAGGTAAGAAACTAAGAATGCACCAAGTAAAAAGCTTCCACCATTTCCTTCCCTCGGTTGATTCTTTTAGAATTCCTTAGTGTGCATGACTAGGAAAAAACATAGGATTGTAAATCAGGAAGTTATAGATTCAAAAATCGTTTTAAAAACAACCAAAACTCAAGTTCATTCTGGCCTTGGAATCACGACTTTCGTAGATGAAATGGCTCAGAAATCTAAATCTCAAGCATCGGTAGGTCCTCGAACTGTTGGGTTGTGTTATATTCTTTCCACGAACTGTTTGGACCGTATATTAGGTTGGGTGGACCTACCTATGGTTTTGTGCATGGTTTTTCCACATGGTTTTGGATGCGATGGATTTTGGTCCATGGTTTTGGATGCGATGGTTTTCAGTCCAAGGTATTGGATGCTTCGACATGTATAAATATGTATTGTAACATTGAAAGGAACATAATGAAAAATCAAGCTGGTAGTCCCTACTTTGGGATCCAGGGGAAAATCTCTGTGTATATGTGTTTTATGTGTTATGCTCTCGCATTGTTTATTTTATGTGTTTTAGAATTCGTATGCAAGTAATTTCTGTATGGGGTTAAAACCTACCTTTGGTATCATAGCTGTTTTGGCTTCAAGGGGATGCCTTTTTTGCTGAGGGGTTTCGCTTGGGCCTGTGGTAGACCCTATTCAGTGGGAGATCTATGAGATCGGTTCTAGTGGTGAAAGAGGATGGTGATCAGTGGAAAGATAGAGATCGGGAAATTTAATGATCAGAGTTTTGAGTTGTGGAAACTCAAGATGGAGGATCTGTTGGTGGATAAAGATTAGTGGATCGCGGTAGATCTAGGTACTAAACCAACGAGACTATCTGATGAAGAATGGAAGAAGTTTGATCGGAAGGCACAGAGCGCAATATGATTTTGTGTCTCAGATTTAGTATTGTTGAATGTATCAAGAGAACCTACGACTAAGTATTTGTGGGACAAGTTAGGGACTTTGTACCAATCTAAGTCTCTGGTGAATAAACTATTCCTACGAAAAAAACTGTATAACCTGAGGATGAAAGATGGAGACTCGGTGACAGAGCATCTGAATGCATTTAAT
Organism: Pinus tabuliformis; assembly: GCA_031772625.1. NCBI lineage: Eukaryota > Viridiplantae > Streptophyta > Pinopsida > Pinales > Pinaceae > Pinus > Pinus tabuliformis. The sequence goes on along the minus strand of CM062819.1, from coordinate 253,869,489 downwards.
CCTGTGGTAAGTCAGTTATTATCTGTTGATATTAAAATTTCAAATGAAGATAAGTGCATCATTTTGTTGTGTTCTCTAATAGATTTGTGGGATAGTCTAGTTATTGCAATAGGTAGAAATGCAACTTCCTTGCAGTTTGGTGAAATCGTCTCATCCTTGCTGACGGAAGAGATGAGATGGAAAAATATGGAGAGCTAGAATGGTGATGCCTTGTCTGTACGAGGACAGTCCCAAAACAGAAACGAAAATAAGTCATCGAGTGGGAGATCTAAATCTAGAGCGGGATCTAAATCTCCAGTAAAACCTGTAAAGTTGGTTTTTTGGAAATGTGGAAAGGAAGGGCACTACAAAAGGGACTATAAATCTAAAGCTCCTGACAAAGGAAAGGATTTGATGATGATCCTTCTGTAGAGGTGAAAACCACCGCAGATGAAGGTGGGATGTGTACTTGTCTTATTCAAGTACACATGTAGATCATGATGCATGGTTGATTGACTCTGGTGCATCCTATCACTTCACTCCCCATAGATATTGGTCCTGCGAGTATGAGAAATACGATGGTGGTGTTCTATTCGTAGGGGATGATAGGAAGGCTAGAATCATTGGCTACAAAAAAGTAAAGTTGAAATTGCAAGGTGGAAGGATTATAACACTTCCGGGTGTTCTGCATATACCTGCACTGGCCAAAAATCTGATTTCTATAAGCAAGTTGGATGATGCGGCTGTAAAAATAGTTTTCGAGAAACATAGCTACAAGATGGTTCGAGGAGCACTGGTATTGATGTGGGGAGTTCGGATTGGAACTCTGTACAATCTATAAGGTAGCACTCTTATTGATGGGTGCAACAGTTATGTGGTTCCTGAAAGTGGAGCAGAAAATCTAGTGGTCTCCAGAGAAAAGACCATGCTATAGCATCAAAGTCTTGGACATATTGGAGAGAAGGGCCTATGAGTACTTCATGGTAAAGGTATGGTAGAAGGTATGACTAATAGCTCTCTGGATTTTGATTTCTGTGAGAATTGTGTATATGGGAAGTAGAATCGGGTGAGTTTCCCCTCTGGTGGTAAGAGAGTGAGACAAATATTAGAGCTTGTGCACAGTGATGTGTTTGGACCTGTGAAGGTTCCATCACTGGTTAAGTCTATGTACTATGTATCATTTATAGATGAGTTCTCAAGGAATACATGGATATATTCCCTTAAGAAGAAATCTGAAGTCTTTGACAGGTTTAAAGAATTTAAGGCTCTGGTGGAAAACCAAACATAGAAGAAGATAAAGGTGTTGAAGTTAGATAATGGTGGAGAGTTTTGCAGCAAGGAATTTGAAGAATTTTGTAAGAAGTGTGGTATAACATGACAGAAGACTACTCCATACACACCTGAGCAAAATGGAGTTACAGAAAGAATGAACAAGACGTTGATGGAAAGGGCAAGAAGAATGCTCAGTGGTGCCAGGTTAGTATAGGAATTTTGGGTAGAGGCAGTGGAGACTACATGTTACCTGGTCAACAGGTCACCTTCATCAGCGTTGGAGGATAAGACTCCACGAGAAGTATGGACTGGTAAGAAACCCTCTCTTTCACATCTGAGTGTATTTGGATATGATGCATATGTACATGTTCCAAAGGAGAAAAGAACAAAATTGGATAGTAAATTTGAAAAGTGCATCTTTATTGGGTATAAGGATGGTTTAAATGGTTATAAGCTTTGGAACCCAGTAATAAGGAAGGTTGTGTACGGCCGAGATGTGGTGTTCAGAGAGGTGAAAGATGTTATTAAACATGAAGTCCAACCAAAGGAACCTGAGAAGATAGACTTTGAGCTTAAGGAGGAAGAATCAAACTCTACAACAAAGGAAGAATCAAAAGATGAAGAGCCACAAACTCCGAGTGTGAGAAAATCGGTTCAAGAAAGAAGGCAGCCGGAAAGGTATAATCCATCTATTTTTTGTTCAAATTTTGCTTTATCTGTTACTGATGATGATCCCAGAACTATGAAGGAATCAGTACATTCAAAGGATGGAAAACTATGGAAAGAGGCAATGGTTGATGAAATGTCATCTTTGCACAAAAATGAGGCTTGGGATCTGGTGGAGTTGCCGGCTGGAAGGAAACTCATTGGCAGCAAATGGGTGTTCAAGAAGAAGGCAAATGCAAAAGAAAAGGTGGAGAAATAAAAAGATCAGTTGGTAGCAAAAGGTTATTCCCAGGTGTCGAGAATTGATTTCAGTGATAAGTTTTCTCCTCTTGCCAAGGTAGCTTCTATTAGATTACTTTTATTTGCTGCTACTGCATTTGATTTTGTGGTAGAACAGATGGATGTGAAGACAACATTTCTTCGCAGGGATCTGGAAGAAGATATCTACATGAAGCAACATGAAGGCTTTACGGTGAAGGGTATGAAATAACTGGTATGAAAGTTAAAGAAGTATCTGTATGGGTTAAAACAGTCACCAAGGATGTGGTATCAGAAATTTGACACATTTATACAGGGATTTGGCTTCATCAAAAGCGAAGATGATCACTATCTGTATTTTAAATTAATTGGTGACCATTTTATTTATCTTGTCTTGTATGTTGATGATATGTTTCTGGTTGGAAATGACAAACAAATTATCCAGGATTTGAAGACCCAATTGTCCTCCAAATTCGACATGAAAGATCTTGGTGCTGCAAACTATAATTTAGGCATGGAAATTAAAAGAGATTGGGCAAAGAGGAAGCTATGGTTAAACTAGAGGAAGTATGTCAAGTCAATACTATAGAGTTTAATATGCAGGATAGTAAATGGGTGAAGGTTCCTATTCCTGTAGGTGTAAAGTTATCTGTAGAACAGTTTCCCAAGACACAAGAAGAGGAAGAGCACATGTCCTGTGTTCCATATGCAAGTGCAGTTGGTAGTCTGATGTATGTGATGGTCTTTACTAAACCAGACATTGCACCTGTAGTGGGAGTATTGAGCAGGTTTATGTCAAAACCAGGGAAGGAGCATTGGACAATAGTGAAGTGAGTTTCCATGTATTTGCGTGGCACTAGTGATTATGGTTTGTGCTACCAAGGAAGACTAGGATTGGATAGAGTTTTGGATATTCGTGGCTTTGTTGATGTAGAGTGGGCTAGAGATCTGGATCAGAGAAGATCTACAAGTGGGTATGTGTTTAACCTATTTGGAGATGCAGTCAGTTGGATGATTAAGAAACAATCTGTAGTGGCACTATCAACCACAGAGGCAGAATACATGGTAGCCACTTATGTAAGCAAGGAAGCTGTTTGGTTGTAGAGATTGTGTTCAAGCATGTGGTTAGTGTAGGGAGCTATAAGGATAGACTGTGACTGCAAAAGTGAAATCTTCTTGGAAAAGAACCCTGCTTACCATTCAAAGAAAAAACACATTGATTTTCAGTATCACTTCGTGAGGGATATGATAGAAGACAAAAATGTGTCGCTGGTAAAGGTGGACACTTTGAAGAATACTGCAGATGCATTGAAAAAATCTGTGAGCTCTGAGAAGTTCTCTTGGTGTTGAGAAACAATGGGCATTGCAGGGCTACATTAATGAGTAAACTCTCCTGTGGCCCCCTATGGAAAGAAAAGAACATGTGGGAGACTGTTGGCTTGTGTTATATTCTTTCCACGACTAGCCTACGTAGTAAACTAAGTGGTTAGAGAGGGGGTGGAGCCCCCACTTTGTAGCGATGATTGCGCAGTGGGGGGATCATAGGGGGTTTGAGGGGGGGAGATAGCCCCCATCTATGGGGTCCTGGGCAGCACCCCCGGCAAATTTTTTTTGGACCCTATCTTAGTTTGGGCCGACTTACCTATGGTTTTGTGCATGGTTTTTCGTCCATGGTTTTGGACGCGATTGTTGTGGGCAAAAATGCCTATGCAGGACGATCCTATCCACCTAAGGTGTGACAGTGCCTTAGCAACAAACAGAAGCAGCTCCTTTATGAATTAAGAATGAAGAGATATGGGTGGACTAACCGGTGTCTTCCGTTTGTCCCTCGATCCAATTTCTCTTCTCTTTGGGAGTTCCCAGCTACTTGCCTTCTCGCTCGCCCAGCTTCAAGAGGTTTCTACAAGATCACAAGAGGAGAACACTACACAAAGACATAGATTCATATTCATAACTAATTCAGGATTAGAAATAAACTAAACATACTAATGCAATCATACATCAAAGATACACCAGTATATAGGAGAAACCAAGATAGCTTTATTGATGAATAACAAGGTTCAGGAAGAGAAACAACCCAGAGGGCTCCAATCCAGCATCTCCTTCCCAGAAAATGAAATTCCTATCTTCACCTTCCCTCAAAGCATTAAGCACCCAATGATTCCGGTCTCAAACCAACAGCAATTCTTTGCAATAACAAAATTCCAGCCTCTAACCCCTGGATCTCTGGGATGAGAGATCTATATATAGATATTTGTAGAGGTGTGAGTCAGCTCTGGGTTTTTGATTAGTGTCTTCTCTCTGATAGTTCTTGATGCCACTTGGAGATCTCATTGATCTCTTACTCATCCTTGGGCGATTTTGAGAGGCAAGTGTCCCATGAGAAGTTTCTAGAAGATTCCATAATCATCCACCTCGCAAACTGTCTCCGCCACTTGTCTTTTCCTGATCAGCGCACCTTCACAGTGTATTTAGGTGCACTAAAATGCAATTCCCGTGTGTACAACCTACGCTGAATGTCAAAACCTCTGTGTTGAGGGTGCACTGATCCAGTTTTGACCAATTTTGAGTAGTTTCTGGTGGAGAACTTCTGGGAGAAGCTGTAATTTGTTGACCTTGTTCCTTTAGGAGTTGTAACAACACTTTTAAGGACTTAGGAGCCTTTAGTTTATGGACATTTCATGCTTGGAGCTGTAAGGCACAAAAATGTCTATAACAGTTGCCCCCTAAAGTATGAGGCCATTTATCGGGTGAAATGCTTTATTAGGAGGATCCGAAGTTCATTCAATGCTAGGAGGAGACCTTTAATAAGATACAATACAATACATTATTTTTCATACTGCTTTCATGATCTAGCTTAGGCGGGCATTCCCATGCTCAGCTTTATAAATTCATTTTTTTGTACATAGAACAGACAATCGTCTGATGGTAGACTGATAATTTTGATGAAATTATCATCCTTTGGGTAGGATGATTATCTGCTGCAATGATGTACATGTCAATGGCTTTATCTTTCCTGAATATATATCGCAACCCGGATGGATGAAACTAGATCTGGGGTCTTCAAACTCGTTCGATCTTCGCTCTAAGTACAGGTCGATCCATGTGAGAAATGTTCTGAAGTTGAACATGGAAAGACATCGCTTGATTACCGGTCAGTGAGGTAAACCGTTAACAAGCGCGAGAGGAAACACCGATAATGATAATGACCCTCAAGGTACTGCAGTACAATTCACGTGGTGTGAATAAAGGACTTGGCGTTGAACACCACGCAAAATCTTTCGGTCGAAGGTCATTGATGTATACCTGTCGCCGAAAGTGAGAAACTTGCCATTGAGGCATGCAAGCTTCAAAGTACTGAAGGGGGTGTTCCTAGATCAACTTCTTGGATAATCCGCTGATGTCAACAAGAAGCGATCCATCAAAGGAGGGCCTTAATGAATCCCACATCAGTGACACGGAACAGAGCAAATGATTTTGATGGAGGTGAAAACGATCTGATGACATATGATTCAGGGTGGCGGTCATGAAAGGATGAAGGATAATGTATGGCAGTGGATGGGACATGGTTGACTTGTCTGAACGACTTCTCTTGAACACATGGAGACACTTATGTGATGGATCGGTAGCATTACCCCAAATATGGATGGTATGGCGAGACCATGGTGATGTGACCGATGAATGAAACAACCCAACCCGATTGTGGTACGGAGGAAAAGTGTCATGTTCAAGAGCGACTTGCTACCATCAAAGTTTTCTTGAGTTTCTCCCAATTTTTCCCCAGTCATTGCTGACCAGTACCTCTTTATTTTTGTCAAGCTTGAGGAGGATAACATATGCTTGTTCTATAACTTTCCCTTTGGGCAAGCCCATCGCTATGTTTTAACGAGCCTAGCGATAGTGAAACTCGTTCTCGTCTAAAGACAAGTTTGTCGCTATTTAATGCATTTAACGAGTCTAACGACAAAGATAACTCAGTCATTTTCATTTTTAGAGAGTCTAAAAAGGTACGTAAAGTCAACTCCGAAAGTCCTTTTTCGTCATCTAATCCCTTAAGTCCGAAAAAGTATAAAACAATACAGAAGGGATGAGTTTTCGATAGTTTTAACGAGCCGAACAAAACAAGCGCTCGATCTTTTTGTGCAATAATCCCTCAGGTCCAAAAAGATTAAAATATAGAGGAGGGATAGCTCTTCCGGTCACTTTATCGAGCTGGAAGGCCAAACTCGGCAATCTTTTCATATTTCACGAGTCAGATGAAAAGAGCTTAAAGAAGACTCATCTTTTGAGGAACGAGTGATAAAACGGGTTAGCAGTTGATTCCAGGTACGGGTTGGAATTTTCCAAACACGGCAGTGTCACAAGGATGGCTAGTGAAATCACTCTTCGTAGATGTTCCTCAAAATGGGTAAACAATCAAATGGAGGTGAATGATCGGCCAATGGAAAAGTGGAGGTGACGGTGCAAACACGACCAAGGCTTTAATGGCTGATAATTTACGTTCGCAATGGTTATTTACCGGGTAGTTCATTTTTTAATGAGCTTAAACGCGGATTGAAACACTTGCTCGATCTTATGTTTATTTTTTAACGAGCATGAACTATGCGCTAAAACTGCTCGGATCTTGCGTTTATTTTTTAACGAGCATGAACTGTGTGCTAAAACTGCTCGATTCTTGCGTTTATTTTTTAACGAGCATGAACTGTGTGCTAAAACTGCTCGATGATAAGTTTGCATGCCCCCAGCATAACAACGCAAAAACGAGGTGCATGCCCCCCAAGCTTCATTGCATTCAACTTGGTGGTTGGAATGAAGGTTTACCTTTGAGATTTGGAAAGGAGATTGTTTCATTTTTTAATGAGGTTGACACAGTAAAAGAACTATCCTCATGACTCCTTGTTTCATTTTTTAACGAGGTTGACACGAGATTAGAACCGTCCTCGGAGCCCACTATATTTACAGTATTTCTATTAGGGCGATGATCCACGCTGACAAAATGTTTAGGAATCTTCCGAATCCATTAGATATAGAAGATTTCATATTGTAGGTTTCCACTGTGGCCACTTCCGCCAGATTACTTGCAGACGGTAGGGAAAAAGTACCCATTAAGGCAAGGTCTTTTAGGAGACCTACTCCAATATTTTGAAGCGAATGATTGCTTCCATGGATCATTGGAATGCTTCCCGTAACTTGTGAACTGTCGGGGAGGAAAGCTTGTTGGTCGACGACTGTAATTCCTCCTTGAAAGGGAAATGCAATCTTCCTGAAGTAGGTTGACACAACTGCGGCCATGGCATATATCCAGGGCCTTCCCAGTAGGATGTTGTAATCGAGGTTTCCATCGATTACTGTAACATCAATTCCTACTGTTTTTCCCCCTAGTTCAACTTGAAAGTTACCTAAAATCCCGTATGGAGTGTATGATCGTCCATAAAATGCTTTTAACGTCGTTGACGATCTCAACAAGGGTGGTGACCCTAAATTCTTCCAGCAACTCATCGACATAATACACGTAGATGCCCCCTCATCAATAATTGTTCGATGAACAGTTTTGTTGAGGGCTTTCACTTGAATAAGGAAAGCTAGTTGAGCTGGTAATTGAGGGTCATATCCTTTATGATCAAAGGCCACAAGATTGGAGTCCATTGGGTCAATTTCACCTATTGCTGATAATAAAGCTTTCTCTTGGGAGAGGCAATTTTGCGGTACCTCAAGTGTCGACATAGCGGACGGCGATTGGGCCTGGTCCTCTATTATATTATAATTTTGTGCTATTTTTTCACGAGGATTAAATGTCGACTTGTACACTACTCCCTTTGGCGACTTTATCATTTGTTCAGGAATGGTGGGTGGCACAACTTTGGTCAAAGTTGTTGTCGAACTACTAGGTTGTTCATTAGCCTTGTTATTCGACACCTGTGGATTCCCGTAATCTTTATTCCTTGCCAAAGCATCATTTTGCTACTTTGAGATAGACAACATAAGCACTTGGGATCGGGAAGCATTTTGATTAGCAACCAGTTTGGTACTCGGGCTTGGAAACAGATCAGTCAATACTGCTGAGGTTTTTGAACTCTTAAAGAGTTTCTTAACTTCAGCTATATGTGGACAATCTCTCGTCCAATGATCCTCATCGCATATATGACACCCCGCACGGGGTTTCCTTTTTCTCCCTTTCTTTTTCTTCTTGCCCCCTGGTTGCTTCAGTTGTTTGCCCTTATCGGTCGACGCGGAATTTACTTCCGAGGCAACAAGTTCCTCATTTGCATTTTGACTGGAAATCTTACGGGCCCTTTTAGATGTAGCCTTTGTCGATTTCGTGTCTGTCGTGCCAATCACGCCATCGATGGCATGAGAGTCATTGTTTGATTTAGGAGGAGGAGGAATTGAGAATTCCGGTCTAGGGGCGTCAGGTATTTTGTCGTAGAGCGTGCCAGACTGAGTATAGACCAAGTCCAGATATTGCGCACGAGCGATGACTTGCTCTTCCGTTACGACTCCCCCCTTTGCCACATCTTCCGTGATTGTAGGAAGTAAGGATTTGATAAACCATTCAGCTAATAGCTGATCGGGAACGTACGTTTTTACCATCCTATGACGACGTCGCCACTCATGTATATGATCAGATATGTGAGTGGTTGTTGTCTGTTTGAAGTTGGTTAGGAGTTTCGTTCCTGTTTCATACCTTATCGGTAATTGAAAATGGGTTAAGAAAGTCATGGCTAAGGTACTGAAGTTGTTGAATGAAGCTCTAGGCAATTCAATATACCATTTTGCCGCTGGACCAGTTAACGTCCTCTGAAAAAGGCGAAGCCTAATCGAATGATCGTTTAGGGTGTTTGATGAACACCACAGATGAAACGTCATCACATGATTCGACGGATCTTCACTCGGATTTCCATTAAATTTAGGAATATCTGACGGAAGTTTATGCGGAATCGCTGGCCACCAAGGGGCATAAGCAATTGGATCATTCATCAGCTGGTTTAGATCTGGTAATTCTAGAGTTGCTACAAAGGGCAACTGTTGATTCAAGTTAGGCGAAGCATACCCAGGATAAGATGGAATCGCCTGAGCAGTGGGTCTTTGCATACCAGCATAATGTATTTGATGCTGGCAACTTTGACAAGGTTGATGGGAATAACCATTATAATATGGTTGTTGATTACCGCTTTGGAAATGTGATTGCCCATTACTTACAAAGACTTGTTGCTCAGGTCCTTGATATGATTGCTGGAATGGGGGTTGTTGAGTTTGAACCAGCTCTGGTTGTTGAACCATTCGCTGTTGACCAATACTGGATGATTGACCAAGATGAGGAGTCACAGTACTTTTTTGATCCTGAGTCACTCCAGATAAGGAGGCACTAACCTGAGGTTGTGATTGAGTCGTTGAGACAAGAGGCTATTGTATTGCAACCTAAGGCTATTGGGGTTGACATACAACAGGTAGCGCTTGTACTTGCGACGCAGTAACCATAACAGGTGTAGTGGGAATATTCGACACAGGGTGGACTGGTTGCATTTATTATACAACCCTTGGTTGCTGAGGCAGTATTGGTACCCAACCACTGGATGTAATTCCAGTTTGACCTGAACTTTGTTGTAAACTCCCATATGGTTGTTCTCTGGGAGGGAACAATGGAAAGGCATACTGCCCTCCATATGGTGGCAATCCAGTACTTAAAGGTCAGATTGGCCTTTGAAGACACATTGGATCAATTTGTTGAGTTTCAACATAAGAAATACCAGATGATAATTCAGATGAAGAAATAGGAACTAACCATGTCATCGAAGCAGTCTCTGATGGGACTCCGGCTTGTTGTTGATAACTTGCCGGGACAGATGGTATACCATCGAACATCGTTGGGCTAGCAGCAAGAGGCTCTGCCGCTGCTGTGTCGGATGACACAGTCCTGGATGTCAACGGTTGTTCAGACATATCTAGTCTATCCAAAAGAATTTCTAGCAATTCTACAAGAACTTACGATGAAAAGAGACTAACTTCGAAGATCGACGAGGGAGTGGTGATGATTATTCCGTTTAAAATAAATTTTAACGACGCTTTAGACACAACTTGCTTTTTCAATTTTAAAGAGTCGAGAAAAAGCTAAAGATGACTCTAGTCTCTTTCGATGTTTTAACGAGCCCGAAGTGACAAATGCTCGAATGGACTTTTTCCGTTATAGAGTCTGAAAAAGGCCAAAAGGAACTGCTCTGGAGTTCTAGGTAGAGGGTGTGCCAAACTTTTCGCAAAACCGCAGAATACGTTTTAAGGTACGGGCGGTCAATCTTCCTGAATGCTGTGTTCAGTGCATTGCGATCAGTAGGGTGGCCGACTCAGCTTCTTAAGGATAAAGGTTTTATGCCTATAGGGGTCTCCCAATATATACTCGACCATACGTGGGAGCACAATCCGTACTGGTGCTATCGTCCCTCAGGAGGAATCACCCACCATCAACGAGATCGACAGTCACCAGGCTTTACGACGCCGGAACATGTCTCTAGTCTAGACCTCTATGTTGTGCGTTAAGTTACAAAGCGTTGTTAAGTTCATTCAATTTATTTTAGGTTGATATTTTTAGAAGTTTGCCTTTTGAGGTTAACCATGAGATGTATGATACAATTCCTAAATGCAGTCTAAAGATGATAAGCAAGCTTTTTATATCTTTTCAACCATGAAAATCCTAGCTACAAAGGGAAAAGAAAGACACCATCTTTTCTCAAAGAGAAATCAGCACACTCTAATGCACTTTCCCTAAATCAAGCATGCAAACTATCAAGATGAAAATGCACAATGCAGGTGTTTGTTTTCCGCTTTCTTAGTATTGATGCCTAAAAAGAAAGCTTTTTGTACAACTTTGAATTTGCTTTTAAATGACCAATACAAACAAGTTTAATTTTTCGAAATCAGAAAGGGTAGAAGAGATTGCAACACTTAACGATTTTCGAAATGAATACTTGTTTCGACACTTAAAAGAGACAAACTTAAACCAAAAGAAAAAGTAAATGTATAATCAACTGTAAACAACCAATGAACTCTCTCCTAAGATCACAATCAACAGATCCGAATCAAGGGCTACAGGATGACTATTTCACTCTTGTAAAGGAAAACTGTAAATGACGCCACAAACACATAAAAACACTCACAGTCCTTTTGTACAAAAGGAGGCAGAATTTAAGCAGAGAAAAGGAGTTATCAGACAGGTACCTATGCTGGTTACAGGCTGCAAAAATCAGAGATCAAAACAAGGCAAAACAGAGCAGAGAACCCCAACTGCACAAGGCCTATCTGGATCAGCGCACCCTCAACACAGAGGTTTTGACAATCAGCGCAGGTAGCCTTCACGGGACCTGCGTTAAAATGCAGAACCTCTTCACAGGGTCTGCCCTGAAGGAGAAACGAGAGTTTCTCACTGGGTTCTGGGTCACAGTTTGCTATTTAATCTACAATTTCAGGCCAAATCAAAGCAACAAGCAAGGTACAATCAAAGGGATGCTTTGAGGAAGGGCTAAGATCTATCACAAAGGATCATCAAATCATTTTTGAGTCCATTGTTCAGATCATAGATAAATCCAGTGATTGGATCAAAGCAGCAGCTGTCTACTTTGCATCTGAGAATAGCAGATGCAGTTCGATTGTTGCTGTTGAGTCTATGAAACAAACAATGATAGAGACACAAATAAAATGACTAAATGGATCTCCCCAGTGGAGTCGCCAATTTGTTGTGGGGAAAAATGCCTATGCAGGATGATCCTATCCACCTAAGGTGTGACAGTGCCTTAGCAACAAACATAAGAAGCTCCTTTATGAATTAAGAATGAAGAGAGATGGGTGGACTAACCGGTGTCTTCCGTTTGTCCCTCGATCCGGTTTCTCTTCTCTTTGGGAGTTCCCAGCTACTTGCCTTCTCGCTCGCCCAGCTTCAAGAGGTTTCTGCAAGATCACAAGAAGAGAACACTACACAAAGACATAGATTCATATTCATAACTAGTTCAGGATTAGAAATAAACTAAACATACTAATGCAATCATACATCAAAGATACACCAGTATATAGGAGAAATCAAGATAGCTTTATTGATGAATAACAAGGTTCAGGAAGAGATACAACCCAGAGGGCTCCAATCCAGCATCTCCTTCCCAGCAAATGAAATTCCTATCTTCACCTTCCCTCAAAGCTTTAAGCATCCAATGATTCCAGTCTCAAACCAGCAACAATTCTTTGCAATAACAAAATTCCAGCCTCTAACCCCCGGATCTCTGGGATGAGAGATTTATATATAGATATTTGTAGAGGTGTGAGTCAGCTCTGGGTTTTTGATTAGTGTCTTCTCTCTGATAGTTCTTGATGCCACTTGGAGATCTCATTGATCTCTTACTCATCCTTGGGCGATTTTGAGAGGAAAGTGTCCCATGAGAAGTTTCTAGAAGATTCCATGATCATCCACCTCGCAAACTGTCTCCGCCACTTGTCTTTTCCTGATCAGCGCACCCTCACAGTGTATTTAGGTGCACTGAAACGCAATTCCCGTGTGTACAACCTGCGCTGAATGTCAAAACCTCTGTGTTGAGGGTGCACTGATCTAGTTTTGACCAATTTTGAGTAGTTTCTGGTGGAGAACTTCTGGGAGAAGCTGTAATTTGTTGACCTTGTTCCTTTAGGAGTTGTAACAACACTTTTAAGGACTTAGGAGCCTTTAGTTTATGGACATTTCATGCTTGGAGCTGTAAGGCACAAAAATGTCTATAACAACGATGGTTTTCAGTCTATGGTATTGGATTCTTTAGCATGTATAAATATGTATTGTAACATTAAAAGGAACATAATTAAAAATCAAGCTGGTAGTCCCGGTTTTGGGATCCGGGGGAAAAATCTCTGTGTATATGTGTTTTGTGTGTTATGCTCTCGCATTTTTTATTTTATTTGCTTTAGAATTCATATGCAGGTAATTTATGTACAGGGTTAAAACCTAGACAAACAATATCTGGAAACCACTATACTATATCCCCTCGATTGGTAGGATCATCTACTACAAGTCATGCTGAGATTCATGACAAGGCTGAAGGATTTGAATGAAGTTTTCAAGATAAACATATTAGTCACCTGAGTCCTTCTAGTAAAGTGAAGAAGACCCACAATATGCTGAAACAAACCAAGAATTCACCAAACCTGAACCTCTTGCAACCCCTATTGCAGGGAAAGAACCTGAAATCCTTGACTTGAATAGTGTTGTGAGACCCATTCAAGGGCCGAACATTAGCCAAAGTCCTTCTGCTCAGATAGTACCTCTCGATCACAGAATCCTTGAAGGCTACTCATTTATTTTTGACCAAATGGCAAACGCAACCCCACAAACACAAACCTCGACCATAGAATACCCTATAGTTGATACACTAACCAATGCACCAATGAAAGCCACTCCATTATAAAATATCCCAAGTTTTCATGGAATGACCTCCAAAGAACCTGATGCATTCTTGTTTGAGTTTGATGTCCTATGTCAAGGTTATGATTATACCATTGACCCACAAAAACTAAAATTGTTTCCTTCTACCTTGAAGGGAGGTGCTCTACGTTGATTTATGGGACTAGGAGGTAGTACTATAAATTCATGGGATGAAATGAAAAATGCTTTCCTTACCAAATATCAGGATTATTGGTGATATAGGGACTTAAGAGAGAAAATTTTTAAAATGATGGCAAAAGATGATGAGACAATAGAAGAAAACATTGAAATATTTCAATATAACTTTCAAAGATCACCTTACACCAATTTACCCAAAGAAGTGTTGAAAATTTCTTTAATTAAGGGCATGAAAGATAGTGGATAAAGACACTTAATTTAATGGGGCAAGGTGATATTTCGAAGGAAGATTATGATAATATTATTAAATTGTGTATCAGGTGTTCGTGAGGAAGTACATGAACCAAATCTAGAATTCAAGATCATCTTAGCAGGCGCAGCAAGACTGCAAGCCGAGGTGTAACTCGAGTGGAGATCAATAATCTTTTAGAATATCTTAAAACTCATATTTTGAGCACATTAACTAAAAAGTTGGATTTCCTAGAGGTCAAGAAAAAAACAGGTTGAAGCACAACAATCTCTAGCTATTTTCTATCCTCGTTTTCGGAATAATCACAATCGCAGAGAGTGTCCATTGGATATGATTGAAACATGTTTTATTTCCACTAAAGATCATTTGAGAGGGAAATTTCCCTTACTCCCTAGGTTAAAATTTATATTCAAATAAGATGAGGAATATCGAGAGCTGACATATTTTATGACGCAAATATGACAGTGGCATGCTCGCCCTTTAGGTATGATGCAGGACCCTTCGATGTTTTATTTTGGAAAATTCGCTCAACAAGAGATTCTTGAATTAACATGGCAGGGCCAACAATATTTAAATCCCGCTTGGAAATCCCAGGCATAATCCACATAGCCCTAGGAGAATCAACCATTCACTAGATAGTTGTGGCCAAATTAACAATATTCTAAACCTTCATGGAAAAATCCAACAGGTAATCCATATCCTTCACAGTGGGAAAATACATCTGCAGAATGACCAATGTGGCCTCAAAATTGATAGCATCATGTGGGACCAATAAACCCATCTATCGGAATGCTACCCTAGTCACAACCACCATTTCAAGATCCATTTCAATTTCCTCCAAATCCTCAACCCCCACTACATACTCAATTACATGTTGAGCTGAACCCCAACCCAAACAATAGGCCTTTCCAATATTTGGTGATTGTTGAAAGTTCATATTGTGAATCCAAACCTTTTGAATATAATGAGTTACGAATGAGATCTAGACGAGTTATATTTCCATAATATAATAAATTCAATCAAGAATGGTAAGGTAATGGAAACCCCATCGAAGAGAAACCTTTGGTATATTGTATTTCTCCGACTGTAGTTGTTTCTGAAATAAAGGCACCTGATGTGTCAATTAAACATAAATACCCTATTAGAACGATAGTTGCTTCTCCTCCATTCCCCTAAAGACTCATAGTGATTAAACCACCAATATATTCCGAGTTTGATCTTATACAGGAATTAAAAGAATTATGCATAAAAAACCCACTCCTGCAAGCTATAGGAGATGTTCCAATTTACACCAAAAAAATTAAAGCATTGTGTGTCAAAAATCCTATGAGGAAACCTAAATATCCTCCTAGATTCTATGTATTAGGGAAACTCTTTGTCCTTATCTTAGGGGAATAGATACCTATCGAATGTCACGATCCTCAGAATCCAGTAGTCACTGTTCAAATTCAAGGTCAAAATTTCCCAAATACCCTGCTGGACTTAGGATCTTCTATAAACATCTTGACTGTAGAAACCTACGGTATCCTTGGGATAACAACCTTAAAACCAACTTCCACTATGTTGAATCTAGATGACAGATCGACAGTCAAAGTAGAGGGCACTCTGGAAGATGTTATCATTTTTTTAGATTCGTGGGAGTACTCAATGGACTTTCTGGTTATCCATCCTAGAAATCGACTAGATGGGTATCCTCTGATATTAGGAGGATAATGGATGGAAAATTTAGACACATATATAGGATATCAGATAGGGAATATGAAAATTACAAAAGGAATTGTTGTCAAAAATCTTATCTTATACTCACCTGCTAAACCCAGCCTACCTATCAAAACTTACCAATTATTTCCGCCCAAATACCAGGAGGAAAACCCACATTCTCCTCTTACCTTGGATGAAGCTCTTGCATTTAAAAGCCAAACAAAGGATGATATAATTAATGAATTTGTTAAAAAACCTTCTACTATTGGCAATCCAACATGTCAAATGCTAAAATTCATGCTTGATAATGGGTCCTAGGAAGATCCACTAGAGGTTTTGAATAATGACCATATACCTACGACTGTTGTCCATAATAACATTCCCATCAAAATTGAACCTAGTAAAACTTTGAATATTAATGCCAATCTGGATGATCAACAATGTAAAATGTTAATTCAGATTCCCAAAAATATAAGTAGGCTTTTCCTTGGGAATATTCTGATATGAAGGGCATCGATCCACAACTATGAACCCATCACATTTATATAGAAAATGATGCCCGTGCTATTCGGTAGCCTTAGAGAAGATTAAATCCACACCTTAGGGATGTAGTAAAACAAGAATTGCAAAATCTTGTGGATGCTAATATTATATATCCTATTTTAGACAACCATTGGGCTTCATCATTAGTTTTCATCCCTAAGAAGAATGGTAAATGGATAATTTGTGTGGCATATAGAGAATTGGACAAGGCTACACAAAAATACCATTTCCCTATTTCATTTGTAGATCACGTCCTCGACACTCTTGCTGGGAATAAATTTTCTCCTTTATGGACCATTTTAGTGGTTATAATCAAATTCAATTTTCTCCTGAATACTAGGATAAGACCACATTTACCTACCGTTGGGGAACGTTTGCATATAGAGTTTTACCATTTGGGTTTTGTAATGCACCAACCACCTTCGAGAGGGAAATTTTGAGTATATTTTTTCTATTTAATTAGTGAAGGACTTGATTTGTACATGGATGATTTAACTCCATATGGTAACGAGTTTGACCATTCCTTATAAAATTTATGAAAATTTCTTAGACGATGCATTGTTACTAGATTATGCCTTAGTCATGAAAAATGTCATATGAGGATGACCGAAGTTGTAGTTCTAGGACGTTACATTTATGCTACATGTATCTAAGTGGATCTAGTAAAGGTTGAGGTAATTCTTACATTTCCTACTCCACGTACATCAACTGAGCTATGCATTTTCCTTGGCTATGTTGGTTATTATCACAGGTTTATAGAAAATTTTTCAAAGATAGTAGCACCACTTGTTACACAACATTTTGTCACTGTCCCTGTACTCCCCGTTACTTGATCATGGAGGACCTTTACAGTGAACCCGCCATGCTTTTACCTCATGAAGAAACTCCCATTACATCCCTCTTCATGAGCAAATCATTTCCTTTTCACACCATTTCCCCTAAAACTTCTGTTTTAAATTTCCTAATTTACAAGACCGACACTAATGCCCTTTGTCTCCCCTGCACTGATGTGTAGAAATTAGCACTATCCCTCACACCGACTGAAATGACTAAGATGTGTTTCAATCACGCTGGTCTTGTTATGGAAAGTTCTTTAAATTAGAGCTGAAGCTTCTAGCTCTAGAAGCTCCGGAATGAAAGTCTGGTAAATGGTTTGGCCAGATGGGGTTGAGGTTGAAAGTTTGGGCTACTTTCCCCTATAATGATGAAACTACCTCAAGGGATAAGTCCTTCTCCCATGAGAAGAGGATCCATATTCCATCCATATTTCTTATATAAACCTCCCTTCTTCCCAAGCACAAACTAGTTGCAGTTAGAGTGTTGGCTGAGTGTGTGTATACTATTTTGATTATACAAGCAAGCTATTACTAGTAGTAGCCATCTAGTTGTGTGAGGGATATGTGTGTTTGGTTTGGAATGAAGCCTAAAGGGAAGAGCCTTTAAATTATTGTTGTTCGAAGCTATCATGGAGTGCTAACAGAAGTGTGTGGGAACTCCATCTTATCAGAGGAAGACTACGACGTCAAGACGAATGGTTATAATCTCTCTTTGATATTAATATATCCAACTATCGATTGATTTCCTACATGTTTTGTAATATTACATATTCATGTCTTAATGCTCTTGACTTATTAAGTAGGTTGAATTGAAATTTTTCTATTTTTATGTTTGTGTGTTGTTGTTGTTTACTTGTTTCAGGAGCTTCAAGAAGGAAGTGAGAGATTGCTAGAGTGAGCAAGTGAGGACATCATCAAGCATGATAAGTGACCAAGAGTTAGACCCTGTTGGTTGATTCTAACCTAAGGAAATCTTCCATAGAATGTATCTATTCTGGCTAGACCCATTATCGGGCTAGAGGAATTTGTTCATGTCTGCACTTATAATTTTACTTCACCACAAATTGGCGACTCTGCTGGGGAGATCCCATCTTTTGTTTGTTTTGGACTTCATGATTTTGTGAGAAATTTTCTAGTTTCACGTTTTCTCTTTGGTTCTGTTTCTTTTCTCCTGCTTACTGGCCTAAGTCTGAGATTCATAGTAGCGTATCTGGTCCCTATTTTGATTTTTTTTTTCCTTAGTTGCCTTCGCTAGTGCGTTTAATCCACTGACAGTCGCGGCGACTAGCGTGAATTTTTTAGGAACAATCACACTAACCAGCCTCTGGTGCTTTTTTTTGGTTAGTCAGTCACGTCGATAACTGTAAGTGAACATTAGGGCTTGACCCCAATCTTGGCCAATGTCTTCTGCTCTTGTGTTTTTGACCCCATAAGCCTTTCGGACCATCTTCTCCCTGACTAGAAAGCTTAATTTAGCTTGCTTTATGTGATTGCTTGGTTTAGCTCACCCTTTGATGTGTTAAGTATGGCCCTGTGTGAAGTTATTTTTTATTTTTTCTTTGAATCCCTTGATCAGCCCTATTTTTGGCTAAAAAGTAGCACCAATAATCCATCAATGCTAGTTGTGGTATTGGTCAGTCGTGCCAATCGACACGACTTTTGGCCCAAAAGTCGCTCCAGTCTCAGGGGTAAGAAACAATCAAAATTTCTCCCATTCCAGTGCTAGTGTGTCCTGACCCTCAGACTCCCTTCTTCCTCCCAGAAGTGACTAGGATGTTTTGTTTTCAATTGAATGAGTGAAAGAGTCTCATTTGTTCTCTTATTTCAAGTGTCTCTTTTATCTTTCCAAGCATAGATTACATTGCTTGTTTTCTCGATTGAAGCATTTATCTGTTTGGTTTGTTCGATTCAAGGAAGAAGTTGATTTTAGTTTCATTTATAATGCTTTAGATTTGATAGATGCTTGCTTGTTCATATTTCTGAAAATTTACGTTTAAAGTGGTTTATGTGAAAGATTCATTTTGCATTTTATGGAAAGGAGAACATCATTCTAGTTTACTTAAGAGAAAATATTACATTAGTAGCATTATTGAGAAGCTACAATTGCACCATTATAAGCATAGGAAATGAAATGAAATTCCTTATGTTGTTATATGAAGATTAACTGCATTTAAGAGACTTATTAGAGAAAGATTTTATTCTTTGATCGTTGCATTGATTGTGTGCTCTCTATCCCTCAATTAGTGTTAACTTTCATCGAAGATTAAGATCTCTTTTCTCATATAACTGCATATAGAGTTTTCAGATGATAGCGGTAGGAACTTGTAATTGAAACCTAATTCAAGATCAACCATTAAAATTTATTGAATTAACCTAAGGAAGCATTGAAACTTAATGCTCACATTTGGGGGTCTAGGCTAGAGTCGTGTTTTGGCATCTTTAAACCTAGTAGTTGTCGTTCACTTCGGCATTAGATAGCCCTAGTATGGACTTGTGCTCCCCATACCGTCGTTTATATAATGGGAGAACCCACTAGGTTTGTAATCCTTTATCTGTAGGAAGCCAAGTCTATCGCCTTGTAAATGTGATACACCGAACACAACATTTGAGGAGATTGCCTGCCCATACTTCTCGGTTCACCGGGAGGTATTCTGGAGTTCACGGTTACCTGGTAATCCTTTATGCCTAGAGTACCCTAAGTAGTCATTTTTTATCTTTTTTGACTCTTTAAATTTGAAAATCTCATTGAGCACTTGTCCTTTCGAGCTCGTTAATTCTGAAAGTGACTAGAGTCACCTTTCGTCATTTTCTTGACTCTTAAAATATGAAAAGGAAAATTTTTGTTTTAGTGTCTTAAAATTAACTACCCACGAAATATTCCTAGTTAAAATTATCTTCCTTAGTGATTCTTGAGGGTCGATTCCAATGGAAACATTTCCAAAGTCCACTAGTCAGGGATCCCCCTCGAATGGGAATCCTATTCCTTCTCCTTCTTTTAGAAATGCCGGTGCTCCTTATATGGAAACGTTGTCCCTCCCTGGGTTAACCATTGGTTTACCTGTCTAGTTATTTTTGACCTCAATGGTCCCGAGTGTCCCAACTCCCGCCCCACTATCTCCTGATTTTGAATCATGTCAGGATGATTCTAAGGTTGACCCCTCACCTTCTTCCAACATTTCTTCACCCTCCCCTTCTACGTCGCTTAGTGAAAGTTTCAAATCTAGTAACCATGAGGCTAAGAAGAAGAAGAAGAAGAAGAAGACGAAGAAGAAGAAGTCAGATAAGCAAGAGACCAACCATGTGGCTATTACTCCAAATGCACCCATCGTTGACAAACCTTATGATCCTTCATGGAAGGTTAAATTCCCTTGAAAGCTGTGTAAAGGTGACCATCTCCTTCGACACTGTCTTGGCATTCCCAGAGTCTTAGAGTTATGGTCTCAAAATCTGGATCGACCATCCCCATTGACCTATAGAGATCATGTCGATGTTGTATCCTCGGTTAGTGATGGTAAGAAGAAAGGGAAGATTATATTCCCCTTTAGGTTATGTGAAGGAGAGTATCTTATTCACCTTTTTCCTCTTATAAATAGAGCTTCCAAACTTTTGGAAAACCTTGCAGCTCCTCAACCCCAACTTCCTATTGGTTATCAAAGGCTTTCTTCTAACCCTCTTCTGGTTGGTAAAGAGATTGACTTGGATTCAACTCTTTCCCGTCCTTCTCTTCTTGAGTGAGACTCTCTTGTATCTATTCCTGACCAACCATTGGTCGAAAAGAGTGTCGACTTGGTTTCACCACTAGTTGTCCACTCTGTTCCAGAAGAGAGTCGTGATCATACTACTCATGTTCTTCTCATCTCCTCAGATTATCATGAATCGAAGAGTGACCCTCCCATCCCAGTTCATGAGGAGAGTCCTCCTATTCCTGTATACCATGGGGACAATCATATGATATCGCCACCAAGTAGTTATGTCGTGTCTTTCGATTGGGGTCCATTGACCACTTTCCACCTCCCATATTATGTGCCTTTCCAGATCACAGTAGAAGCCTATAATATGGTAGTACCTGGCACTATATTAGATGAAGGAACTTCTATTAGTATCATGTCTTCTACTACTTGGCAAGCTTTGGGCTCCCCACAGCTTGTGCCTATCACCCAGAATTTGTTGGCTTTCAACAGAGGAACGAGTCAACCCTTGTGGATCCTTTCGAAGTTCCCTATTATTTTGGGGGGAAAGAACGTTTATATAGACAGGATGGTAGTCCAAGGTCCGTTAGATTTCAATCTTCTCCTTGGATGCGACTATGTTTATGTCATGGGATCTCTTGTTTCTTTGCTTTTCTGTGTGGTTTGTTTCCCACACGAAGGGAGAATAGTGACCATTGATCAAATGCCATTCATTAATCACTAGGTGCCTCCTATGCAACCATCTTCCCCTCTTGGTCCTTGTTTACAAGCAGTTCCTTCCCCGCCATAGGTTAATTATGTGGCTACCGTTCCATATCCACGTCTGCTGATGATCACACAAATGGTATTGTACATTATGTGTTGGGGGCATTGGAACCCGATCTGTCTTTGATACCAAATAATATGTATTCCTCCCGGAGCATGGTTCTTCCATCTAGTGAGGACCTCTTGGGAGCCATGTTCTCGTATGGTCCATGATCGAATGTATTTGGATAGTTCCTAGTCTTGTGTCAATCTCGTTAAAAAATGAAACAAGGTGTTCTGAGGATAGTTCCTGGTCTTGTGTCAACCTCGTTAAAAAATGAAACAAACGGTGTGAGCATAGTTTTTTGTCTTGTGTCAAGCTCACTAAAATGAAACAAGGGATCGAGGATAGTTCTTTTACTGTGTTAACCTCATTAAAAAATGAAGCAACTCCCTTTTCCAAACTAAGTCTTTGATTAATATCTCTTAAAATCCCAGTCGAGTCTTTCCAAGATCTCGAAAGTGAACTTTCATTCCATCCATCTAGTCGACTGAAATGAAGCTTGGGGGCCATGTACCTCAATTTGAACCATTATGCTCGGGGCATGCGAACTTATAGCAAGCATATTTTTTCATTTCAATCTTGTGTAAGAATGAAACCGAATCCAAGCAGAGTTCTCCATTGTTCAATCCTGTGTGAAAATGAACCCATTCCCAATTTCAATATTGTGATTGCCATTTTTCAGCTAATTTCTACTAGATGAGCCTTGGTTGTTTCATTCCATCGCCACCATCTCTTTGGTCGATCATATGCTTTCACTTGGTTTCCTTTCCTTTCTTGAGGGACCGCAACAATGAGTGGTTTTATTGGCCAGCCTCTTAACCATTACATGTTTTGAGCAGTTCCTCC
Source organism: Pinus tabuliformis (assembly GCA_031772625.1). NCBI lineage: Eukaryota > Viridiplantae > Streptophyta > Pinopsida > Pinales > Pinaceae > Pinus > Pinus tabuliformis. The sequence goes on along the minus strand of CM062819.1, from coordinate 253,847,054 downwards.
ATTGTCGGAACTAGTTGCTACCCTTTATACCACTCGTTCCTCGAGGATGAGTCACCTTTGAACTCTTTTCTTGACTCGTTTAGCTCATATGAAAAGATTTCTGAGTATTTTTCCCTTTTGACTCATAAAAGAGAATAAAATGGGGGGTCCACTTTCAATCTCTTTTCTCACCCTTTAAAAACCAAAAATATGGCCAAGCCCTTGTCATTTCGAACTCGTTAATGTATGTGAACCGTCATGCACCCAGTATAAGTTTATCCCTCTTTTGGGCTGCGAGGCACTATTTATGAAAAGGGTACTCCTTGACTAAAATGGTCAAGTGGTTCTCTCAAGTATTGCTTTCTACCTTTTCAGGATCGAGAGACACAAACATACGAAAAGGGACCATGCACAATTATATTTTAGGTGTCTTTTTCAAACTCTCTAAACATGAAGAAGATATCGAGTTACACCTTTGTCACACTTGTTAAACTATTAAACGACATCAGATTTGTCACCATTACGGGCACGAGCTTCTCCTTCCTAGGGCTTGTTAAACTTACTAGGTTAGATTCATCTAAAGGATGAACTTACAGTGCAAGCTTATGCTATCTCCTTCAAGCTTGCAATTAAAAAATAATTGGGGTACTTTCTAGAAATGGTGGGGGAAAATTTAGAAATCTATCGAGTCGTGTCGGCAGCTTACTCTTGAACATGACACTCTTTGCTTCATGTCGGGTTGGGACATCCTCCTTTGCATCATTGACCTTCCTAGGTTTTGGTCGTTCATTTTTGCCTTCCATTTGATCTCTGCCACATCATTATGACCACGAATCCCATGGATCCAAAAGTTGCCAAAATTCCAGTTGTGTCACCGATATGTTCAAGAGTTGTCGTTCCACAATTACACTTACTTCTAATTCTCTGTATCATCCAAAATTATTTTACATTCTCTCGTCTTGTGTCGATGATGTGTGATTCATTATGGCCCTCCTTCAACACGATCACTTTTCTTTGACATCGACTCATTATCCAAGAAGTTGACTGAGAGACTCCCTTCTAGTACCTTAGAGCTTGCATGCCCTAATTTAAATCTCTTGACACTCGATGACAAGTTCACATCATTGGCTTTCGATCGAGTGATTTCATGGGTGTTCGACTTTAGTTCCTGTATTCACATTTCGTGAATTGTGCTGATAGTACCCTGAGATCCATTGTCATTATTGGTGGTTTCTCTTGCACTTGTTAAAAATTTACATCATTGGCTGGTAATCAAGCAACTTTCTAGCATGTTTGACGTCAACACATCTATTGGCATGCTATGATCTATACTTTGATCGGGTCGTGTTGGAGCGCAAGACCCTCGACTCAAATAAAAAAAGTCTAGGTTGTGAATTGATGTCACATGGTTATGATGATATGCATTTGTTTTTTAGATGGTTGGCTGCAACCAGACCATGAGTTATCATATGTGATCCTTCTCATTATTGGATGGTTGCGACCATACCTTGGTTTCATTATGATCCTCCTTGATGGATGGCTACGCCCATACCTAGATCCATTTACATGATCATTCTCTGGATGGCTGCATCCATGCCATGATTCATATATCATTTGACAGAGATCTCAATTTATGTATATGTAATTGTACTTGCTTACAGGTTTTTCGACGGCAGACTGGTTTCCTACACTAATTTATAAAGAATTTCATCCTTCACTCCAATTTGGACTTCATGCTTAAGTGGTCATCTGTTACACAACATTTTTTCACTGTCCCTGTACTCCCCATTCCTTGATCCTAGACGACCTCTACAGTGAAACCCACATGCTTTTCCCGCATGAAGAAACTCCCATTATGTCCCTCTTCATGACCAGATCATTCCCTTTTGCACCATTTCCTCAAAACTTCTAGTTTGCCCAGTTTACAAGACCGACACTAATGGCCTTTGTCTCCCTCACACCGATGTTTATATATTAGCACTATCCCTCGGGCCGACTGGAGTGACTGAGATTTGTTTTAGTTGCACCGATCCTGCTATGGAATGTTTTTTAAAGCAGAGCTGAAGCTTCCAACTCTAGAAGCTCTGTAACAGAAGTTTGGTAAAAGGTTTGGCCAGATGGGGTTGAGGATGAGAATTGGAATCCTTTCCCCTATAATGATGGAACTACCTCAAGGGATAAGTCCTTCTCCCATGAGAATATGATCCATCTCCCATCCATATTTCCTATATAAACCTCCCTTCTTCCCTAGCACAAACTAGTTGTAGTTAGAGTATTGGCTGAGTGAGTATACTATTTTGATTACACAAGCAAGCTATTTCTAGTTGTAGCCATCTAGTTGTGTGAGGGAGAAGCGTGTTTTGTTTGGAGTGAAGCCTAGAGGGAAGAGCCTTTAGACTGTTGTTTGAAGCTATCATCGAGTACTAGCAGAAGTGTGTGGGAACCCGGTCTTATCAGAGTAAGACTGTGACGTCAAGATTAATGGTTGTAGTCTCTCTTTGATATTAATATATTGAACTATCGACTGATTTCCTACATGTTTTGTAATATTACATATTTGTGTCTTAATGCTTCTTGACTCATTAAGTAGGTTGAATTGAATTTTGTCTATTATTATGTTTGTGTGTTGTTGTTGTTTACTTTTTTCAGGAGCTTGAAGAAGGAAGCAAGAGATTGTTGGAGCGAGCAAGCGAGGACACCATCAAGCAGGATAAGTGACCAAGAGGTAGGCCCTCTTGATTGATTCTAACCTAACAAAATCTTCCATAGAATGTATCTATTGTGGCTAGACACATTATCGGGCTAGAGGAATTTGTTTCTGTCCACACTTATAATTTTACTTCACCACACCACTATATGTTTTTACAAAAAATGTTGAATTTGAATGGACTCATAGATGTTTTTTTTTCTAAGTAAGGTTAATCTATTAATATGATACAAAAAAGTAGTTACAGTGATTCTTGGCCAAAAAGGAACCCGGCCTCAATCAACACGCAGCCATGAAAGTTGTCTGAGACTGCCCCAACAAAGGGGAAACCAGTCCAAAAATATGTCTAGAATACAACCAGATTTAACCCATGGTTTATCCTGACGAGACCAACCGACCAAAACCAACATCAAAAACCACACTAAAACCAAAAGTTTATCCTGACTAGACCAACCGACCAACAAATTATCCTGAGGACACATAGAATGGACAAAACTAAACCAAGAACTAGAAGAAATGCCACCTGGCAGACGTGACATGCATCGCTAAGTCTTTTGGAGCAGGTTCCTCCATAATTGGACATGCCCAATCATCCAGGTTGTCTGACTTGTCACATCCCAACACCTAATGGCCTTCCTCCATGCTGCCTCCCTCATCCTGTGGTCCCGACGTGTCATCCAGATGGATCTCCAAGGCCTGTGTGTCACTTTGAATGCCCATCTCAACATGCGAAGTGCCAACAATGGCTTTACCGTGCCTTCTGTTCTAACCTCAATCACCTTCCTGCTCATCATTGTTGCCCCTGTTCCTAAATGGGCTAGCTCTATTCACCTCCTCCATGGAAATGGTCATGGGAGTATGCTACTTGGTCTCTTCTATAATGGAAATGGAGATAGTGGCTACAACAACTGGGCAGTTCAAAGAGCTTCGAAACCGAAACTGTGTTGTGTGAGGAATAGCATGCGGAGGCAGAGGAAAGGTTGCAGTGTGAATAGTCACTGCTTCACATCTTGAGCTTTGGAGGTTGGCTCTACCTCTTCCATTTCTAGTATTCGGATACTCACCTGTAAGACTATGCTGGGGTGGATTTTTGGTAGAGGAGGCAGGGGAAGCAGAGTCATGGCTATGCAAAGCAGGGGAGCAAGAACTTCTGCCTCACTTGCCACCACATCAGTTGCGCATAGAGTGGCGGACCATGGTGGATATGGGAATAGGTAAAGAGTGAGGAGGAGTAGAAGAGGAATTGACAGAAGAGCTTTGCGTGGAAGCTACAGAGGGCTGGAGGTTGTAAGCCGAATTGTAGAGGTTTGTATGGGAATGGTGGAAGCCATTACCCAAGTTAATACAACTCACAATCCAGCATCTGCGCCCAGTACTAGTGTGTTCAGTTGGCTCTCCCGCCTGTGGAGGGCATGCACAGTGAAACAGGGGCAGAATGATAGGAATGTTCTCCGGCTCCATGTTTATGTAGGTAATGGCCTTGCCTCGACTTGAGCAGGCATTAAATTCCACTTGTGAGGTGCCATGAATGTCATTCATGGTGAACTTGGGAAGGTTGCAGGGGGCCATATGGCCGCCCCGTCCGCCGTTGCCCCATCTCATCATCTTAATAACCTTAATTAACACTCGCATCTGGGGGTTGAGCTTCCTTGTGCACCAAGTCAGTGCAAACTTGTAATTGATTGTGGTCATCTATAATGTTGAGAAGACTGTAATGTAGGATTTGGTCCTGTTCCACCCCAATGTTTGCCAGGAGATCAGCAACTTTGTTACTATCCCTTTTGACATGAATAAAAGTTATTGCTCTCCTATCTTTTATCCATTTCTCTATTGTTTCAAGCCTGAAAATTAATCTCCAACTTTTGGCAACTCTTGAAGCCATGCTTCCTTGTTGGATTTGAGTGGCCATATTGATTAGAATTTGAGTGTCCCCTTCTATAATGATGGGATAAAAATTATGTTGGTGAGCTAGCTTCATACCTTGCCACAATCCTTCCAGTTCTGCAGAATTGTTCATATCCCATCCAATGGAGCCAAAATACAATAGTAGGGGTTGGCCCTCATGATTTCTGAATATGCCCCCGTATCCTGCTTTGCCCGGGTTGCCCTTGGAGGCACCATCAAAATTTAACTTAATCACTCTTTTTGGGGGGCGTAACCAATGTGAAAGCTGCCTAGTTGTAATGCTAGGTCTATTGGAATTCAATTGTGCTTGTTGGAGCTGGATGTTCCAGTTAGCCCATATGCTTAATTCCTGAGGCTGGGTAGGAAAGTCCTCAGTTGTCCATTGATGCAACGCAAGAGTTTCCTTGATGTTCTGACATAAGTTAGTCCATATGATTTCTAAGGAAGTTTTGTGATTTTTGAAAATTTGCTTATTTCTTTCCTTCCAGATTGCCCATAGAAGGAGAATTGGCAATATTGTCCACATATTGTTGAGAACTTTGTTGTTATAGGGCTCCGGAGTCCAGTTGCGAATGGTGCCTTTTATATCCCCAAGAATCCTGCAGGGTCTCTGACATCTAAAAGTGAGCTTTTCCTAGAGTTGATTGGCGATGTGGCAGGAGTCCATGAGGTGCTGAATAGTTTCTTCATTGTTTTGATAGTTGGGATAGTAGGACGGTCCCTGAAATCCTCTTTTGATTAAGTTATCCCATGTGAGAATTCTTTGATGATACAGTAGTCAGATGAAGGTGGAGACTTTGGGCCAGATCCCGACAGTCCAGATATGATTCCAAGCAGGATCTATTGGTTCTTGAGTTTGGAACATTAGCTGGTATGCTTCTTTGGTGGTGTATGTTCCTTTCGGTGTATGTCCCCATCTTAATATATCACTTCCTGTATTGACTCTGATTCTTTTGCTGGTGAGCTCTTTGTGTAGCTCCATGTTATGAGCTTTCATTTCTTGCTGTGTTATTTTCCTCAACAGTTTCCATTGCCTAAATCCCTGTATAGTGCTGAGAGTCCAGAAATGTGCTACATTGTCCTCCTGGTTAATGTCGTTTCCATTATGATTTGTGCATGGTAAGAGTGCTGCAATTTTGGGTCTCTGTTGCCATGAATCTGTCCAAAAATGGGTCATCCTCCTGTCCCTTATCTCCAAAAAGTTATGTTGATGGATGACGTCTCTGTGTTGCTTGGCCATGTTCCAAATTAGGGATCCTGTGAGCGTGGTAGTCATCCTTAGCAGATCTTGTTGCGGGCGATTATTTGCATACTTTTTTGTCCATAATTGCGCCCATGGCTTCTATGGGTAGGATACCCATTGCCACCAAATCCATGCTCCCATCAAAGTATTGCTGTGTTGTGGATCACATAAGCCTAGACCCCCCTGCTTTTTAGGCTTGCAAATTTTTTCCCATTTGACTAATGCCCATTTTCGGTTTTGTCCTATGGAGCCCCATAAGAAATTGTGTTGCAGATTCCTCATTCTCTTTAGTGCCCATTTTGGTGCAGCGAGAACTGAGAAGAGATAGACGGGCATTGATTGTAGGACTGCCTTTATCAGGACTAATCTGCTCACCATGTTGAGTGTTTTGTATGTCCAAGACAGGAGCCAACTTTCAATTTTCTCAAGGAGTTGATGTCAGGAAGCATGCTTTAAGGCTGAATCTATGAGAGGGGTGCCTAAATACTGAGATGAAAGCTTGGCTTGAGAGAATCCAATGATACGAGCAATGATTCTTTGGGTGGGAATATGAGCATGGAAGAAATAAATTTGAGATTTGGTAGTGTTTATGGTGGTGCTAGAGCCTTTTGAGAATGTATCTAGAAGAGCTTTAAAGGTTCGGGCCTCACTTACAGAAGGATGCCCAAAGAGCATATTGTCATCAACAAATTGTTGATGGGTAATAGTAGGGGATCCCTGGACAGAGAGTCTTCTAAGATCATGGGAATGAATGGCATGCTTTATAAGAATCCCAGACCCTCACCCATAATGATAAAAAGAAAAGGGGACAAAGGGTCAACTTGAAAAATTCCTCTAGAAGGGTGGTATGGTTTAGAGGGGATCCCATTGACAAGAATAGAGCAAAGTGGGGAGGAAATTAGGGTCATAACCCATCTAACCCAGGTTGGGCTAAATCCAAAGGTCGTTAGCATCTGTTTTATGTAGGTCCAGCTGAGTTTATCAAAGGCTTTGGAAAGGTCAATTTTCAACAGCATACCTGCCTGTTTGTTTTTCTTTAGAGAATGGATGGTTTCATGAGTCAATATAATACCATCCAGAATTTGACGACCTTCTACATAACCAGATTGCTCTGGTGAGATGAGAAGAGGGAGGAGCGGTTTGAGGCAATTGGCTATGACTTTTGAGATAATTTTGTAGATGACATTGCAGAGTGCAATAGGCTTGAACTTCTCCGGAGTGCTTGGTTGCGCTACTTTGGGAATAAGGGCGATGAAAGTTGCATTGAGTGAAGGAAGTAACCAATGCATTACTCTTGATTCTTCGACCACATTCCAGACATCTGCTTTGATTAAGTCCCAAAAGTGATGGTAAAAGTTGGACGTGAAACCATCAGGTCCAGGCGCTTTCCCATCCTTCAGTTGATTTGAAGCCTCTTCGACCTCCGTGATGGTGACTGGTCTTAGCAATAACTGATTATGCTCCTCTGTGATGAGTTTAGGAATATGTTGAAGTATCTCATTGATAGCACACTGTCTGTCTATGGGTTGCTCTTGATGAACAATTTTGAAGTGATTTGTGAGCTCTTTCTCTATGTCTTCTTGTTTCTCCATTTTGTCTCCCTGTGAGTTTTGAATGTGTGAGATTGTATTATTCATTCTTCTTTGTATAGTTGTACGATGAAAAAATTTGGTGTTTCGTTCCCCTTCTCTTAGCCATCTGATTCTTGACTTCTGTCTCTAGAGCAGTTCCTCTTGTCTGCTTCTTTCATCTAGTTGTGTTAGTAGGATTTGTTCCTGTCTGGCATGTTCCTCTGTTCTGCCTTCTAGGATGATCTTCTGCTGTAGCTCTATCATGCTCTGCTCAAGAACTTTTTTCTCTTGAAGGATGTTGCCAAATGTGGTGTAATTCCAGGTTTTGATTTGTTTTTTGATATGCTTCAGTCTTTGCTGGAATTGGTACATGAGTGAGCCACCATTGGGAAGGAAACTTTCCCACGCTGATTTGACCACTGTATTGAACTCAGGGTGGGTAAGCCAGAAAGCTTCAAACTTGAATGGTCTTCTGTTAGATTTTCTGGGATTTTTCCATTGCAAAGAAATGGGCCAATGATCTGAGCCAGCTAAGGGTAGGATAGAGGCACATATATCACCACCAAGATGAACAAAATTGTCTGCAATTAGAAATCTGTCCAACCTGGATGCTATTTGCTGAGTGTCAGCTCTTTTGTTGTTCCAAGTGTAGATGCTGTTATCAAAAGGTAAGTCTATTAGACCATTGTGTTGAATGTAGTCTTTGAAGTTATTGCTTTCTTTGTCCAGCTTTCTTCTGCCTCCCAATTTTTCCTCCAGCCTTGTGATCATATTGAAGTCTCCTCCCGTGATCCATAGTGGATAAGTTCTTGGAGCATTAAGAATCTCCAATGTTTCTAATTGCCTAATTTTTTGCGTACTTTCCTGAGGGAAGTAAAAATTGGTTAAATGTCCATGTATGTTGGTATCGATCAGGTGGAACATTTCTTGGATGAAATAGTGTGAGGCATGGAAATTGGTTAAGGATATATGCTGAGTGTTCCATGCTATGGCTAACCCTCCCGAGGCACCTATTGCATCTACTGTTACCACTTGACATCCTGCCCAGGCTTTGGATAATATGGATTCTAATGTGCTGGTGCTGCATTTTGTTTCTTGCATGAATACAATGTATGGTTGTTCTTGCTGAATCATGTTCTTTAACATTCTGTACTTCCCAGGACCATTAAGTCCTCTTACATTCCATGAGATGAGCTTCATGGTTGACTAGTAGGTAGGGATCGGTAATATTTGGTCAACTTGGAGCACCTTCCTGACTCCACTAGCATTTCCCCAATTAATATGGTACGTTGTAGATCTGTCTTTCTACCTCTTTTCTTCCCATCTTTGATGATATGTTTCCCATCCCATTTGCCTCCTTGTTGTATGCCCAAAGTATTATGCTGATGCACTCTTGTGAGCACTACTTCCAAATTTTCCAGTTGTCTGTCTGGTATTGTGTCGAACTCTTTCCTTTTGCAGGCTTACTCTAGACTGAAAATGTCTATTTCATTGAGATCAAAGCTCTCTAGTTCTTCTTCCATTAAGCTTTGCTGACTACCTCCCTCCTGATGGGTTGGTGGCTGAGAAGGTTCTACTGGAATATCATTGATGTCCATAATTTTATCGAACCAAAGGGATTTTTTTTTAACAAGGTTGGTGTTGAGTTGCGAGTCTGAGGCATGCTTTTAAGAGAAATTGGCATTCAAAGGATGACTGGTTTTAGAGTGGATGAGTGTGGGGGACAGATGGGTGGATGGAACGGAGCTTGGCTTTGTTTGCATAGGTGTATCTAATTCAGGTTGTTCTAGATTTGTCAGAATATCAAAGTTGTTCCTGGAGGATGGAAAATTAGAAGATGGAGCAGTGTTTTTTGGTGCTGAGGGAGGTTTTTTGGTATGCCTTTTCCTACTGGCTACCTTGGTGAATCGCTTTGGATCAGACTTTTCTAGTTTCGGTGGTTTTAGGAGGCATGTTTAATGGACATTAACGAAAGAGGTGACCATGGGCATGGAATCTCCTACATCGGAAGGGTACATGTTCATAGTCAAGGGGTTGAATCCATTCAAAGTCATCATGCAGAAGACTTACTGAGTCCGGGAGCACATGGCCCAGCTTCATGTAAACACAGATCCGTGCGTAGGATGTGTATCTTCGAAGCTTAGTTTCCTCCACTGCCTTTATAAACTCACCTAATCCATTTCCAATGGCTGTTAGTGACTCCTCATTACAGTATTCTAGTGGAAGCGAGTACATGCGGATCCATACTGGCGCCCAGCTGAAATCTTCCTTATCTGGGTTGAATCTTTTGAACCAGTCTCGTAGATAAAGACTTGCTGCATTGAAGAAATAGGGTCCTCCATCTAGAACTCGATTCCGGTCTTCTAGGCAGTTGAATATGGATATGAAGAAGCCCTTAGGACCCAGTTGTAGACTTACATTACCTTTGGGCTTCCATTTTGAGGTGATCCATCCTTGCAGGGCCTTTTCAGTTGGCCAGTAATCGATGAATTTTCCAATCAGGGCATGATCTTTCGTAAATTTTATTTGCACATTGATCCTGTGACTATGCAGCTCGATCATACGCCTTTCTATGGCAATGGGCTTGCATGTGGATGATGAAGCTTTCTTTTGTTTGCCAGATGTTTCTTGTTTATCCTCCTTCTTGTATTCCAAATCTTCTTGTTCATTCTTCTCCGGCTGCTGCGCAGGCCGTACCTCTGGCTTCTCTGCATTCTCAGTTCTGCTCTCAGTTGGGTTTTCATGATTGTAATATTTGGGGGGAGGCACTGATGCCTCCCCTGTCGGACTGTTCATTGTCCTTTGCATCCAGAATCACAGAGCTAGTCCTGACAAAAGATTTGTTTGGGCCTGAGAAGCTGCCTGCTCAGACTGTGTGTTGTGGAAGGGTTTGTCAGAAACCCTAGTTCCTTAGTTCACCATTTTCTTGCTCGCTCACAATTCAGTGGACCTAATGCCATATGTAAATGTCCATCTATGGAATTGTTATAGTCTTATTTCAATGGACTCATAGATGTTATGTTGCTTTTGCAGAATGTAAAAATCTAGTCTCAACAACCCCTATGTTGAGATGGGCAAACTATAATTTACCCTTCCAAATTTCATTAGACACATCAGACACAATGATAGGAGTTGTTCTTGGAAAGGAAGAATACAAAACTCCTTATTCCATTTATTTTATCAGCAAGAATCTTAAAACGAGAGAGCTAGATTATACAGTGATAGAAAAAGAGTTTTTAGTTGTTGTGTATTCTATTAATAAAATTCGTCACTATATAATGATATATCCAGTCTTCATGTATAATGATCATTCTTCCATTAGATATATAGCTAATAAACCTATTACCAATGGTCGAATAACTCGATGGTTGTTGTTATTGCAGGAGTTCAACATTACTATAAATGATTTCCCAGGAAAGGAAATTATCGTTGCATATTTTCTGTCTAGAGTACCTAAAACAACCTTTCCTTTACCACTGGAAGATCAATTTCTAGATGAACACCTAATTTCCTTAACAATCAAGACACCCTAGTATTCTGATGTGGCTAATTACCTGGTAGTAGGAAAACTTCCAGCACATCTACCACCATGGGATAGCAAACTTATTGTTCAATGTATTGCACGATTCTCCTGGATAGAGGGTTACCTATTTCATAAATGGTTTGGCTTTCAAATCCACAAATGCATAAGAGAAGACGAGATTTGCAACATTGGTAGGGTCTGTCATGATGAACCCTATGGTGGACATTTCATTGATCGCAGGACTGGGCAGAAAGTACTCCATACGGGCTATTATTGGCCCACAATACTCAAGGAGACAAAGAAGTATGTATGAGGTTGTGATAGTTTTCAGAGAATTGGTCATTCCCCTCAAGCTAATGAGATGACCTTGCAGGCACAATTTGTAATATAACCTTTTTAAACATGGACACTGGATTTCGTGGACCATTTTAATCCAACATCGAATCATAAATTGTACATCCTAGTTTGTGCAGACTATCTGACCAAATGGGTGGAAGCATTATCTATTCTGAAAGATACATAAGAAGAGGTTATTATTTTCTTATTTGAACTATTAGTGTGATATAGACTTCCTAGAGAAATCATAATAGATGGGGGTCACAGTTCACCACTCATAAAATTTATGCTACTTTATAGAAGTACCACATTCATCACAGAGTCACTTCTCATTACCATCCTCAACCAAATGGACAGGCGGAAATTACCAATAAGATTATGGAGGAAATTTTCAAAACAATACATGTGAACCACCAAAATTGGGCAGTTAATATTCATAAGGTCTTATGGGCCAATCGAATAACATGGCGCAATACTACTAGTTATTCACCATACCACCTTGATTTTGGTAAGGAGCCTATTTTTCCTATTTAATTCGAGATTAATACTCTCAAGACTACAAGAGAAGTTGGATTGGATTTCATAGAAGTAGAGAAACACTATTTACAACAACTTAATGAACTAGACAAGATGTGCCTATTGGCTCTGCAACGTACAACTATTATTCAACAACAAAGGGCCAAATGGCATGATCACTTTATTAAAAAGTTTTTTTTTTTTCAGAAAGGCAACTGGGCACTATGGTATGATTACATGTTTCAAGATTTTCTAGTAAAACTTGAGATGAGATGCTTAGGACCTTATGAAATTACCGAAGTCTATGACAATGGTACAATGACCTTGACTACCATTGATGGTTCTAGCGTCTCTTTTCTTGCTAATGAACATCGACTCTGCCTCTATCATCAATCACTTACATGAGAGTATTTCTTCCATCAGATAACAAATGATTCTGATTGTCAAATCATAATTGGTTGGGTAAATAACACTGTAGCTACATCTTGCCTATTTTTTCAAAACTCCTTTCATTTTTTACATAATGTATATATTTTCATGAAATTTATGTTTCTTAAAATGTATATATATAATAATACTAGTAATAATAATAATGAAATAAGAGGAAAGGCTTGTTATTATTTTTGTCACATTTGTTGTTCCTTTGTTCACATCTATTGTTCCTTCAATGTTTTTCCCTTAGTTGAAACCTTTGTTCCCTTTCATTAGAGCTTGTTGTTACCTTTTATCACAATTGTTCCTTTGGTTCTCATTTTTTAATCCTTGAATGTTGTTCCCCTAGTTGTAGCCAATGTTCCTTGTCATCACAACTTGTTTTTCCCTCTTTAAACATTTTTGTTCCTTTGGTCGCAGTTGTTGTTCATTCACTGTTGTTCTCTTAATTGCAGTCATTGTTCCCTGTCATCACAACTTGTTGGTCTGTTTTGTCACAATTGTTGTTCCTTTGGTCGTAGTTGTTGTTCCTTCACCACTATTCCATTAGTTGCAACCAATGTTCCCTTTATTCACAACTTCTTGTTCCTTTTTATCACAATTATTGTCCCTTTGGTCATAGTTGATGTTCCCTTTGGACTGTTATTCCCTTAAGTCACAATTGTTGTTCCCTTATGATTGTTATTTTCTTAGTTGTAACCATTTCTTTTATTCGGATTTAAACAGGAATGCATCAAATTACAGATATAACCAATAATACAAATATGCAATAGAAATAACACTTCATTTAATTAAAATCAAATACTGAAATATGATTACAAAAATAGTGGATATATCACTAGCTCAGATAATGGTAGCTTATCTCGGACAAGAGATGTGGTGGCTACATGCCTCTAAATTGTGTTACAATGAGGCTTGAAGGCCTATTTATTATTGAGAAATAATTCAAAACCATAAACATCCAAAAACCTAACCCTAGTAAATGAAACGCCAAAATATGGGCCCCGTTGCGGTAAGTTGGTACATCAACTTCTCGGGGTCATAACTTTGGCATATGATATCCATTTGACATGCACGATACCTTGTTAGAAAGATATATTCGAGGATTAGAAAGGTTGAAAATCAATATTGAGTTGAAAACACACATTTTCCAACTGTTTTCCCAAAAAGCAGCGTTTAGAGCCTCAAAACAACTCTCGAAGTTTAGGACCTAAAAAAATGCCAAAAAAGTTAAACTATGCTACAATTAAGGAAACTAGAAGACTTAAAGAAACAATGTTGTGGGTGCAAGTGGAATAGGCTAGCGGCCACCAATATCCACCTCGATCATTCCTCCCCCCTTAGGAAGAAATGGTCCCCATTGCATTGAGTTCGTCGATGAGATGAGGAAACTTCTGCTGAACTTGGTCCTTGGTAAGCCACATGCCTAGGTGAAGGAGTTGGCCTACTTAGACAAATCGATATAGTTGGATACTTCACTATTAGGTTTTCCTGATCTATGTGTCCATGATGTGATCTATTGTGGCTTGTTCCATGTAGTCTAGGTTTAACTATGCTGGTGTGAGTTGTTCTGCAATGTTGGATGTGTCCAACAATGGTCGAAAGTAGGCCTGAAGGTAGTCCACGTTGAACACTTGGTGGAGACCAAGGAATGGTGGAATACTGAGCTTCAAGGCATTGTCCCCTACTTCATTGATGATTGTGTATGGCCCATATTGGAGTAGGCGAAGCTTCCGATGGGGCCCAACGAAGGACTATTTCTGCAAATGTAGCCAAACTTTGTCGCCCACCTGCAACTTGTGTGGCACCTGATGTTGATCATGTCACTACTTGTACTTATTATTGGCTCTATCCAATATGTCATGGACCTATTGGAAAATGTGTTGAATGTGCTCAATGAAGTTGTTTACCTTGTCAGCTTTGGACTGGATATGAGGCCAACTTGCCTGAGTAGTTGCAAATGGTATGGCGACATCAACGGGACATAGTGGCTTGAATCCCAAGCCCACCTGAAGAGGGGTGTGTCCAGTTGAGTTGTGGAGAGCCCAATTATAGTTGTGCTAGACATAGGGGAGGCTCTCATCCCATGTGCATGGATTATTTGACTTGTACATGTGTAGAATGTGTACGATGATCTTGTTAATGACCTCTGTCTGGCCATCAATTTGGGGATCGAAAGTTGTGGACTTAGTGAGCTTTTTGTCTAGCATCAACCAGAGACTGGACCAAAATTTTCTTAGGAACCTACTATCTTGATCTCAAATGATAGAATGCGAGGTCCCATAGTATACCCAAACACGTTCAAAGAAGAGTTTAGAAGTGGCTTCTGCTATGATATTCTTCATACTCGCTGCCATAATGGCCATCTTCAGGAATCTATAGACAACCATAAAAACAGATTCATTGTGATGCTTAGTAGAAGGAAGGCCTGACATGTAATCCATGGAGATGGATTCCCAAGGTCGACTAGGGGTAGGCAGTGGAATATAGAGGCCTTCCTTCTTGATGGTTGGTTTGGAAGTGATGGAGGCAGTGCATGATCTGATATAATTCCGACATCCTGTCAAAGATTCGTCTAGTAGAAATACTTCTATTGTACTTCCATTATTTTAGCAACACCCAAATGTCCAACAACCCAACTACAGTGTGCTTCCCAAATCATCTTGGCACACTCCCTCGATAGAACACAAAGGTGTCCCAAGCGGCATAAATGTGCATCCTGGATTTGATAATCTAACACTTGCTAACCCTCCAAGAGTGCCTAGTATGTGTGGCTGAATTCTGAGTCGCTTTTGTAGAGAAGTGACCAAGAAAAAGTCTCGTGCCCCCAAGAGTTGAGAACGATGGCTAATTCCATGATTGGGGGTCAACTTAGGCAGTCTGCAACATTATTGGTGCTACCCTTCTTGTACTTGATATTCAAATGGGACTGTTGTAGGTATGTAGCCAACTTTTGATGGCTATCATTATGAAACTTCCCTTACATTTGTATGAACTACACAGGTCAGTAGTCTATGTTGATGATTGTTTCCTTCCCAAAAATGTAATGCTTCCATTGACAGTAGGCCTTCACAATGGAATACATATCTTTGTCATAAGTGGAATACTTCTGGACTGTGTCTGAAAGTGTCTCACTATGATATGCCACTGAATGCCCTTTTTGAGTAAGGACTACCCCAATAGCATGTTCATAGGGATCCATCTCGATCTCAAATGGTTGTGGCAAGTCTAGTAATGTGAGCACTCGTGCAGAGCCGAGGCAATGTTTCAACTATGTGAACATTTTCTATTGAGATTCAAACCAAAATCATTTTTCTTTCACTCCTCCCTTGGTGACTTAACTCAACGGCCAAGTGATATGATAGAATCCCAACACGAACCTGCATAAAAATTAGCAAGACCCAGAAAGCTACAGGTCTCTATCAAAGTGGTTGGGGCTAGCCAATCTCGAATGAATTGGGTCTTGACTAGATCCACGTTCACCCCTCATTCATCAATTTATGTATCCTAGATACTGAACCTGGGTCATGTGAAAAGTTCATTTCTCAAAACTGGCACATAGCTTATGTTGGCACAGTGTTTGGAGAACCTATCGAATGTGGTGGAGGTACTCTTCCAAACTTCTGCTAAAGATGAGGATGTCATCCAAGTATACCTCTACACATGAGTTGGTGAATGGCCATAAGATGTCATACATTAGCCTCATGAAGGTTGCAGAAGAACTTGTTAACCCGAAAGGAATAACAAACCACTCGAAAATGCCCTCCTTTTCTTTGAAGGCAACCCTCCACACATCAGTGGGTTCAATTCATACTTGGTGATATCCAGACTTCAAGTCAATCTTGCTGAAATATTTCCCCCCCTTGAGTTGGTCTAGAAGGTTATCAATCCATGGGATCAGGCACCTATTCTAGATAGTGATATTTTTCAGCACCTGATAGTCAATACAGAGTCTCCAAGTCCCATCCTTCTTTTTTACCAACACGATCGGGCTCCCACAAGGCATTGAACTCATCTATATGTGATCTTTCTAGAGCATATCCTAAATCTGCCTCTTGATTTTGTCGTTCTCCATAATAGAGCACTAATATATGGGTCCATTGGGCAACCACGCACCTAGGGTCAGATTGATGGAATGCTTGTCTTGACAGTGTAGAGGCACCCCTGCAAGGGGAGGTAAAGATGTCATCGTACTCCTCCACGACCTTGTCCATCTATTGTTGTCTTGTAGAGGGGCCCTTTCTGGAGGTCGTGGCCCCAGTGTTCTTCTTTCCATGAGGGCATATCATCAAGAAAAGAAATTTGGTTTTGGAAATGAGCTTACTGCATTGTATTGCAGTAACCAAAAAGATGGCAGTAGGTGGTACTACCTACGGTATCCTGTACAATTTATTTCGCAAGGTAGCAACAACATCGCAGGGCCTTGACTTATACATAGAATGTCGCTTCCATAAGTATGGTTGGCTTAATAATACATCAAAAACATCAAAAGGAGCAATGTCACATAATACGTCATCTATGAAGGGCTTCATGCTATATGGAAGACAACAATATTGGTTGATGCGAAGATCCCATCCTTGGTGAAGCCACCCGATGGTGTATGGTTGTGGGTGTTTCATGGTCGGTAAGCCTAGCCACTTTACGAGCTTTGATGAAATGAGGTTATTTTTCCTCCTGCTGTCGACAATGAGTTGTAGAGGGGAACCCTTTATCGACATCTGCCCGTGGAAGAGGTGCTCCTCATCCTCTGGATCTTCAGGTTCCTTCTTTTAGATCTTCATGGTGGAAATAGTGGCACTGGGCTTTGCATCGATAATCTACTTCCCTTTTCCATTTCCCTTGTCAGGTTCTTACTCAAAGTCAGAACATGCATCTAATTTAGAAGACTTCAACTCGGCCATCAGTGACTCCATGGCGTGACAATCACTTGTGTTGTGAGTGGATCTCTTATGGAACTCACACCACCCTCTCATGTCCTTCTTCAACTTTGTGGTGTTTTTCTTTTCTTGCATCTTTGGTGGGTTGTCCTGGGCCACCCTGGCTTGGATTTTTCCTTTGTTCTGCAATTTGGGGGCACCTTTGCCTTGCTTCAGATTCAGATATCCAAAGTCTCTTTTTCTGTGTTTAAGCTTCAACTCGATCTTGACACCATATCCGTACACCATGCCAAGTGAGGAGATGTCAAAGAACTCCATATCTTTCTAGATGTACCTATGTAGGAAGTCACGGTACTTGAGTACCAAATGTTTCTCAGAATCCTTGATACCCAGCTTTGTGCGAAGGGTATGAAAAACATTGGTAAACTCGCACACGTCTTGCTCCCTTCCATATCGCAACATGGTCCACTTTATGTATTTATCCTCATAGCTCCCGACATGGTAGTACTTCTCCTTGATTGTGTCCCAGAAGGAATTCCTAGTGGGTGCGGTTGAAAATAGTGAGGGTGCACTTTCATCCCTCTGCTCACAGTAGGTTTCCCACTAGTGGCTTTTAGAAAAGAAAAGGTTAACTTTTCCTGACTAGAAAAGTCATCAACATCAAAATATCATTCTAGTACATTTAACCATTTATCTATGGCATTTGCATCTATTTGGCCCTCAAATATGGGAATGTCAAATTTTAATTGTACCTTAAAAGGAGTGGTGCCTCTAGAGTGGTCGTTGGATGTGGATGCACCGCTGATGGGGAACCATTGAATGATATGGGCAAAATTATCCATCATCGGGTTCCTCTATTTCTCAAGGGCCTCCTCGAGTAATATTTTGATAGGTTCTCCTACTCCCTCATCTTTCTTTTCTTCCCCCATGGGTAGTGGTCGGGGTTTGTCAGATTGATATTGTAAAGGTTCAACCAGATCATGCCATAATGCCTTATACCCTAAGCTCGTTGGGGACATGCAGAGAAAAACAGAGAAAGAGAAAACCACTCTGATACCACTTATTCAAATTTAAACAGGAACACAAAAAATTACAGATATAACCATAAATACAGAGATGCAACATAAGTAACACTTCATTTCATTAATATCAAATATTGAAATATGCTTAAAAACAAAATGAAAATAAGACTAGCATGAGCGATGGTAGCTTATCTCAAAGAATAGATGTGGAGGCTAAATGCCTCTAAACTATGTTACAATGAGGCTTGAAGGCCTATTTATTATTGAAAATATTGGAAATCCCTAAACATCCAAAAACCTAACCTTGGGAGATGAAATGCCAAACTATGGGCCCTATTGGGGTAAGTTGGTACATCAACTTCTCGGGGTCATAACTTTGGCATACGATCTCTGTTTGACGAACATGGTACCTCGTTAGAAAGATCCATATGATGATTACAACTACTCACAGCGAATACTCAAGTAATAACGTGTATTCACTACCAATGGTGTTCCAAAAAAATGTGCCTTAAAATGACTCCAGAAGTTCAAGACCCGAAAAAATGCCAAAAATAGTAAACTATGGTACAATTAAGGAAATTGATAAAATGAAAGAAACAATGGTGGGGGTCCAAGCAGAATAAGCGGGTGGCCACCAATATCCACCTAGATCATTTTTATGTTAACATATTTTGATTTTGAAGCACTTTTCTTATACCATGGTGAAAAAATTATGTTGTTCCAATGATTACCATGAGATAATATTTTACTTGACTTCTCAACTTCATCAAAACTTAACAATATTGATATTGTACATACATAAACTATTCATAATATATCTCTTCAATTACCACCAGAGGTATTTTTTTGTTCCTTATAGTCCTATGATCTCCTTGAGAAATCAAATTTTGGGAAACAAATAACGAACCAAAAGGATAATTATTACAATACTTTTTACACCATCCCTAACTCTCAAAGAGCTTACGAAACACCCCATTCACTAATATCTTATCATAAAAAAATGGGAAAACTACTAATGAATTAAATTAAAGAAGAAATTTTTATGAAAATGATAGGAGGTCTCATCACGAGCTGACCTACCATGATCATAAGACTTAATATGGGGACATTACCATTCCATTTACCAAGTGAGGGTAATGGCCTTTGACACTTGGGTCAAAGGACAAGAGGTATCATCACGAGTCAGCTTGTTCATCTGATTAAGATCTGGTGAATGGCATTGTTACTAGCTACTCATCACACCAAAACAATGGCTTTTTGTCAATAATAAGCAAATTAGGTTATGAGTCCTTTTTATTAGAATACAATACTAGCATATCAACAGAGTAAAAGGAAACCCTGTCGAGACTATCGAAACTTGATGGCAGTAGAGGCCATGCCTGTGGTATTGGAGTATATCTAAAATCACCTTATAAATAGTTTGTTATATTTTCTTCCCTTTCCAATAATAAAGGAGGATCATTGTTCCATTACGGAAATTTATTACATAAAAAAGGTGGTAATGTCGAGTATGTGTGAACAATCATTTATTCTAAATTTGATATATGAGGAATGCAATTCTAAAAAGTTGGTAAGTCTATCTTTAACTTCTTTCTTTTCGTAATATTTTGGTGCAAATATGTCTTAGCCATGATTGGATATTTAATTCTATCCCCATGATTTTATTCTCGCGAAGATTTAATCTCATTCACACATCTCATCATTTAATGCAACCTATAAACATGTCACATGTCTTCATTGTTATTTTCATGTTTTGACGGTAATCCATTATGTCGTTTAATTTGTTTCTATCTAGTTAATTATGTTTATCTTCCACCACATGATTGAAGGTCATGGTCAACCTTTAATTTTGTTAGGGGTGTGCATAAGCACACATATGATAAGATGTTTAAACCATCACAATAACTCTATTTTGCATGTATTAAATCTTGTATTCATTGAACTCTTTTGTTACTTGCAATTGTTGAGCAATGTTACTACCTGAAGTCCCCTAATTGTAGATGCTAGCATTCAGGTTTTAAACAAGATGGAAGAACAACAGGAAACTTTGACATAATATCGAAGAGAGGTGGTGCCCTAAAAGAAGCATCAGTAACTGTTACATGAATTCAAATCATTAACGATCACCGAAGAGAAAACCTATGCTAAATTAAGAGCATCAAAAAATAGGTGAAGACTGTAAAAGTAAAAATTAAGAAACTCCTTGAACAAACAAAGGAAGTATGTTCTATCAACTATAATACCCTGTCCTCTAGATATCCAACAAAAAACTACACTCCGTTTTTATTAGACCGATACATTTTGCTGAATATTAAGTTTGTTCCATCCAGCTAGCCTTATGAATTCAACAATGTTTCTCATTTTATCAAATCTTTCCATAAACAAGATGATAACACAAATAATTTCTTATGTGAATTGTATATGCATAATTTCTTTTTGGAGGAACAAATAGACAAAATCCCCATTCCTTTCATTAGAGATGTACAATTTGAAGCATTTATGTCATTTGCCAGAAATCAAGTAAAGTGGTCCAAAGCTTATAAAACAAAAGAGTTTTCTAGAGCATCCTGGCATTGTTACTGCTTTAGCACCTATCCATAGAAATTTCTTACAGTCAGGGTTGGAATATTAGAGTGGAAGCTTGATGAGGTGCTAAACAAAGATGGAAAATGTCATCTAATGATATTAAGAAAAGAGAACCCTTTAGTTTCAGGAATTTTCAAGCTGCAATAAGCAGGGCATAAGATTATGCTCATCTCATCCTATAAGAGGGCCCCAACTGGCTTAGATGTAGGTATGGATTCCCCATAATTTGGTACCCTATGGATGACTATAAAGCTGAGTATGAGCTAACGAAAGAAGGTAAGTTTGTAGCATTCCAGGAAGTTAGAAGTAGGAATGAATTCAGACACTACAAAGAGCATCCTTACCCGACTTACTCTCTAACCTTAGTTCATGTCAACCATCTCTTTGCATGACGTCATGCAAAAAGGTAAGCTAGGTGGAGTTGTTCGACCTTGGAATTGGTATAATTCTTCACCTTATTTCCTTAGTTTATAGTTAGTTTTTCAAACCTTTCAAGAATAGGTTATAATAATTTGAATGCTAAATAGTTTTTAAAGGGAGTTAATAACTTTTTTTATTTTACCTCATTAGTGAATCAATTTGAATCTTGAAGATGTCATTAACTCACAATTTGGGTCGATATTTGGACAGAAAATATCTGATGTTGATTATTATTCCTTGAATTGGTGAGGAAGGCTGAGCCATGAGGAAATTGTTTGGTTTATTTGTGAGCTACTAACCATGGATCATATTCTTATACACACGAGATGAGGACCATGGGATGTTATTCTAAGGAATATGTTGCATATTTCACAACTTGAATTAAGCATCCTAAGAATCTTTCGATTTTGAGGATAGCTTTACCATTTCGAATTTAGGATTATTTTTTAATATAAAAGTAGGATTAAACTCTAGTAAGGTAGTTAATTATCTCTGTTATTTTTAAAATGAGACTAGACAAACAAATTTTCCTGAGTTTTTACAGATTTCTCTTGTAATTTACTATTGCATGTTAATGGAAATTTCAATGATTCAGTTTTAATCTAGCACATTGAGTTAATTACAAGGCAGTTAAATTCTAGTGACGGTGGGCCCAATCCTATGATGAATATTGTCTTCCTTTGTATTATTATTGCAACATACTTTCAACTTTTGAATGATTAATCATTTCTTAGATTAAATCATTGTTTTCCAGATTTACTGTAACTATTTATAAGCAATTGTAGTGAATAACATTAAATGAAATTTCATTTATAACATTATCTTTTGTTATTGGTTTTTGCGTCAAGTGTGGATTGTTAGCTTCAAAGACTTAGAGTTTTTTTGATAGATGCATTTAAGTTTTTTTTATCATGGTTATCGTTCCCTAGGAAAGAACTTGAATTTCTCTATGATTTCCAAATAGAAACTTGACAATTTTTTTATGTTATCAGTTTGATTGTAGTTTAGAGGTGCAAAGTGAGTGTTCTTTTTGTAAATCTTTTGTTGTTCCTAGCATTTCCCATTTTTTTCGTCTTATTAGTTTCACCTAGGTTAAGATAATCTCAAAACTACCCTTGCACCAACTCTGCAGACAACGTTGTAATGAAAAGATGAAATCCCAGGTTGAAAATTAAATGTGTAGAGGTTTTAGTTGATTATTTAGGAACAACATAGTTCCCAACAACAAGTCACCCATTCCTTTTTGGAATTTGTTGTTTTCTTCCACTAAATTACCATGATCCAATTGTCTATAGTTTCTTCCAACATTCTCTGCATTTTTTGTGGAAAGTCATCATCATTATTGTCTGCTTGTTGTTGCATTTTTTCCATAGGAAAATCATTCTTAACATTTCTTGGATTCCTGCAATTCAATATAATCTTTGTCCTGAGATTGTTCAACCAATCTTCTAAAAACTTCAATTTTGCAACAATAAATTGCATGTCCATTGTTTTCCAACATTGGAGGGTCTCTTCCAATGGGTTTTATACTTCATCATTTGAAGTATCTCTAATCCAACCCTTTTCTCTCTGGATAGCCTCATCCTTTCAGACATTTGCATTACTTGCACACATTTTATTTTCACATCTTCCCTCCCTATTGGTCATATATGGCAATCCCGTCCTCCATTGAAATGGAAAAATATTGAGCTACCATTTCTTCATTCCCTGCAGACATTAAACATTCATTAGTTTTAAAAACATGAGACCTTGAACTCTTTTTTCGTACTTCCAACTCTCTTTCATCCTTAACCAATCTATGATTAGATGCCTCATCCATCTTCTTTGAATTTGTGTGTGCAACTTCTTAACCAGCCATTGGACTCTTTTTCCAGCATAAATTCCATTCCTCAATTCTTTCATCAATTTTTCTAGCCACTACCTTGTTTTCTCTTGTAGACGCTTCTTTATTTTGCTTAGCTCTTCCCTCATCTTAGTTATCTCCTTCTCCCTTCCTTCATCACTCATTTTCATTTTTCCAACTGTCTCAGCCTCCTTCCTTCTCTAACTGTAACTTTTCTTTGAACCCATCAAATGACTACCAATATCCATGTTTTCCTTCTTCTTCATCTCCTAAGAACTCTCCTTGTTCACTTGTATAATCACATCCAAGACTTTACTTCATTGAAAATTTTGTATCTGGTACAGATACCTCACCAAGATTTCTCCCAAGCTCAACCTTTTGGTATTTGTTATTCCTTCTCTAGAACTTTCTCCTAGCAATTCTACCCACACTCACTATGGAACTTTCCTGTCACAACTTCTACCCAACTTCTACTTGTTGGAAGTGGTCCTTCTTCTGGTTGCAATCCTCAATTCCAAAGAAGGTACCATCTTTGATACCACTTGATGCAGGAGAATTCAACTATTTTTGCAATGTCCACTTCCATGCACCTGCAATCTATGACCAAGAGAAGTATGAAACATTACTCATACATAAAACATGCTCGTAACCAAAGTTTTATTCCCGGTAGCCAACACTCAATTAATGAAATCCCATATACTTTGAAATAAGATAATATAACTCTCACCTCTCCAACAATTCACACAATCTTTCCACTTCAACGAGCTCATGCAAACTAAAATTAACATTTTCATGCAAACTCAAAGAATATAACATAGCACACAAAGCTTTTGGAAAATATGCATTTCCATCAAAAAAGAAAAGTTGTACATGCATAACCTCATAATCATACATGTATCTCTTGGCCTGATTCCACATTCCTTTGGCCATTACTTCTCATTGCGCGTAGGGTTACAATAAATAGAATTAAGAAATACAATATGTTTTCTCAATTCTAAAATCACTCCATAAATCACCCATAAGTGACTCCATAAATTAGCTTTTCATAAATCCTAAAATCACTCCCTGATTTATTCCAGAAATCTCTCATGATTTATTCACTAAAGCTTTCACAATTTATCCCCTAAATCTATCATGATTTTCAAGGTAAATGTTCTTTTTCCTTATGGACAAAATCTTAGCTATCCATAATTTTTCTGAAACTAATCCTATCCTAACAAACTCAATTTTCTATAGATTTGGGAAATCTTAGATATTTTCAAGCTCGTATGAGTTTTTAAAAAATTATAAGGAAATACATTTAAATAATTAATACAATTGGTTACCCCCGATCGGGATGTAACATAGGGGAGGAAGAGGGACCGGGGAGATGGGATCGGGAATGGGGAGGAAGTGTCCAAGTGTGTGAAAGGATAGGCGAGGGAAATGGAGTGAGAGGACAAGGGCAAAGGAAAGTGGATGGGTAGGGAAGGGAAGGAACACCCCCTGAGAGAAAGAGGGTGGAGATAGATAAGGAGGACAGCGAGGATGGTAGGAGGGCCAGCAAGAGGGCGGGTAGAAGGACGCCAGCAAGTGGCAGGGTGAGGGACGTGATCATATGGCAAGAGTAGACGTGAGTAAGTGAGCATTAAGGAGGTGGAAGTTAGGATGGAGGGTCACCATTCCAAGGTGATGGCATAGGGATTAGTGCAGGGAATGATGACAGAAAGGTGGCCGCAAAGGGAAAAGACAGAAAGGGGAGGGGAATAAAACATAAGGGAAAATAGGCCATAGATGGACACATGCAGAGGTAGGAGATGAGAACCGAAGAGAGGAAAGGTGGCTGAAGAATGACGTTGCAGCCTGCAGATGGAAGTGGAGCCAATCCTGCAAGTTGGTATTTTAATCCTTTGGCCCCTAGCTTCGTAAGGCATAGGATAAATTTCTGCATTAATCCAGGAAATTTTTTCAGGAGAAGGTATGAGTCTTGTAGGGAGACACCCAGGAATTTCTGGGACCCTGGTTGGCCAAAAACTGTAGAATGGGCAATGAAAATCCTGGTAAGTAAGCTACGAAGGGAGGGAATAGATTCCAAGAAGGGAAATGTCTCCACAACGGGAAATTCTTGTAACGAAATGAAGAAGAGTGAGATCATAATGATCCCCATTGGAAACTCGAAGATAAAACCAAAAGAAAAAAAGGAAATGATCCGGATCTTGGGAGGAGAGACTCCCAAGATCTGAAAACTCGAATTGCCAGAAGAAAAATAAGAGAATGCCCAATAAACAAAACCACAAAGAAATTTTTTATTAAAAACCAAGTGGTAATAAACCAGCCAGGGCAATGGTAGATTATCTCTGAGAAGAGATGTGGCGGCTACATGCCTCTGAACTGTAAAGGCTACATTGTGGCAGACCATCTGTCCTTTTACAACATGTGACTTGTTACTTATAGTATTTCTCAGTTACAATACCATGGGTCAATTCCATGGGTGAATGAATACCAAGGGTGGATTTTACAATACCACGGGTGGATGCCATTTACAATACCATGGGTAAATTCCATGGGTGAATGAATACCATGGGTGGATGAGTACCATGGGTTGATGCCATTTTCCATTCGGATCATTCATCCCTCCTTAAGAAGCAATGGTCCCCATTGCGTAAATTTCCCTCCTGCAAAGCCTCTGTTGAATATGAAGAGCCACTGAAGATAAGGGTTTTATGTGGTTAACCCAAAACCCTAATAAACGAAGATTCGAGGATAGAGATACCCTGTAATGCTTGTGACCAACTTTGATTCTGACAGTGTGCGGCCTAGCAAATGGACTTCGATGAAAAGGATTTTATGCGGTTCACCCATAACCATGATGTTGGTTGCTGATGAAGTAGCAGGTGCCTACATAGCCTGGGGTGGGAGGGAACATCTCCAAATAACCCAAGCTGAATGCTGCTATGTTGAAACTGATGAATGTGAAGCAGGTGCCTACTAAAGTGGGGTGAGAGGGCACGTCTCCAATGGAAACCCACTCCGAATGCTGCTCCAGAATTAAAATGGACATAACTCGGCCAATATAACTCAGAATATTAATTATAACCTGTTTTTGGAAGTAGAAGGATCATTTTGCATCTTCCCATTTGTTGGAAATCCTTATCTCGACACTATGAGATCTCAGATTCGTGCTGCAATAGTTCCGCCGTCACAAAAATTCTGATAAAATAGCTGATTTTAAATCAGCGATATCGCCCACATCCGAACTCCGATTCGACCCATTTTTTTTTTGAAATTGGGTGATTTTTCGAGAGGAATCCAGATCTGGTATTTTTTTTTGAAAATTTTGTACCAAATGTTTCAGATCTGATCTGCAAAGTTTCCGCCCAAAAAACAATTCCTGCAAAAAATGAGAAAAGAAAAATTCTTCCTGATTGACCCAAGAAAGTGCTTTGTGGAGGTTGTAGCACATGCCTAAAGTTTGTTGAATATTGCTGCAAAATTTGAAACTAAAATATGCATCAAACCCTCCTTCCCATGGAATCATAGCCTGCTCTGATACCACTGATCCGGATCTTGGGAGGAGAGACTCCCAAGATCTGAAAACTTGAATTGCCAGAAGAAAAATAAGAGAATGCCCAATAAACAAAACCACAAAGAAAATTTTTATTAAAAACCAAGTGGTAATAAACCAGCTAGGGCAATGGTAGCTTATCTCTGAGAAGAGATGTGGCGGCTACATGCCTCTGAACTTTAAAGGCTACATTGTGGCGGACCATCTGTCCTTTTACAAAATGTGACTTGTTACTTATAATATTTCTCAGTTACAATACCATGGGTCAATTCCATGGGTGAATGAATACCAAGGGTGGATATTACAATACCACGGGCGGATGCCATTTACAATACCATGGGTAAATTCCATGGGTGAATGAATACCATGGGTGGATGAGTACCATGGGTTGATGCCATTTTCCATTCGGATGGAAATAATACTTCATTTCATTAATGGAGAATACTGAAATATGCTTACAAATAGAAATAACCGAGCTAGGGCGATGGTAGCTTATCTCTGAGAAGAGATGTGGCGGCTACATGCCTCTGAACTGTAAAGGCTACATTGTGGCGGACCATCTGTCCTTTTACAAAATGTGACTTGTTACTTATAGTATTTCTCAGTTACAATACCATGGGTCAATTCCATGGGTGAATGAATACCAAGGGTGGATTTTACAATACCACGGGCAGATGCCATTTACAATACCATGGGTAAATTCCATGGGTGAATGAATACCATGGGTGGATGAGTACCATGGGTTGATGCCATTTTCCATTCGGATCAGGAAAAACCTCTGAGAGCAAGTAGAACTGAGAAAAGAAGGAAATAGGGAAACATAAGACCTCTATGGGTGGAAGAAAATAGGGTCAGCATTCTAAGGGAAAACAAATCCATGACCAAGACTCCCTGCGATGCAAGAAACAATAAACTAGCCTACCCTGGAGGTGAACCTAAGTGGACGCCTCGGTCGTGTTATTTGAGCGATGTATGTTGCCGCGAGGGAAAAACATCAAGAGCAGTAAGAATGGAAAGAACCCATAAATATGAGAGGAATGGGGAAATTCTAAAAGAAATCTCGCAAAGCATAAGTTCTAGCACTAAAAGGGATAACAAAAGGGACACAGGTAAAAGGGAAATTGTTTTGTTTTATTATTATCAAACTGATAATCGTAATGGTTATGAGATAGGTCTCACCTCACACCACACCCAGCACAGTGAGGAGGACAGTGAACAAAAGGAAGCAGCCAGCAACAGGCACGCAAACAACATGGCGACTAGGAAGGGCAAGAGAGACAAAAAGATGGTAGAAGGAGAAAGCAGCTAAAACAAAGAGCAAAGAAAGAAAGGAAGAAAGTTAGGATGTGAACATATTAAAACCCTCATTGATGCATACATGGTAGGGAACCCACCAAACATAAGAGCCCAAATTGCTAGATGGGAGTGAGAATTAAATGACAATATAAGGAACCAAGACATCCCCATGGAGGATTGGGAGAGCATGGTTCCAGATCCATGGAACTCTCGAGGACGACACTCCCTCTTCAGACAAACAATACAACAATATTGGGTCATGAAGAACATGGTGGCACATGCCATGACTCTTAATCAGGAAAAAGAAGCTAGCAGAGGACTAGAGGTAAAGGTGGATGCCAAGGAAAATGATCCTATTAGGGCAGAAATCCCGAGGGAGATTGCAACAGTCCAGATACAAACTTAGAGAAACAACTTGACTTTGGGAACAATTGAGAAAACACGTCAAGACATGAAGAGGAACGAGATGCTTGGCTACAGTGCCAAAGCGCTAGCCCCAATAATATCCTCGAATGAGGATCGAAGCAAAGGTCTAGTAAATTTCTGATAAAACTTTGATGAATAGCTTTTACATGTTTAATTTGAACAATAGTATAGATAGTAAAGACAATGTTGCTAGATGTATAGAGAAAGACCTTTTCAAATTTTGGATAGGGTTTAATGCAGACAGGTGGCTATCTGGTTTCCTTCGGGTAGGTAAGCCACTTGGAACAAATGGAAGTTCTTATTTTTGAATAGTTAATATTAATAGAGGAAGAACCACCAAGTTTACAAAAAAAAATTAATACAATCGGTTAGGAAACCAATTCCCTTAGTAAATAAAAAGATCCATACTCTAGTCAAAATATATTTTGACTTGGAAGTTTGGATGCCCCTGCATCATTTGGGTTCTATTATGGCAAACTAGCTTTCAACATATGTATTTTTTCTTTGAAATTTTAATATAAATCCCACTACATACTTACCAAAAAGAATACATGAAAATTTCATGGGAACTTTTATGCTAAATTTTCCTCTAATGATTACTTCTTTGTTGCTTTCATTTCTCTAGGCTTCCACACTTTATGTTGTTCTTTTCCATTTTTTTTGTTGATGTAGAGTTCTCCAGTGAACTACACTTTTTTATTGTCTATCCTCATCTATCTATTGTATCCTATGCTCGATTCCTTCCTCATCAACATCCACAATTCATCAAGCACTTTATCTACCTCTTTCTTTGGTTGAACTACATTAATGTTACTCGTAAGCTACTACATATCACCCTCTATCATAAGAGTTATAAAATTCTTACCAATCTATTGATCACACTTTTTATTCCTTTCCTCATTGGTTCTGAGCACAATTTTATTTTCCTCTTACACCATTTTTCATAACTTAATGTACAGTATTTGGCTTTCTATCCTCTCCTCTGAGAAATTTAATTCTTCATACAATTCAACAAAATAATTTTGAATAGTACATGTGTCCTCAATGTAATATTCATTGTTTGGATCTCCTATTAGCCATTCCTCCAATAGATCTATCTCGTCATTTATGTTTCTTTCCTCTCGCATGAGACTTTCCATTAGTATTGAAGCCTCCTTGAGCATGTCTTCATGAAGTAACTCTCCATCTTCTACACTCGCATAATCTTCATAAGATGATGCTAGCTCATCCTTTTCTAGAATAGAAATTAAGGCATGTTTGCCTTCAATTTCCTTTTTCATAATAATTTCCCTATCAAATTCACTATCTTCAAGGTCAGTGAAACACATTCTTGAGAAATTTATCCATCTCAACCTTCTCTTATAGAAGTATTATTTCTTAATCAACCTATGCAAGCACAACATTTAAGTGTTGATCATCACCTACAAAACCTACGTTCATACACAAATTTTCAACAAAATAAGTCTCCTCATATAATGCCTAAAATTCCATATCTCCATGTGATCCAAACTAATCGCATATTTCATCAGGTTATCTATAAATTCCTAAAAACAAAATTTTGACTTCTTTTGCATCAAGGAATAAGATTTTTTTTTGGAAACCATTTCATATTCAACTACTCGAAGTTATTGGTAGATCCCATTCCTTAGATTCCTTTTAAATGGATGCCGTCTCACATTCTTGTGCTTCATTTTCGAGTCATATCTCAGACCAATTATTCTGCAAAACCACATTTTTTGAGTCTTCTTCATAACAATTATCTTCAAGAGTACATCAACTCTTTCAACCTCCAACAATCATCTCCAGTTTACAAAAGAACTTAAATCCTCTATTGGCTTCACATTTACTTTTAGTTCTTCAATGTTCATTCAACTCAGAACATTCTTCTCTCTTTCATACCAATATCTCCATTAATTTTCCTCAAAGCTTCACCTGTGGTCATTAATCTTCAACCTTAATATGAATTGAAAAACAAAAGGAAAAATTACCTCTTCCAGACTCCAAATGCTATCCTTCTATAACACCTTGTTCGATTGTCTAAAACAACTTCTCTACTGACATCTCCTATGTTGGTTTGGTTACTGTGACACCATAGTTATTAATTTTTTTTAATATTTTAAATAAGCAAGTTTAAAACATGATCTGATACCACTTTTGATGCGAGGATGGCTAGGTTTTGACCAAAATTCCCAATGTTGAATCTCATAGGTGCTTCCCTCAACTTGCTATGGGAAATAAATCCTTATTTAAGCCAAACCTTGATATTTTAAACTTAAGTGGTAGGACCCATAATCGTATAATACAAACCCTTTTGAAAACCACCAAATTCAATTCTGGTTATAATACATAGGCGTATGCCCCTTTATACAACACATATAATCTAACAGAAGGGATAAGCTTCTTTTTAATTTATAGCCACTGAAGCAAATATCCTTTGTATATAATATGTATGTGCAAACCCATATTTAGGTAGAACCACCATAGTCGAAAATTACCACATATACATGAACACATGGTTATAATATTTACACTTTTCTTTCATTATGTGGTATCTCTACCACTCCTAATGCTTAAAATGTTTCCTCTTGCACCACATCATATGACCGAACTTGAGCCCTGGGTCCAACCATTTTAAATTTCTAACACAACTCTTTATCTACTCAAGACACACCAATGTATCTTTTGGTTTCCATCCTGGCCTTACATCACCCTAGCAAATGCAATAATGTGTGGAATGAAATATTTTTGGAGATAGACTCTAGGGAATGGTAAGTGTTCCCATCAAATGTTGTTCCTCTAGATTTTGTATGTTAATGTCCTTGACCCTTTTTAAAATGCACAATCCTTTTCCTCCGAGAGGAGTCAGTGGGATTTTGGTCCCACTTCACTCTAGTCACTCAACATAACTGTTTCCACATCACCCCGACGTTTTTCTCATTAGTCGACTGCCACCTCCTCCAGATGCCTAGTAATTCCACTTGGTCCCTTATGTGCTCTTCCTTTGATTGTCTAGGTAATAGACACTAAGAGACTAAGATATTTCTCGTCAATCATTAGTCTCAATCTTTGTTGGATGATTGAATCATTGTCTATTCTATAATCTTAGTTGCATAATAAAATAAGTCTCGCCTCTTCAATCATTTGGTATTCTACTTGCAGGCTTACACAAAATGATCCATCTGTTGTTCTTCTTCAGTACACTATGATCGTCACACTTTTGCTGCACAATCTGACTTTTTTTGTTGCGTGGCTATGATAATTCTACTATGCAGTTTGATGCAATTAGATTGTTGATCCACTATGTTGATCACTAGTCAATTAAGAACTTCCTCAATCGTAAGTCTCAACCTTGTCTGCATTCTCACACTACTTATCTAAAATGTTTTCCCTCCCAATATTTAACTACACCTGTAACACATTGAATTATACTCGAAACAACATCATATAGAGGGATTCAATTTCCCACAAAGACACAGGACTCACACAGTGCTCTCACACTCGAAACAAAATGTTTCCTTCATTAATAATATATGTTTTGTACAAGATTATAGAAGACGCTCTTCTCAACTTGATCTATATTAAATAACCCCTCCTTTGGCCTTGTGGTCATATTTGGCCTTACTCTATTGTCCCTGTGTTTCTGGGAAAACTAGTGTCTTTTCGATCTGCTAGTCCCACTAAGATTGGTAGCTATCTTAGAAACAAACAATCAAAACAATTTTCCATTTCCTTTATGTATGATAGATAAGAGAGAAGCAAAGAGGACCAACCTGGATCTTCCGCTTGATTGCTTGCCTGATTTCTCTCTCCCTTGATAGAGCTTGCAACTCCTCTCCTACTTTGTTATAGACATTTTTGTTCCTTACAGCTATAAGCATGAAATGTCCATAATCCAAGGGATCCAAAGTCCCTAAACATGTTGTTCCTACCCCTAGAGGAATAAGGCTAACAAACCACAGCAATTCACAGAAGTTCTCCACCAGAAACTGCTCAAAAACAAGTCAATTCAGAATCAATTTAGAGGCTCCACTAGCTGCCTGCATTGAAATGCAGAGGCTACACTGGCTAGTTGCATTGCAACACAGGTGGAAGCACTACCAGGGTGCGCTGAGCGGGAAATGACAAATGGCATGGTCCTTTGTGCGAGGTGTAAAGACTGTGGAAGCTTCCAGAATCTTCCTCCATGACACTTGCCTTGATGAGTTCGACTAAGTGATGAGTAAGCGGCTCTTAGTCTCCAAGTGGAAGCAAGAACTGACAGAGGGAGAGGACACTAGTCAGATCTCAAGCTGACTCATCCTCTCTCCAAACATCTATATATGGATCTCTCCTCCATGAGGTCCAGGAGGCTGGAATTTTGTTATTGCAAAGAATTGCTGTTGGTTTGAGATTGGAATCATTGGGTGTTTAATGCTTTGAAGGGAGGTGAAGAAAGGATTTCATTCGCTGGGAGGTAGATGTTGGATTGGAACTCTCTTTGTTGTATCTCCTCCTGAGCCTTGTTATTCATCAATAAAGCTATCTTGGTTTCTCCTATATACTGATGTATCTTTGATGTATGATTGCATTAGTATGTTTAGTTTATTTCTAATCCTGAACTAGTTATGAATATGAATCTATGTCTTTGTGTAGTGTTCCCTTCTTGTGATCTTACAGGAACCTATTGAAGCTGGGCGAGCGAGAAGGCAAGTAGCTGGGAACTCTCAAAGAGAAGAGAAACCGGATCGAGGGACAAACGGAAGACACCGATTAGTCCATCCATCTCTCTTCATTCTTAATTCATAAAGGAAGAATACTAGAATAGCTGTTTCTCTTTGTTTCAAAGGCACTGTCACACCTTAGGTGGATAGGATCATCCTGCATAGGCATTTTTCCCCACAACAAATTGGCGACTCCGCTGGGGAGATATTTTTAGTCATTTTATTTGTGTCTCTATCATTGTTTGTTTCATAGACTCAAGAGAAGCAATCGAACTGCATCTGCTATTTTCAGATGCAAAGTAGACAGCTGCTGCTTTGATCCAATCAATGGATTTATCTATGATCTGAACAATGGAATCACAAATGATTTGATTATCCTTTGTGATAGATCTTAGCCCTCCTTCAAATCATCCCCTTGATTGTACCTAATTGATAGCTTTGATCCGGCCAAAAACTGTTGATTTAATTGCAAACCGTAACCCAGAACCCAGAAACAACTCTTGTTTCTGCTTCAGCGCAGACTTTGTGAAGAGGTTCTGCATTTCAACGCAGGTCCCGTGAAGGCTACCTACGCTGAATGTCAAAACCTCTGTGTTGGGAGTGCGTTGATCAGTCTTTGCCTTGTGCAGTTGTGGTTCTCTGTTTCTTTTAGCTCAGTTTTATCTCTGTTTTTTGCAGCCTTTTATCAGTCAGTATACCTATCTGAAACTCGTTTTCTCTGCTTTAATTCCGCCTCCTTTTGTACAAAAATACTGTGAGTGTTTTTATGTGTTTGTGGTGTCATTTATAGTTTTCCTTTGCAAGAGTGAAATAGTCGACCTGTAGCCCTTGATTCAGAACTGTTGATTTTGATCTTAGGAGAGAGTTCATTGGCTGATTGACAGTTGATTATACGTTTACTTTAGCTTTTGGTTTGAGTTTGTCTCTTTTAAGTGTCGAAACAAGTGTTCATTTCGAAAGTCATAAAGTGTTGTATTCTCTTCTACCCTTTCTGATTTCGAAAAAGTAAACTTGTTTGTATTTGTCATTTAAAAGCAAATTCAAAGTTGTACAAAAAGATTTCTTTTTAGGCATCAATATTAAGAGAGCGGAAAAAAAACACCTGCATTGTGCATTTGCATCTTGATAGTTTGCATGCTTGATTTAGGAAAAGTGCATTTAGAGTGTGCTGATTGCTCTTTGAGAAAAGATGGTGTCTTTATTTTCCGTTTGTAGCTAGGATTTTCATTGTTGAAAAAGAGAAAAAATTTTCTTATCATCTTTTAGATTGCATTTAGGAGTTGTATCTACATCTCGTGGTGAACCTAAAAAGGCAAAATTCTAAGAAAGATCAACCTAAAATAAATTGAATGAACTTAAAAACGCTTTGTAACTTAATGCACAACATAGAGGTCTAGGCTAGAGACGTGTTCCGGCGTCGTAAAGCCTGGTGACTGTCGATCTTGCTGATGGTGGGTGATTCCTCCTAAGGGACGATAGCGCCAGTACGGATTGTGCTCCCACGTACCGTCAAGTATATATTGGGAGACCCCTATAGGCATAAAACCTTTATCCTTAGGAAGCCGTGTCGGCCGACCTACTGATCGCAATGCACTGAACACAACATTCAGGAAGATTGCCCGCCCGTACCTTCAAAAGTATTCTGCGGTTTTGCGAAAATTTTGGCAAACCCTCTACCTAGAACTCCATAGCAGTTCCTTTTGGCCTTTTTCAGACTCTATAACCGAAAAAGTCCATCCACGCATTTGTCACTTCAGGCTCATTAAAACATCGAAGGAGACTAGAGTCATCTTTAGCTTTTTCTCGACTCTTTAAAATTAAAAAATCAAGTTGTGTCTAAAGCGTCGTTAAAATTTATTTTAAACGGAACAATCACCCCTTTTTCCTGCATTGATCTTTAGGTTGAGAAAATGGAGCACACCAACCAAGGAATTCCCCTTGGTGGAAATCCTAGTCCCTTCTCCTCTTGGGAAGATGTTGGTGCGCCCCATATGGCCACATTGTCGCGTCCAGGACTGACAATTGGCTTGCTGGTCTGGCTCTTCTCAACCAATGTCGTTCAGAACACCACTATTCCTGAACAGTCGAATCAACAGTTAGACCAGACCAAAGTTACCCAACAGCCTTCTACTTCATCTAATTCTTCCTCTCCTCCTTCCTCTTCGCTTGACGGAATTGGTAAAACAAAAAGCCAAGTTCCTAAGGAGAAGAAGGAAAAGAAGAAGAAAGAGAAGAAGAAGAAAGAGCCAAAAGCGACTAGGGGCAAACAAGTGTCGTCTGACAAAAATCCACACACAGCACTGACTATGCCTAAATCTCCATGTGTCATATGCAAGGGAGACCACTTCCACAGAGATTGTCCCTGCATCCCTCGGATACTAAGGGACTGGTCTCCCAGTTTGCACAATTCGGTGGCGTCAACCTCTGATAGCCATGTTGACAGCACACCGTCAACTAGTGAAAATGAAGCCACAGGATAGAGAGGGAGAGCTAGATTTCCCTGCAAACTGTGTGAAGGCGACCATGCCATCCACCATTGTCCCTTCTTAGATGAGGCTAAAAGAGTTTTGGAAGATCCCCCGGTTTTACCAGCGCGACTTCCTCCTGGATATCAAAAGCTCCTGCCAAGTCCTTCACCAGTTGAGAACCCGGCTGGCCCACTCAGGTGGTTAGCTGAAGCACCTATCATTGAGGATGAACCGTCTGAATCCATAACTGACGAAAGTCAAAAGGTCGAGGCGTCAGTTGACCCGGTCTTGCCTTCAGAGGTTCTATCTTCGAATGATACCATCACATAAGAGAATAAAGACGACACCGTCCAAATTCTCTTCATCAACACAGACTCCGACGAACACGGGGGCACTCCCCCCATTCCTTTATCATAGGAAGGAAGTTCGTCAGAGCGATACCAGGCCGTTTACTCGGTCCCACCACCAAGCAACCTAGTTGTCTCCTTCGACTGGAACCAACTAGGCAGACCCCGTTTGCCAGCAAGCATACCATTAAGAATTATCGTCCAAATATACAGAATGGTCATGGATGGCACCCTCATTGATGAAGGGGCATCTGTGAGTATCCTTTCCTCCACTGCTTGGAAAGCGCTTGGTTCGCCAGTGCTTTTGCCTGAAATGAGAAATATGACAGGCTTTGATAAAGGAACCAGTCAACCTTTAGGGATCCTCCCCAATGTGCCCATAACATTGAAAGGGAAGACCGTTCAAATGAACGTGATGGTTGTTCAAGGACCCTTGGATTATAACCTACTCCTTGGACGAGACTATATATATTGCATGGGAGCCATCGTCTCCTCACTCTTTAGAGTAATGTGTTTTCCGCACGAAGGAAGGGTGGTCAAGCTCATGGACCAGCTTTCATTTTCGGGATCACGCATCGCAAATAGTCATATACCATCCCTAAATGGTCTCTTCACGCAAGAAATGTCTCAACCCACGGTCCATCCTCCCGATGAGCGCGAGTAATTCGGAGGGATATGACTGGAACCCAGGGGGAATGCGTCCTGGTCTGCTTCGACAGGAAAACTTTGGGTATAGAGTAGATTTCCACGGGAGAATATGACTAGTCCGTACCCCGTCCGTGATTGAGACAGGGGTTGTTCTAGAATAAGATTCTTTTGTCAAAGTTATGTGTTTGACAGAACATAGTCACTCACCTTTGTTCATCTCGGTGGACATCGCCGAAGAAGTGTTTTGTTTGAAAGATTAACAAGACAATCTTTGGGTAACTTGAAAGAGGTAGGCCTCTCTCGGTAAAACAATTGTTTTGACGGAAGTGAAGTAGAGGTAACCTTGAAACTCTGTTTTATACCTGGGGGCATGCAAACCTTTTGGAGTGCAAGCAAGGGGCGGCTATTTATTTTTTAAATTTTTAGGACCTCTAACCCTTTAAACTCGTAGGATTAGTCATTTCCGAACTTGCATAAAGAAAGGATTCCAGGAGCATAGCTTTGTGAGGCGCAAGCTCCATAAAAAATGGAATCTTACATGAGACATTCTTATCATATGACTGGAAAATCGAGCAGTTTTAGCACACAGTTCATGCTCGTTAAAAAATAAACGCAAGATCCGAGCAGTTTTAGCACAAAGTTCATGCTCGTTAAAAAATAAACATAAGATCGAGCAAATGTTTCCACCCGCGTTTAAGCTCATTAAAAAATGAACTATTCCGGTAAATAACCACCGTGAATGTAAGATCATCAGCCATTAAAGCCTTGGTCGTTTTTGCCCATCACCTCCACTTTTCATTGGCCGATCGTTCACCTCCATATGATTGTTTACCCATTTTGAGGAATAGCTGCGAAGAGTGATTTCACTAGCCATCCTTGTGACACTGCCATGATTGGAAAATTCCAACCCGTACCTGGAATCAGCTGCTAACCCGTTTTATCACGCGTTCCTCAAAAGACGAGTCTTCTTTAAGCTCTTTTCATCTGACTCGTAAAATATGAAAAGATTGCCGAGTTTTGGATTTCCAGCTCGTTAAAGCGACTGGAAGTGTTATCCCTCCTCTAGATTTTAATCTTTTTGGACCTGAGGGATTATTGCACAAAAAGATCGAGCGCTTGTTTTGTTCGGCTCGTTAAAACTATCGAAAACTCATCCCTTCTGTATTGTTTTATACTTTTTCGGACTTAAGGGATTAGATGACGAAAAAGGACTTTCGGAGTTGACTTTACGTACCTTTTCAGACTCTCTAAAAATGAAAAGGACCGAGTTATCTTTGTCGTTAGACTCGTTAAAAGCATTAAATAGCGACAAACTTGTCTTTAGACGAGAACGAGTTTCACTATCGCTAGGCTCGTTAAAACATATCGATCGGCTTGCCCGAAGGGCAAGTTATAGAACAAGCATATGTTATCCTCCTCAAGCTTGACCAAAATAAAGAGGTACTGGTCAACAATGACTAGGGAAAAATTGGGAGAAACTCAAGAAAACTTTGATGGTAGCAAGTCGCTCTTGAACATGAAACTTTTCCTCCGTACCACAATCGGGTTGGGTTGTTTCATTCACCGGTCACATCACCATGGTCTCACCATACCATCCATATTTGGGGTAATGCTACCGATCCATCGCATAAGCGTCGCCATATGTTCAAGAGAAGTCGTTCAGAGAAGTCACCTGTGTCCCATCCACTACCATACATTATACTCTTTCATGACCGCCACCCTGAATCATATGTCATTAGATCAATTTCACCTCCATCAAAATCATTAGCTCCGTTCCGTGTCATTGATGTGGGATTCATTAAGGCCCTCCTTTGACGGATCACTTCTTGTTGACATCAACTCATTATCCAAGAAGTTGATCTAGGAACAACCCCTTCAGTACTTTGAAGCTTGCATGCCTCAATGGAAAGTTTCACACTTCCGGCGACAGGTACACATCATTGACCTTCGACCGAAAGATTTTGCGTGGTGTTCAATGCCAAGTCCTCTATTCACACCACGTGAATTGTACTGCAGTACCTTTAGGGTCGTCTTCATTAACGGTGATTCCTCTCGCGCTTGTTAACAGTTTACATCATTGACTGGTAATCAAGCGATGTCTTTCCATGTTCGACTTCAGAACAATTCTCACATGGATCGACTTGTACTTAGAGTGAAGATCGGACGAGATTGAAGACCCCGGATCTAGTTTCATCTATCCGAGCTGCGATATATATTCAGAAATTAAAGACATAGAAATGTACAGCTTTACAGCACAGATAATCATCCTACCAAAAGGATGATGGCTCTATCAGAATCATCAGTCTATCATCAGACGATTGTCTATTATATGTACATGAAAATGAATTTATAAAGCTGAGCATGGGAATGCCCACCTCAGCTAGATCGTGAAAAAAGTATGAAAATAATGTATTGTATTGTATTACAGGTCTCCTCCCAACATTGAAAGAACTTCGGATCCTCCTAATAAAGCATTTCACCCGATAAATGGCCTCATACTTTAGGGGGCAACTGTTATAGACATTTTTGTGCCTTACAGCTATAAGCATGAAATGTCCATAATCCAAGGGATCCAAAGTCCCTAAACATGTTGTTCCTACCCCTAGAGGAACAAGGCTAACAAACCACAGCAATTCACAGAAGTTCTCCACCAGAAACTGCTCAAAAACAAGTCAATTCAGAATCAATTCAGAGGCTCCACTAGCTGCCTGCGTTGAAATGCAGAGGCTACACTGGATAGTTGCATTGCAACGCAGGTGGAAGCACTACCAGGGTGCGCTGAGCGGGAAATGACAAATGGCAGGGTCCTTTGTGCGAGGTGTAAAGACTGTGGAAGCTTCTAGAATCTTCCTCCATGACACTTGCCTTGATGAGTTCGACTAAGTGATGAGTAAGAGGCTCTTAGTCTCCAAGTGGAAGCAAGAACTGACAGAAGGAGAGGACACTAGTCAGGTCTTAAGTTGACTCATCCTCTCTCCAAACATCTATATATGGATCTCTCCTCCATGAGATCCAGGAGGCTGGAATTTTGTTATTGCAAAGAATTGCTATTGGTTTGAGATTGGAATCATTGGGTGTTTAATGCTTTGAAGGGAGGTGAAGAAAGGATTTCATTCGTTGGGAGGTAGATGCTGGATTGGAACTCTCTTGGTTGTATCTCCTCCTGAACCTTATTATTCATCAATAAAGCTATCTTGGTTTCTCCTATATACTGATGTATATTTGATGTATGATTGCATTAGTATGTTTAGTTTATTTCTAATCCTGAACTAGTTATGAATATGAATCTATGTCTTTGTGTAGTGTTCCCTTCTTGTGATCTTACAGGAACTTGTTGAAGCTGGGTGAGCGAGAAGGAAAGTAGCTGGGAACTCTCAAAGAGAAGAGAAACCGGATCGAGGGACAAACGGAAGACACCGGTTAGTCCATCCATCTCTCTTCATTCTTAATTCATAAAGGAAGAATACTAGAATAGCTGTTTCTGTTTGTTGCTAAGGCACTGTCACACCTTAGGTGGATAGGATCGTCCTGCATAGGCATTTTTCCCCACAACATACTTGTCCCACTTTAGAGAGTACCTGTAGAGACAAAATAACAAAACACCATCAAAGCATCTTGATCTATAATATCATAAACAATGCAGAATCATAAATACATTGATCATGCAATTGCATTCACAAATAACAAGATTCACAAATATATGATTGTATGGAGGAAAACTCAAAGAACTTTATTAATAGTAGAAGAGAGGATTATAACCCAGTTTTCTAATCCAACATCAAAGCCCTCTTCACCTCATGAAAGGCAAGATCACCCAACAATACAATGCTTCTTCTCAAAGACAAACTAACAACACTTCTTTACAAATTACAAAATTCCAACCTCTAGATCTCTCAGATGAGAGATCCATTTATAGATGTTTGCAAAGGTGTGAGTCATCTCTGGGTTTTTGATTAGTTTCATTCCACTTGTAGTTCTTGGTTCCACTTGGAGATTTCATTGATATTACTCACCCCTGGGCGAATTCAGAGAGGCAAGTGTCATAAGAAAAGTTTCTAGAAGATTCCATGAGCATCCACTTAGCAAACTACCTCAGACATTTGTCCATTCTCACTCATTGCACCCCACAGAAGGACTCTTTAGTATGCATCACACTTGGCTAGTGTAGGAGCCAGTATGCATCGCACCTTGGGGAAGGAGCAGTCAGTATGGTCTAGTTTTGGCCAGTTCTGAGTGGTTTTTCAAGTGGAGCTTCTGGGAAATGATGTAATCAGTTGACCATGATATTTTAGGGTATTAAAAAATACTTTTAGCGGTTAAAGAGCCCTTGTTTTATCGACATATATGATTGGGGTTGCAGTGCCCAAATATGTCTATAACGGTTGCCCCCTAAAGCATGAGGTCGTAAATCTTTTGATGTCGGGTGAAATGATTTATCATGAGGTTCTGAGGTATTCAAACTGGAAGGTGACCTGTATAAGATACAATAAAATGCATCATCATCATATTATTTTCATGATCTAGCTCAGGCGGGCATTCCCATGCTCAACTTTGTAAATTCATTTTCATGTACATAGGACAAACAATCATCTGCAGTTGCTGACTGGTGATTCTTTATATGGAGAGTTATCATCCCTTAACATGGATGATCATCTGTGCAACTTCTGTGTACATTTGATGTCTTTATATTCCTGAATATATCACAGCCTGGATGGATGAAACTAGATCTAGGGTCTTCAAACTCGTTCAATGTTCGCCCGATGTACAAGTCGATCCATGTGAAAAGATGTTCTGAAATCAAACATGGAAAGACATCACCTGATTACCAGCCAATAATGTAAGCTATTAACAGACACGAGAGGAATCACCGATAATGATAATAACCCTCAAGGTACTACAGTACAATTCATGTGGTGTGAATGTATGAGTTGATGTCGAACACCATGCAAAATCTTTCAGTCGAAGGCCATTGATATAAACCTATCGCCGGAAGTGGGAAACTTGCCACTAAGGCATGCAAGCTTCAAAGTACTGAAAGGGTCATTTCTAAGTCAACTTCTTGGATAATGAGCTGATGTCAACAAGAAGTGACCCATTGTAGGAGGGCCTTGGTGTATCTCACATCTACAACACGAAACGAAGCAAATTTTTTCTGGAGGTGAAAACGAATTGATGATACAAGGTTCAGGAATGACGATCATGAAAAATGGAGGGTGAAGGTATTGCAGTGGATGAGGCATTAGTTGGTGGTAAATTCTCTGAATGACTTCTCTTGAACATATCGTTGACACTGAGATGGATTGGTAGCGTTAACCCTAGAATATGAATGATACAGAGGACCAATGGTGATATGACCAGTGAACAGAATAACCCAACCTGACTCAATCATGGTGATGGAGTGAAAGTGTCATGTTCAAGAGAAACCTGCTACCAATGAAGTTCTTCAAGATTTCTTCCCTTTTTCCCCAGTCATTGCTCACTAGTACCTCTTTATTTTTGTCAAGCTTGAGGAGGATAACATATGCTTGTTATATAATTTTCCCTTCGGGCAAACCTGTCACTATGTTTTAGCGAGCCTAGCGACAGTGAAACTCGTTCTTGTCTGGGTGGACATGTTTGTCGCTATTGTTTTAACGAGTTTAATGACAAAGATAACTCAATCCTTTTCATGTTTAGAGAGTTTGAAAAGGGACAAAAAGGAAACTCTAGCAGTCCTTTTTCATAGCATAATCCCTTAAGTTCGAAAAAGTATAAAATAATACGAAAGGGATGACTTTTCGATCGCTTTAGCGAGCTGAATAATACAAGTGCTCGATATTTTTGTGGGATAATCCCTTAGGTCCAAAAATTTTAAATTGTACAGGAGGGATGGCGCTTCCCTTTACTTTAATGAGCTGGATAGGCCAGTAGCTCGGCAATCTTTTCATATTTAACAAGTCTAAAAAGAGCTTAAAAGAGACTCATTTTTTGAGGAACGAGTGGTGTTTTTAGGTAGCAACTAGTTACAAGTAAGTTTTGAACTTCTCAAAACATGGCCATGTGAAGAGGGTGGCTAACAGAATCACTCGTCGCAGCTGTTCCTCAAAAAGGGTAAACAATCAAGTGGAAGTGTATGATTGGCCAAAAGAATGGAGGTGATGGTAGGAACACAACCAAGGCTTAAAAGGTTGATAGCATGGCAATCACAAAGGTCGTTTACTAAAGGCGGGTTTATTTTTTAATGAGCTTCAACCTTGCGTTAACATATTCTTAGT
Source organism: Pinus tabuliformis (assembly GCA_031772625.1). NCBI lineage: Eukaryota > Viridiplantae > Streptophyta > Pinopsida > Pinales > Pinaceae > Pinus > Pinus tabuliformis. Next base: position 253,804,411 of record CM062819.1, on the reverse strand, counting down.
GGTGGGTTTATTTTTTAACAAGCTTTAACCTTGCGGAAACATTGCTCATGATAGTGGTCAAAGATGTTCAATTCACCGTTTAACACGTTAGATTCTTTTGTCGGTCATTCAACCTTCTCAATTTCTCCATCAAATTGATTATAAATACATATAAATGCCTAAAAAATGAATTAAAAACTAGCATTTTACTTGAAGTACGTGAATAGTAACATAAAAAGTAGTTTTACCTCTCATTTTTACCATTTCATTTCAAATTTTGGATTTTTGGAGCTCTGGAGTGGTTTTCCACCTCAAATTTCATCAGCTGATTTTGGTAGATCTGGTGGACTATTCTCCATGCCATTAGGACCAGGTAGGAGCTAACCCTAAGCTCTTCATTTTCATTTCATCCTTTTCTGATTTTGAGCAAGTTTTTCCTTGCTTCTAGGCCCTTGGGGTTTGAATAACTCGTTCTCCATCCATCGCACCTGGCCTGCATCGAAAAGTGCGATGCATATTGAGCTAGACACTGGCTAGTCAGTATGAATCTCACCATGCTCAAAGGCAGGGTGCGATGGGCGCATAAGGGAAACTTTACATAGTGCTTTTTCATGTAAATTTTGCTTGTTTTTGCTCAAAATTGGATCCTAATTCATATTTTGTCTGTGTTTCAGACTTTTATCGGATCAAGATGGTCGTCACATGGTGTGAACGTGAACATGAAGAAGAGGATATGATTTCCTTACATGATCAGGGCAGCGTTACTGCATTACGAAACTATGGATTGCTTAAATTCTTCTGCATATCCAGCATGAGGCAACAAATCAGTTTGTTGCAGTATTTTCTCGATGCATGGGATCCGATCAACCATGTATTCTAGATTAGAGTCAAATATTTTCATTGACTATTGAGGATATCTACTTTTTGACGGGGTTATTGAGGCCTGGTGCCCCTCTCTCACTATCAGGAACCACCAGTGGGGTGAATCTGTGAGGGATTATATTCACCAATTTTGTAGAGATGGATCTCAGCCTAGCAGGGATGGCAAGATCAATATTCTAGATGTCACTGATCGGCCATTGAGGACCATTTTATTCACCCTTTCTAGATTGGCTAGTAGCACAGCCCTTCATTTAGCAAACAGATCTTATATGTAGTATGCTCTGGAATACCTGTAACCAAAGGTATTCAACTGGTGTGAGGCGGTACTTCCAGTCATAAAAGAACAACTTTCCAAGGTAAATAATGGAAGATCCAAGAACTTTGGCTATGGTTCCATTTTGACTGCTTTCGCCTTGGAGAGGATTCCACTGATGCAGCCACAGTACATTTCATTGGGATTGCCAGCATCGAGGGAACCATGGATGCAAAGATGGGTTGATCTCATGGCCAGACATGCTGGTTAGTCACCGATTTCTTTCTCTGATGCCTTCTTTGAGTGGTTCGACCGTCAGGAGATGGTCTTTGAAGAGTATCCATACGTTGGGATGGATTTCTGAGGCAACCCGGATTTAGCGTTACCGGCTGGAAAATAATGGAGTGTTATGGGTAAAATTATCTGACCGTATCTTTGTTTATCAGTTTTATAATGTTTTGGTGTTTTTAAATGTTATCAAGGCTAATCCAGCTCATATATTTGTGCAAAAGTTGGGCCAGTGCGACCACCAGCATGCCTAAGGCTGGTAGCTGACGTTCCAGCAGGAGAGGTTGTAGGGAGGGTTTTCCTTCACGATCTGGACAGAGCGGAGACCCTGGCAGTGCTGTAGTATCAGATCGAGGGTCTCACTCTTGGTATTCAAGATGTGAGGACCGATGAGTTACCTCTTAGGTTACAGCGCCATACTACTGGCGTGTTGACTCGATGAACTAGGCTCTTGCATATGATCGCATAGGCAGTGACATGTTATCACTAGCACCATTAGTCTAGGGTGCTTTTCTGCATTCATTTTTGAGTTTCTTGGTCATATGACCCATTTTGTCTTGGACACAAAACATTTTGTAAAAAATATAAACAGTTATATATTTTTGATTTTCGGAGTTTTATTTTGGTTAAGTAATGTGATCCTGATGCAAATGTTAATGTGAAATGCTTTTCTTTACAAATGCTACAAATGTGTATCTAACACATAATTTGCTAATGAATCTTTTAATGTGTTTAAGTTTCTGGAAATGTGTGGATATTGAATGGAATCAAACTGCCTTTCCAAAATCCTAACTCTTAGGAAGATACGATTGATAGTTGGGTTCCGAACAGAATAGATGCCAGTAAGCTGTAGAATGACGAGTTGGGAATCTAGCCTGACAACAAGTCGACGTATGCCATGCGAAATGGCATCGGAGAGAAGGTCCATCAACGCGCTATACTCAACGATGTTGTTCGTTGATCAACCAATACATATCCCCCTGAAACGCACTAACTCGCTGCTTGGAGCAAAAATGGCCAAGGCTGCAGAAGATAGGTTTCGCGTACTATGACTAGCTCCACCGGCATACCCAACGAATGTTTCCAAAATGTCCGACATCTGCAACAAATGAAAAGTGGATTACCTAACCAAAATGAAAGCTCTTAATGAAAACAAAAAATGGAACAAAAGCATATTTATAAAGAGATTACTACACTTAATCAAGCATAGTAATGCTTAAGGTACAACCTGTTTCGGGGTTGCGACAGTGGAATCCCATCATAATCTACCAGCTCATAGGCTCCTTTTGTCAATACCCGCTTAATAATATAGTGGCCCATCCATAATTGTTCGAATTTACCCGCTCCCAATTTATCAGTCCTGATCATAGAGCAAGACCAGGTCACCTTCTGAGAAGACACGAGGCTTGAAATTTTTGTCAAATTGCACCTTGACACGTTTCTTGTGTGCTTCGTTAACTAGTGTAGCATCACGATGGGTTTCGTCCAAGTGGATTAGTTCCAAGAAACGAACCTCTTCTTCTGAAGTTTGGGGAAGCAGATCAATTGCGAGCTTGAGAGATGAAATTTTGCACTGAATCAGTAAGACAGCTTCCAGACCATACACCAACCGGAAGGGCATAAATCTGGTCGCATTTCTCATCGATGTCCTACATGCCCACAAAGCTGAGTACAGGATTAGATGCCAATTATTTTTGTGGACTCCAATCATCCTTTGCAACATGCGCTTTAAGACTTTGTTGATGGCCTCCACTTTTCCGTTAGCCTGCGAATAATATGGAGTAGAACTATCGTAGGACAGTCCTAATTTGGCAGTCAATTCAACCATCATGTGATTGTGAAAGTGTGATCCATGATCTGTGACTATAGCCTGTGGAACACCAAATCTAGAGACTACATGATTGAAAAAGAAAAGAGCAGCCGTTTCGCCGTTGTTGTTTAATGTAGGCATCACCTCGGCCCATTTTGTAAAATAGTCGACAGCAACTATGATATACCCATGCCCCTCAGCCGAGGTGGGGTTACATGTCATGAAATCTATGCCCCATTTAGCGAATGGCCCAAAAGCGACTACTGGATGCAGCGGTGTAGGTGGTAATCTGGTTTTACGGTCGAAAATTTGACAAGCATGGCAACTTCTGACTACAATTATGCAATCTTTGAATATTGTCAGCCAAAAGTAACCAACTCATAAGATCTTTTGTGATGTAGTGTAACCTGATAAATTCCCCCCACACGCGCTTGAATGACAGTCATTCAGGACTTTTTCGACTTCCTCATGTGTGAGGCACCTTCGTAGAATTGTAACGATACCACGACGGTAAAGTGTATCACTGGCGATGATGTAGTCTTTAGATTGGTATGGAATATGTCGTTGTTTAGAGCAAGAGTTGTTAGGCCTAAAGGTTTGGGTTTGGAGATAGATCAATATATCTCCATACCACGGATCGCTTGACGATATCAGAAATAGAGTTTCATCCACGATTGATGCTTTAGATGTTAAATCATTGGACGATGATGGGAGGTCACAAAGTAACTCCACGAAGACTAGATATTTCCGTGATTTGGATTTGGTGAATTCCAAATCAAACTCTTGCAAAATGGCTATCCATTTGGAATATTTGGCCCCTAGCAATTGATGCAACAGAATGTAGGTCATAGGGTTGCAATTTGACAAAATGGTAGTTTTGCGAAAGAGTATATAGTGTCGAAATATTTGTATTGCTTGAACAGCTGCTAGAACCAGCTTTTAAACATAAGAGTACTTGCTTTTTTTATCATTTAAGTTGCGGCTTAAATAATACACCGGATGTTCTATTCCATTGTCTTCTTATACTAAAACCATGGCGATGGTTGTATATGTAGCGGTGAGATACAGGTTAAAGTCTTTTTGATAGTTGGGGGCGTACATTAATGATGCTTTTATTAGGGAATCATTTAAAGCATCAAAGGAAGCTTGCACAACCTAATCCCAGTTGAAGGGTACTTCTTTTCTCAAAAGATGTGTCTAACCTTTAGCAAGTTCGGCATAATTGGGAATGAACCTCCTTAGAAATATTTCTTTCCCTTGGAGTTTCTAAATCTGAAGCAAATTCGAAGGTGGAGGCATTTCTATGATAGCCTGAACCTTACATGGGTTGATTTGAATTCCATCTTTAGAAACTACGAAACCAAGTAATTGACAAGAACCAACACAAAACACACACTTTTGTGGATTGATTCGTATTTTTGTAGTGTCGGTAATGTAGAAATATATCTTTCAAATGCTGCGGATGATCAGTTTGCTTTCGCAAATGAGTCGGTAGATCATTGAGATACGGATAAACGACGTGCTTGATGTCATGGAAGGCATAATTCATTGCCATCTGAAAGGTTTCCCCTGTGTTCTTCAAACTGAAAGGTAGTTTACGGTACGCGAATGTGCCCGACGGACATATGAATGTAGTCTTTGACTGTTCCTATGGGCGGATATTGATTTGGTTGTACCCGAAAAATCCATCCATCAAGGAAAAGATTTTGCATCTAGCACATTCATCAATTATCTGGTCGATGAAGGGTGTAGGGTAGTTGTCCTTTGGACACGCTTGATTTAAATCCCTATAATTGACACACACTCTAATTGTTCCTTGTTTTTTCATTACAGGAACAATATTCGATACCCAATCAGTTAGAGGAACAGGGTAAATGAAACCAACATGCAACAGTTTTTCAACTTCTGCCTTAATGGCAGCGACTTTCTTTGGGTGCACCAGTCGAAGCTGTTGTCGTACTGGTTTGACATCTAGATACATCTTGGTTTCATGTTCAACGATTCTCGAGTCAATGCCTGGCATTTCTTCATATGACCATGCAAAGACATATCTGAATTCGCGAAAGAGAGCGCAGTATATTTCTAGTTCTGAAGGAGAACAATATTTGCCAACATGAATATTCTCTACAACATTAGGTTTGGTTGAGATATGAATGGCGATACTTTCCTCAATATTGGAGAGATTTCGCTCGGAATCCACCGTATTTACAGTATTTGATAGAAAATAAAAAATTGAAGGATGATTAAGGTTGCTGGAATAATCTTCGTTGTTATCTTGAAAATGGGAATGATGGTGGTAATATTCCCATGGTGCCTCTCTTATCATCATTGACTGAATGATTCCTTCATCTATAGAATGTATACGAGACCAAGGGTCGGAAGAGGTGACATACTCTAGAGACTTGTCTATCCAAACACTCGATGTGTGTTGATTTGGGTTTGCTGCCGAGGCCCAGAAAATTGATTGCTACAAAATTTCTATGGGGCTTGGAGGCAACACCTCATGATAATCCATACTATCAATATGGTTAGAGTTCTTCTTAATCTTTGATGATGTAGAAGATATCATATGATAGGTTTCCACTGTGGCCACTTCCGCCAGATTACTTGGAGGCAGGAGGGAAAAGGTACCCATTATGGCGAGGTGTTTTAGGAGACCTACTCCGACATTTTGAAGTGATTGAGAGCTTGCATGGATCATTGGAATGCTTCCAGTAACTTGTGAATTGTTGGGGAAAAAAGTTAGTTGGTCGACAATTGTAATTCTTCCTTGGAAGGGAAATGCAATCTTTCTAAAATATGATGACACAACAGTAGCTATAGCATAAATCCAGGGCCTTCCCAGTAAGGTATTGTAGTCAAGGTTTCCGCTGATGACCTCGACTTCAATTTCTACTGTCTTGCCCCCCAGTTCAACTTGCAAGTTACTTAATATCCAATACGGCATGTATGTTCTTCCATCAAACACTTTTTATGTCATTGATGATCGTGACAAGGGTGGTGAACCTAAAGTTTTCCAGCAACTCATTGACATAATACAGGTAGATGCCCCCTCATCAATGATTGTTCGATCAACAGTTTTGTTGAGGGTTTTTACCTATATAAGGAAAGTGAGTTGGGCCAGTATCTGAGGTTCATATCCTTTATGGTTAAAGGCCACAAGATTGGAATCCGTTGGATCGATCCCACCTATTCCTGATAACAAAGCCTGCTTTTGGGAGGAGAAATTCTGCAATACTTCAAGTGTCAACATAGAGGATGGTGATTATGCTAGATCCTCCACTATATTATAATTCTCTACTGCTCGGGCATGAGGATTAAATGTCGATTTATGTACTACATCCTTTGGTGGCTTTATAGTTAATTTAGGAATGATGGGCGGCACAAATTCTGATGAAGTTGTTGTTGAACTACTGGGTTGATTTGTAGCCTTGTTGTTCGATATCTGTGGATTCCCATAATCTTTATTCCTTCTCGATATCAAAGCATCATTTTGTTGTTTCGAGATGGATAACATAAGCACTTGGGATGGTGAAGCATGATCGATAGCAACCATATTAGTTTCTGGGTTTGGAAATAGATTAGTCAACATTGTTGAGGTACTTGAAGTCTTTTTAAAAAATTTCGCAACCTCAACTCGATGTGGACAATCTTTCACCCAATGTTCCTCGTTACATATGAAACACGATTGACCTAGTTTCTTCTTCCTAGTTGGGCTTTCAGAAGATTTCTCAGGAGTCAAATATTCTTGCTTCTTCTTTTTGTTTTTCTCTTTCTTCTTGCCCCTTGGTTGCTTTGGTTCTTTTCCCTTGTCAGTTAACATGACATTAACCTCCGAGGCAAGAAGTTTGTCATTTGCCTTTTGACTAGAAACTGCAGGGGATTTACCAGATGGAGCCTTTGTAGTTTTCATACTTGAGGTACCAATCACGCCATCACCGGCATGAGAGTCCCTGTTTGATTTAGGAGGGGGAGGAATGGAAAATTCTGGTCTAGAAGCATCAAGAATTTTGTCGTAGAGCGTGCTAGACTGAGTATAGATCAAGTCTAAATATTGAGCATGAGCAATCACTTGCTCTTCAATGACAACTCCTCCCTTCTCCACAGCCTCTGTAATAGAAGGCAATAATGACTTAATAAACCACTTAGCTAGAAGCTGATTAGGAACATACATCTTTACCATTTGACGATGACATCGCCACTCATGAATATGATCAAATATATGGGTGGTTGCTGTCTGTTTAAAGTTGGTAAGGAGTTTTGTCCCCGTTTTGTAACTTATGGGTAACTGAAAGTGGGTTAGAAAGGTAGTGGCAAGGGAGCTGAAGTTATCAAATGAAGCTCTAGGCAATTCGATATACCATTTCGTTTCCGAACCAGTTAGTGTTCATTGAAAAAGGCAAAGCCTAATCGAATAATCATTGAGGGTGTTCAATGAACACCACAAATGAAAATTCATTACGTGATTCGATGGATCTTCACCTGGATTTCCATTAAATTTAGTAATATCAGAGGGAAGCTTATGAGGAATCGTTGGCCACCAAGGGGCGTAAGAAATTAGATCATTTTTCAACTGGTTCAAATCTAGTAATTCTAGAGTTGCTACAAAAGGCAACTGTTGATTCAAGTTTGGCGAAGCATACCCAGGATAAGCTGGGATCACTTGAGCAGTAGGTCTTTGCATACTACTATAATGTATCTGATGTTGGTATCTTTGATAAGGTTGATGGACATAACTGGTATAGTATGGTTGTTGATAACCGTTTTGAAAATGCGGTTGTCCATTACTTACAAAGCCTTGTTTCTCAGGTCCTCGGTAAGTTTGTTGGAATTGCGATTGTTGATATTGCACCAACCATGGTTTTTGGACTATTTGCTATTGTTCAATACTGGATGATTGACCAAGATGTGGGGTGATAACACCCATTTGAGCCTGAGTTGTTCCAAGTGAGGAAGCACTAATCTGAGATTGCGATTGAGTTGCGGAGATAAGAGGTTGTTGTATTGTAACCTGAGAGACTTGAGGTTGACACACAACAAGAAGTGCCTGTACCTGCAACACAGTCACAATAGCAGGTGTAATGGGAATATTCGACATAGGTTGGGCTGGTTTCATTGAATATACAACCCTTGGTTGTTGAGGCAGTATTGGTACCCAACCACTAGATATAATTCCAGTTTGACCTGAATTTTGTTGTGAACTCTCATATGGTTTTTCTCGAGAAGGGAATAATGAAAAATCATACTACCCCCCATATGGCAACAATCCAGTGCTCAAAGGATAGATTGGTCTTTGAAGGCTGGGCTGCCAAAACTGATACTGACATGTAGGATCAATTTGCTGAGTTTCAACATAAGATGCCAGATAGGATTCCAGATGAACAAATAGGAACAGACCATGTCGTCGAAACAGTCCCTGAGTGGACTGCATCTAGTGATTGATAACTAGTTGGGATAGATGGTATACCAGCAAACATCGTAGGAGTGGTAGTAGGAATTTCTGCTATCACTGTATCAGATGACACAGTCCTAGATGTCGATGGTTGTTCGAACATATTTAGTCTATCTAAAAGATTTCCTAGCGATTCGACATGAACTTATGATGAAGGATGATTAAAAGAACTAACTTCAGGAGTAGAAGGATACAAGTGGATCCTAGTTCCAAAATGGAATGGAGTATTGGATGGAGGATCCTCTACTATCTCTTCTATAGAAATCAGTCCAGGTGGAAGAGGTAGACCGTTAGGTCCGTAAAATATTTCTAGAGCCGAAGAAGGTATAGCTTCTGCAGTGACAGATTCTAGAGGGGTGACACCTTCTGAATTATCAAATTCAATTCCCATATGTTCAAGTAAATGAACTTCAGTCTCTAGATCAACTCTTGCTGGAACTGTTTCAAGTATGGAAGTGTTTACCGTTACACTAGGATCAGTTCTAATGTCCTCTTGTAACTGCGGAACTTCTTTTGTAAAGGCGGATGTTCCAGAAATAATCAGAGTAACTGTAGTCACTGATGATGTTGAAACGCATGTTTCAGATAAACCAGTAGAATTGGACTCAGTTAAACAAGACTGTTTTTTCCGGAATGGTTTCATTTCCAGAGTCAAATATGGTTAACTCACTAGTCTCCGTGAATGATGGGTTTTGATTGACTTTCTTCCACGATTGCGGATTACTTGATCAACTCAAAATTAAAAAGGGGAAAATGTTATTCCAAATTAATTAAATTTTAATGACGCATTGACACAACTTTTCTTTTTCAATTTTTAAGAGTTGAGAAAAAGCTAAAGATGACTCTAGCCCCCTTCGATTTTTAATGAGCTTGAAGTGACAAGTGCTCAGATGGACCTTTTCTTTTAAGGAGTCGAAAAGGAATCAAAGTGACTACTCTGGAAATCTAGACAGAGGGATTACCAAACCAATTGCAAAACTGCAATATACACCTTGGTGGTAAATTAAAGAGAAATTACCAAGGACTTATGTACAGCAGTCAATCTTCCCGAATGTTGTGTTCAGTGCATTGTGATTGATAGGGCGGTAGACATGGCTTCTTATGGATAAAGGATATCATTCTATTATGGTCTCCCAATATATACTCGACAGTACGGGGAGAACAAGTCCATACTAGCACTTGTCGTATCAAAGAGGAGGAATCACCCAACCTTTGATGAAAACGATAGTTACCAGGTTTTACGACGCCATAACACATCTCTAGTCTAGACCTCTAGATGTGTTGCATTAGGTTCCAAAGCATTGTTATGTTCATTGAAATTTATTTTAGAGTTGGTCTTGCTTAAAATTTTACCTTTCAAGGTTCGCTGCGTGATGTAGATGTAAAATTCCTAAATATGCAATCTAAAATGATAAACAGTCGTTTATTTTTTAGAAATGAAAATCCTAGCTACTAAGGAAAGAAAATTACGATTCTTTCAACAGAGAGCATAAAGCACACACTAAATGTACTCTTCCTAAATCGTTTTCTGCACACAGTCTAAATGTAAATGTAAATGCATGTATTTTTTTTCATTTCCTTAATGTGAGAATGCCAAAAAGGAAGACTAAGTATATATCTGAACTATTTTCTTCAAAGTGACATTTCGACATTTTCTTTTCAAAACGAAAAGAAGACTAAAATGACACATTTCGATTTCGAATAGAAAAAATTCTTTCGACACTTCAAATATTAACAATTCAAATCAAATACAATGACAAAATTACAATCAACTATCTAGAGGAGGAAGACTTGACGACACTCTTCTTTTTGACTCAAAATGACAGTTACGACACTTTTTTGCATCAAAATGACAATTCGATTAAGCTACTTTTCATCGAAGGACTATAAATGATGAACAAATGCATAAATTTTTTTACTAATCCCTATTAATGGAGGCGGAATAATTTAAATGAAAGAGGCTTCATCAATCAGATACTGATCATAAGTGGCAACACAATCAAACAGAGATGGAAACAAGGAGGAAAAAACCAAATTTTAAAGAGAGAAATAGTATCAATCAGTCATCGCACCTGTCCTTCAAGAAAACAGGGATGCATCTCACCTGTTACACACGGGAGGTGCGATGCATACAAACTTCCAGTTACACACGATGTGATGGGCCAGGGAGTGAAAATGAGTTGGGTTTTTGCTCAAAATTTTCAGCTACGTTCAGTGACTTAAGTTGAGCTATAATGGACAATAAAAACAAAGTATAGGGGTATGATCTTAGGAGGTTATTGAGCTACCACAAGGGCATTTAGAATTCTTGTAAGTCTGATGTTCAGTTCATAAACCAACCCAGAGATTGACTGAAGCAGCATTCATCTACTTTGCAATTACATAGCAAGAATAGTTTGAAGGCTATCTAGCTAACTTCAAGCTCCGTCTATAGTTTATAAAGCAAACAACAATAAAAAACAAACAAACTATCCATTCCCCAGTGGAGTCGCTATTTTGTTTTCGGGAAAACTAGTGTCTTTTCGATTTACTAGTCCCACTAAGATTGGTAGCTATCTTAGAAACAAACACTCATAGCAATTTTTTATTTCCTTTATGTATGATAGATAAGAGAGAAACAAAGAGGACCAACCTGGATCTTCCGCTTGATTACTTGCTTGATTTCTCTCTCCCTTGATAGAGCTTGCAACTCCTCTCCTACTTGTCCCACTTTAGAGAGTACCTGTAGAGACAAAATAACAAAACACCATCAAAGCATCTTGATCTATAATATCTTAAACAATGCAGAATCAGAAATACATTGATCATATAATTGCATTCACAAATAACAAGATTCACAAATATACGATTGTATGGAGGAAAACTGAAGGAACTTTATTAATGGTAGAAGAGAGGATTACAACCCAGCTGTCTGATCCAACATCATCCTCCCAGCATCAAAGCCCTCTTCACCTCATGAAAAGCAAGATCACCCAACAATACAATGCTTCTTCTCAAAGACAAACTAATAGCACTTCTTTACAAATTACAAAATTCCAGCCTCTAGATCTCTTAGATGAGGGATCCATTTATAGATGTTTGCAAAGGTGTGAGTCATCTCTGGGTTTTTTATTAGTGTCATTCCACTTGTAGTTCTTGGTTCCACTTGGAGATTTAATTGATCTCTTACTCATCGTTGGGGGAATTCAGAGAGGCAAGTGTCATAAGAGAAGTTTCTAGAAGATTCCATGAGCATCCACTTAGCAAACTACCTTAGACATTTGTCCATTCTTGCTCATCGCACCCCACAGAAGTCCTCTTCAGTATGTGTCACACTTGGCTAGTGTAGGAGCCAGTATGCATCATACCTTGACCAAGGAGCAGTCAGTATGGTCCAATTTTGGCCAGTTCTGTGTGGTTTTTCAGGTGGAACTTCTTTTAGGGTATGAAACAACACTTTTAGGGGTTAAATAGCCCTTGGTTTATCGATATATATGATTGGGGTTGTAGTGCCCAAATATGTCTATAACACCCTCTCAACGCTACTCTCTCACTCTTCTTCTACATACTTTTTTTTCTCTTATTTTAGATAATTATATGAAGGAGGATTCTGAAGTAGAATTAGATCATATGCACAAAATCCTCAACAAACATCTATTCTAGAATCCTCTAGGTCCAACTATTAATCAAGGGATCTAATTGATCCTGCGATATCTCTAACTCATTAAACATTCTTGAAGTCCCTTCTAAGAAATAGGTTTTATTGCAATTTCAATCCTATTTACACAGTTTCTCTAGATTTCCTTAAAACTGTAGGAAATATAAATAATTCAACAATCACACTGATTAAGGGAACGAAATCCCTTGATAAGTAAAAGACCCCTAAATATAGTCAAAATTTGTTTCAACTCGGAGGTAATATGTTCCTGCATCACAAGGCCTAATAATAGCCAAGTGCCTTCTTTATTAAAAATTGTAACTGAAAGGGATTATAAAACTATTGTCATAATGATAAAAATTACTACAAAATCGATCAAGCTACCCCAAGGTATCTAATAACTGGAGATTATGGAAGTTTTAATGAAAATCAAATTCCTCTTAATAATAATAGTAGCCCCTATACTATCAGATATATAAAGAACTGGAAATAAGTTGGAAAATAAACCAACCAATGATGGTTTGCACTATAAAGAAGCTACACTTGAAAAAAAGTTGGCTCCATCCTCTACTTGATTCATTAAAAATCATATCCAAAGCAATTGTAGAAAAGAAAATATGTCCCCGTTGTGGGTGCACATATGGTGGGGTGAGCTCCTTGCATTGACCTAATGGCCATCTATTTAATATGGGTGGTAGGTCACCCATCAAATGGTGCTCTAAATGGCCTAACATACAACTACACCTATGTAGTAATTTGGTTAGTTCATGTGAAGGAGATATAATGATAATCATCATTGCATGGGAGTATGGTGAAGGAAAATTCATTCAGAAGGCAATAATTATGGTGATTAATGGGAAGGCAATAACATATCATGGCAAAGGATGGAGTGATGGACATAGTCGAGCGGGGATTAAATATCCCATTGTAGTTTATTGTGTTCCATGACACTATTTCTTGTGGGAACTCCTAGTGTTTTACAATCATGATATTTTCAAATATTATAGGTTTGGAATGAAGGAAATACAATATTAATCCTATAATAGAATTTTCTTCATGTGTAGGATTGAACATTTTTTTCAACTAGAAAATACTGAGTATTGGGCACACAACCTCTAGTTCATTGTGAAATTGGTGAAGGAATCTCATGTTTACTGTAATTGTAATTTATGTTCTGCACAACCCTTTATTTTTAGACATGTTTGTATCAGTATTTTGTAGGAGTTGTGGATTAATAATCTTACATATATTTATCCCCTCTAATACTTCTAATTTTAGGACTTCTGTTTCTTATTACTTCAATTTGAGCTTTTTCTCCCTTCATTTTATCCCCTACCTCCAATGTTTCTATTTTTCAGCTGTGTCTGTTCATTGTTAAGTTGGGTTATTATTCTCTAGCCCCCTAGTCGCCCTCCTTACCACCCCTCTTGGAGTTCCTACTATCTCTCTTCTGAATCTCCTCCCTATCTAAACTCTATCTTTGATTTCACCTTCCTCCCTAGGATCTTAGACTCAATTCATCTCCTCCCTAGTGTCCCTAGGTCATGGAAAGATGTTGTCTCCCTTCTGCTCACCATGGATGTAGAAAAGTAAAACTCAAATGCTCCCTTTCCCCTAACCTTTCTTCCCCCACTATTAGCCAAAATCAACGAACTATGATGCGATAGAAATAAATTATCCGTAGATTAGTCCAAAGGGTAATCTTTAATGTGGAGGAAAAGGTCTGAGAAGCTAAAATGTTTATTCTAGATAGGCACGTGGACCGTGAAACATGTGAATGGATACTTAACATAAGAAACTCTACTAGAGCATGTGAATCCTCTTACATGCAAACCATTAATATTTAATAGCATATTAAAAATCTCATGGGAAGAGTTCTTAGTGACACAATTTTAGCAAGAAATGATCGTCTACATGGAGAATTAATGGAACAAGTGGATAGACATAGGAAGGCCTTGATTCTAGCTAAGAAATTGACAAACTTTCACTGATCCTATTTGAGAAATGATATTGAGGTCCATCCACTCACTCTAGTGGACTCCCCAACTAAATGATGATCAAGAAACAATGATCTTTCAAGAATAATACCTATCATAATGTCGTCATTTCCATCTTTGTCAACTCATGATTTATTTTATCTTTCCGTTTTACATATATTTGATAGAAAATTTGGTAGTTTATAGAATAGACAACGGTAAAATTTTAAACTTACGCTATTGGTTTAGTTTCCCAAGTTGCATACTAAAAGCTAGAAATGACTATATATGGATACATTTTAGGTTTTTAAAAATGAGTATCTACATTACTATATAGTAATTTTCACAGAAATTCACTTAAGAAATAGTTCATACATGTTTGAGGGTTATAATGTATGCTAATTGAATAAGTATATGATTTGTTAAAAAATATATGTGAATAATTCATATAGGTTATAAATTATACGTTTACAACATTGGTAAAATAAAATAAGTTTTATATATATATATATATATATATATATATATATATATATATATATATAATTCACTTAAGAAATAGTTCATACATGTTTGAGGGTTATAATGTATGCTAATTGAATAAGTATATGATTTGTTAAAAAATATATGTGAATAATTCATAGAGGTTATAAATTATATGTTTACAACATTGGTAAAATAAAATAAGTTATATATATATATATATATATATCTTAAATTAAATTAAATTAAAATTTTGAAAAAATAATATTTTTTTAACAAATTTAAAGGAAATACATGTTATATTTTTTAATTTTCCATTATAATTAATCCATTGTTGAATTGTAAAACATGGAAAAGTTGCTAGAGTAACTAAAAGCATAAACTATAAAAAAAATACAGTAATGGTAATGTGTTAACTTTAATATTTTAAACACCCTATGACGTAGATTTATAAACTTGTGTTTTTTACCATAACTTCTATATGTCTTCTCAGCCAAAACCTGGAACAATTTTATTGGTCGAACTTCTGATATTGAACTTTTAGAAACCTGTACTAGGCAAGGTTTTTAATGTGGCATTTTCCTCTCAGCAATAGGTGAATGTCGATCTTCTAAACTCAATAATCGACACTTGTTCTCCTCTGTCATGGATGAAATATTTCCATGTATATCATAGAGTTGACCATCCTTTTCATCTCCAACAACTAAAATATGACTCATAAATTAGCTATTTTTTATCACACCCTTTGAAGTAGATTCCTTTATTTCTTCGAAACATGACATTCCTGAGAGTAATTCTTCTTCAAATTCTTCCTTTTTGGAAAATTGTAAAATCAAATATTCAATTCTCTTTTTTGCAGCTCTACAAGAGTAGTTTCTAAATAACTAATTTTCTTATCTCACAAATGCTAGTCATCTTCATTTTTTCTCTATAATTCCAGACTAATAATCAAGGATGCATTTAGTTCATAGTCCAATGTGTTCAGCTGGGACTTAATGAGATCCATGGCAATGGTGATATCTCTATTCTTTTCGGTCAGTGATACCATTTCACAAGCCATCAACTCATGTTTTGTTCTCAGTTCTATGAAAATACCTTCCAAACTATTCTTTTTCAGCAACTGACGATTATGTGTCGTATTCACTTTTTCTAAGCATAATCAGAGTCTTTCCCTTGGAATCATTCAAGCTAGTTTGTAAATTAACATTATATGTTCTATAATATTATAGAACCATTTCATTTTTTACCCTTTCATCTTGGATTTGAGTTATTCTTGTGATATTTTCATTTAACTGGGCCTTCAAGGACACTACTTCAACACTCAACACTATTTTTTGACAAAGAAATCCACCTTCAATAGCCATAGAATTAATCTTTGTTTGTAGCTTTGCAACATTGCCTTGCAAATTTTTTGTTTCAAAATCGCACAAATGTTTGTCATCTTCAAGTTTTCTAAGTAATTCCCTTGTCCTTTACTTGGATTCATTAATTTAAGGTTCCAAATTAATATTTTCAAATAAAAACCTTTGGTTCAATGGAGATATGTCTTCAATTTGTTTCTCATGTGTCTTTCCTAATGAAGGAAAAATGTTCCCCCTATCTGTATCCCATGCTTACTCTGCAATTAATCTACTATTAGTGATATCCTCAGTCTCATTTTGTGTTGTTGCAATATGGAAGAAAATCTCGTCATTTTCTAGTTCCCAAAATTTATATGTAGCCTCAAATTCACTAGATATGACCTTAAAGTTATCTATCAACTACAAAACGCTAGTTTCTAGAGTTTTTTTATTAGAAAATACTACTCTGCAGTCCTATTCCTTTTCATAGTTTTTCCTTGTGAATCTTTTATTGGCTTCCTGCAATTGTTACCAAGATGTAGAAATCACGGTGTGATATTCCTCGTCTCTCTTTTTGAGTTGTTTCTAGAACTCCATATCAAATTGCATCAAATGGTCACTTAGGTGTAATCCCCAATTTTAACTTCTTGTATGAATTGATTATCTATATTACACTCAAAATTTGTTTAGGTCTCTGGAAAAATATGAATATGTGATTCCATTTCTGTTACCTTGTGTAAGAAATAGGATTTAAAATCCTCTCGTGAGGTATTGATATCTTTAACAAGCCTTTCATTATTCTCTTTCAACTTGCATATTACATCTCCACATCTTTTTTAGGGCTGGGAGATTTAACCATCTTTGTCTTGGTCCTATGTACACTTGAATATCTTCTTTTCATCTTTGCCATTGTCATTGTAGGGCTCGAAGGAACATTATGAGTTGATACTATTTTGTTTCCTATATAATATCTTATCTTCATCTTTTCCATTATCATTGTAGGGCTCACAGGAAGATTACGGGTTGATACTATTTTCTGTCCTTTTCCTTCTACCCTTGTGTGGTGAAGTAAAATTATAAGTGCGGACACAAACAAATTCCTCTAGCCCGATGATGGGTATAACCACAACAGATACACTCTATGGAAGATTTCTTTAGGTTAGAATTAATCAAGAAGGTCTACCTCTTGGTCACTTATCCTGCTTGATGATCTCCTTGATTTCTCGCTCCAGCTATCTCTCACTTCCTTCTTCAAGCTCTTGAAACAAGTAAACAACAACATAACACAAACATAATAATAGACAAATTGTAATTCAACCTACTTAACAAGTCAAGAAATATTAAGCCATGAATATGTAATATTACAAGAAATGTAGGAAATCAATCGATAGTTGCCTATATTAATATCAAAGAGAGACTACAACCATTCGTCTTGACGTTGCAGTCTTTTTCTAACAAGAAAAGGTTCCCACACACTTCTGCTAGAATTCCATGATGGCCTTAAACAACAATAGTTTTAAATCTCTTCCCTTTAGGCTTCACTTGAAATGAAAACACACTTCTCCCTCACACAACTAGATAGCTACAACTAGTAATAGCTTGCTTGTCTACTCAAACCAAAATAGCATCAACACTCAACCAAATCTCCACAACTATAACACTCACACTAGTTTGTGCTTGGGAAGAAGGGAGGTTTATATAGGAAATATGGATGGGAGATGGATCCTCTTCTCATGGGAGAAGGAATTATCCATTGAGGTAGTTCCATCATTATAGAGGAAAGGAGCCCAAACTGTCATTCTCAACCCCATTCAACCAAACCATTTACCAAACGTCCGTTATTGAGCTTCTAGAGTTGGAAGCTGCACCTCTAATTTAAAAAACTTTCCATAACAAGACCAGCACAACTGAAACATAGCTCAGTCACTCCGGTCGATGCGAGGAGTAGCGCTAATCTCTACACATCAATGTGGGGGAGACAAAGGCCATTAGCGCTAGTCTTGTAAACTAAGCAAAAAAAAAGTTTTAGGGGAAATGGTGCAAAAGGGAATTTATCTTCTCATGAAGAGGGACACAATGGGTGTTCCTTCGTGAAGGAAAAACATGTGAGGGTCATTGTAGGGTTCCTCTAGGATTAAGGAATGGGGAGTACAGGGATAGTGACAAAATATTGTGTAATAGATGCGCTGTAAAGCGTGAAGGCCGAACTAGAGTGAGGGATGATATGCTTTATAAATCAGTACAGGGAATCAGTCTGCTGTCAGAAAATCTACAAGCAAGTACATATACATATACATAAACTGAGATCTCTGGCAAATGATACATGAATCATGGCATGGATGCAACGATCCAGAGTATGATCATGTAAATAGATCTAGGTATGGGTGCAACCATCCGTCAACGAGGATCATAATGAAACCAAGGTATGGTTGCAACCATCCAATAATGAGAAGGATCACATATGATAACTAATTTTCTAGTCACATCTAGCCATCTGAAAGAGACATGCATATCATCATAACCATGTCACACCACTTTGCAACCTAGACTTTTTTGATCTGAGTGCAGGGTCTTGCACTCCAACATGACCTAATCAAAGTACAGATCCTAGCATGCAAATAGAGGTGTTGATGTTGAACATGCTAGAAAGTCGCTTGATTACTAGTCAATGATGTAAACTATTAACAAGAATGAGAGAAACCACCAATAATGACAATGGTCCTCAAGGTACTATCAGCACAATTCATGGAATGTGAATAGAGGAACTGAAGTCGAACACCCGTGAAATCACTCGATCGAAAGCCAATAATGTGAACTTGTTGTCAAGTGTGAAGAACTTTCCATTAGGGCATGCAAGCTCTAAGGTACTGGAAGGGAGTCTCTCGGTCAACTTCCCAGATAATGAGTTGAAGTCGAAGGAAAGCGACTGTGTTGAAGGAAGGCCATAATGAATCCCATATCATCGACATGAGATGAGAGGATGAAAAATGTTTTTGTACAATACAAAGAATCAAAGGTAAGTGTAACATCAGAAAGACAACTCTTGAACATATCGGTGACACAACTAGAATTTTGGAAACTTTTGGGTGCATAGGATCAATGGTCATGATGACGTGGCAAAGATTAGACGGAAGGAAAAAATGAACAACCCAAACCCAGGAAGGTCAACAATACAAAGGAGGATGTCCCAACTTGACATGAAGAAAAGAGTGTCATGTTCAAGAGTGAGCTGCCGACATGACTGATAGATTTCCAAATTTCCCCCCACCATTTCTGGCAAGTACCCCAATTATTTTTTAATCACAAGCTTGAAGGGGATAGCATATGCTTGCACTGTAAGTTCATCCTTATGATGAATCCGACCTAGTAAGTTTAATTAGCCCTAGGAAGGATAAGCTCATGTTTGTCATGGTGATGAATCCGATGTCGTTTAATAGTTTAACAAGTCCAACAAAGGTGTAACTCTGTATGTTTTTCATGTTTCGAGAGTTTGAAAAAGACACGTAAAAGAAAACTCTGCATGGTCCCTTTTCATACATTTGTGTCTCTCAAGCTCGAAAAGGTAGAAAAAAATACTTGAGAAAACCGCTTGACCATTTCAGTCAAGGAGTACCTATTTCATAAATAGTGCCTCCCAACCTGAAAAAGGGGTAAAATTATATTGGGCGCACGACATTTCGCATCCATTAACGAGTTCGAAATGAAAAGGGCTCAACTATATTTTTGTTTTTAAAGGGTTGGAAAAGAGATGAAAGTGCAACCCCCATTTTTATTCTCTTTAACAAGTCAAAAAGGGAAAAAATACTCGGAAATCTTTTCATATGAGTTTAACGAGTTGGGAAAAGAGCTAAAATGTGACGCATCATCATTGTCGAACATCCATCACCTGTCGCTGCACAAGTAAGATAAAGTGTATTATCGAGTCCTTGAGGAAAAATAGGTCAAAATATTTACAAAACCTGATATTTTCATGACAAAATGGATAAAAAGGGGAAAAGTAAATATATTTTTACCATTTACAATTTTACCTTTGCTATGAAGACTTTTTACCCACTTTTGCCCTAATTGTTCTGGAGCATATTACAGGAGATCCTAGAGGTCAATCGATGAGCTGTCAGTTCCAGGCAACAACTGAAGTCGTGACCTCCACTTTCATTCTATTTATTTATGCTTTTAGCCATTTTTTGGATTTTAAAGGAGGTTTTTGAAAATCTTTTTCACCCTTAGTCGGTGAAATTTCTGGGCACAGAATCACACCAGCCGAGGGTGATTAGCAAATCCATCCATAGCGATTGGTGCAACTATTTTTAAAACAGGCATGCCAGCGCTGTGGATAGGGAAAAACCCTATGTTCTAAAAAAATGACCGTTTAAATTTGAATTTAATGTGTCAATGATGATTATTGAGTCAAATTAATGGCTTTTGCAGGAGAGAATCACCGAAAATGGTGGATTTGAAGGAACAGGAACATGAAGATGTTGACACCCAGGCAATGAATGACCCAAATTGCCTGGAGGCTTTGAGGGCTTGTGGGTTCCTCAAATTATTCCTTACACCAGGGATGCAGGCCCAGCCTGAGCTTCTTCGATACTTGGTAAGACTTTGGTACATTAATCGGGAGATTTTTCTCATGAGCGACCACGAGCTGGAGTTGAAAACATCAGATATTTACTTCATCATTAGACTATCTTGTAGAGGTGAGCCAGTGAACCTGTATGGGTCACGTCGAATCAGGTAACTGGGATCGATGATACAAGAGTATTTGGAATGGTGGGTTGCACCAGGATTGAAGTAATAGCCTGTTGGGAAGTCATGTTCATAATGGACGGACCCGACATAGGCCTTATGCCTGATGCCCATATAGGATTATGGTAAAGTGATGAGGCACTAGGTGGTGAGCACCAATATTGTAGCAATAATGTTGCAACTCCTGGGTTGCCTACTTTACTCTTATCAACCCGGAAGTTCGTAACAAACTTGGAAGCGATGGTGATGTATGCACAAGTACTATTTCTTACTGTAGGTTGTCACTTAGTTAGCCAGTGCAAGATCACTAGGAGCTCAGGCCAACTTCTATGGATTCCAAAAGAAGCTTTATATGTGATGGAAGGAAAAAGAGACTACTCTACTGATGCTATTCTACTTGCAGAAAGGAAGACTGAAATGTGAAGCAAACCGAGGAAATCCTAGTTAACCACTAATCCTACTTTTGTAGAAAACACTATGAAAACCATGAAAAGAATGACATTATCTACTCAACGAAGTAAACAAAATCTACTTGAGCTATTGCTGAAAGTAAATGAGAAAAAAACATCTTTTTGGATTTTTATGTGAATTTGTCATGTATGTAATTTATTTTTGTGTGGATATGGTAGCGAATAGGTGGCAATGGAGGGCAGTTTTGGGACTTGAGAGGATGTAGGATGGTGTGGATGCGTCCTAGGAGGTCTCAGATGGCCTTTTGGAGGCTTTTCCCAAACTCGGCCTTCAAAAGAAAGCCTACAGGAAAATCTACATGAGGACACAAGAAATCTACAGGAGGAAAAACAATGTTCTACAGGAGGCCTACAGGAGGAGGCTTAGAGAAGTTTTCACTATTTTGAAGGTGTGAGAGTGGGTGGATAAGGTACATGAAGGTTGGAATGAAGTTTTAGGGAACCTAGGGTCTACCAAGAATCATTAGGAGAGAGAAAGATGATTGGATTTGCTTAAGGAGAGAGAGGAAAGTCTATGGAAAATGAAAGAAACTAAGGCAGAATTGAGGAGAGACTAGGGTGGCCTATAGGGCATGGATCAGATGGATGATTGAATGTATGATAGGCTGGACTACTGCTAGAAGATATCTATTGCATAAACAACTGACAGTCAACCAATAAGATTAAGCAAGCAAGTTAATAATTGCATCTAAAAACACAGAGTTTTTGTATCCAAGTAAACTATGATCTATGGAAGAAAATGCTGAGAAATTCTACAAGAAAGAAAGCATGGAAGAATACTTATTGTAAATAAAGAAGTGAGCCTGGTGGAAAAGATCTAAAGTGAAGCATTAACCTTCTAACAAACTGCAAACACTAGAAGTCCTATGAATGAGGAAAATCTATGTTTTTGGGGCAGCAAGAGGGTCTTTGCCTCAATTCATGGTCCCAAAGGGAGGAATAGAGGACAAGTCACTATTTCTAACCTTTTGAATCTTATTTTTATCATTGCTTAACCTACTATAGAAAGTAAAAATGGAAGAAAACTCCTAAATCACCAAAAGCAACCTATTCTTGACCATGAAAGAGATACATCAAACAACAACTAATCTACAAACTGAAACAAAGAATATAAATAAAAATAAAGACGAGCTTGGCTGCTTGGATTGGGCCCTAACCCAAGAGCTTTAGCCCTATGAGGTAAATTGATGCTAGCTCAAAAAGTATTCCATCTTTAGAAAACAATAACAAGATTACATGAAACTATCACAAAAATAAGCTCGAAGTTGAGCAGAGTTTACATAAGCAAAACTGCAGCAAAAATCCAACAAAAATCCGACCCTAGTGAGGCCCTAGGCCTCTCTACTTATAAAAATTAAGCTACCAATAGCTTCCTTAAAATCACAGAGGATTGGCTCCCAAAACGCGAGATAATCTTCAGTCATCCTCCACTTGCTCGGCTACCTTCTAGTGCATGACTTGGCTACTTGTACTCTGAGATGAATGAAGGGGAATTCTAAGTGAGGAGTAATAAATGATGGAGATTCCCTCCTATATGTCCTCTCCTTTTTCCACTTCGAGTTATTGCTGCCATTTTTCCACTGGATCCTTGACTTTGACCACAAAATTCATCAATAATCTGCATTAAACACATATTAGACCTCATGGCATCATAACTAACTCAACTTACTCTATAAGCATAAATATAATCAGAAAATCATGCAATAAGCTAAGAGAATGGTCGATTTGACTAGGTTAGGAGGTAAAATGAGCCCATATAATTACCCATTTATGAGGCTTATCACTAGGTGTGCCTGAAACCAAGTGCACCAAAGACACATAGTTGGGTGGCAAACTAGCGGGAATACCTTCCAAAAAAGGGAAACCCTAGGAAGGAAATTGCAATTGCAATTATTCCCCTTCAACAGCATGTGGAGTAGAAAACTCAGACTCATCCCGATATGTGACTGGAGCATCGCCTTCGAGTTCCATGTCTGAAAACAAACAATGACGAATGGTCGAACGTGTACTGGGGGATAGTTCCAAAGGAACACCCGGCTGGTCATATGGACTGTACGGACACTGCGGTGATATCTCAACAACGTCAAAAAGAGGATTTGGAGGATATATAACTAGTCCAAGCTGACCATCCGTGGTTGATGAGTTCTTTGTAGTTCAAACGGGATTGTCCAGAGATTTCGAGCCAAGATCAGCAGATGACCCTGTATCGAAAGTTACTAGAGTCACTTGAGGACCAAAATGTTGAACTCGCAATTCTTTTGAGTGTTTAACCATTGTCAATATGTGGTGAAGTAAAATTACAAGTGTAGACAGAAACGAATTCCTCTAACCCAATGATGGGTCTAGCCACAACAGATACATTCTATGGAAGATTTCCTTAGGTTAGAATCAATCAAGAGGGCCTACCTCTTGGTCGCTTATCCTGCTTGGTGATGTCCTCACTTGCTCGCTCTAGCTATCTCTCGCTTCCTTCTTTAAGCTCCTAAAACAAGTAAAAAACAAAAACACACAAACATAATAATAGATAAATTACAATTTAACCTACTTAACAAGTCAAGAAACATTAAGCCATGAATATGTAATATTACAAGACATGTAGGAAATCAATCGATAGTTGCATATATTAATATCAAAGAGAGATTACAACCATTCATCTTGATGTTGCAGTCTTCCTCTAACAAGACCATATTCCCAGACACTTCTGCTAGCATTCCATTATGGTTTTAAACAACAATAGTTTTAAAGATCTTCCCTATAGGTTTTAAACAACTAGTAATAGCTTGTTTGTCTACTTAAACCAAAATAGCATCAACACTTAACCAAAACTCTGCAACTATAACACTCACACTAGTTTTTGCTTGGGAAGAGGTGAGGTTTATATAGGAAATATGGATAGGAGATGGATCCTCTTCTCATTGGAGGACTTATCCCTTGAGGTAGTTCCATCATTATAGGGGAAAGGATCCCAAACCGTCATCCTCAACCCCATCTGGCCAAACCATTTACCAGACTTCCGTTATAGAGCTTCTAGAGCTGGAAGCTTAAGCTCTAATTTAAAAAAAAATTCCATAATAGGACTGACATGACTAAAACATAGCTCAGTCAGTCCAATCGGCGTGAGGAGTAGTGCTAATCTCTACACATCGGCGCGGGGGAGACAAAGGCCATTAGCGTCGGTCTTGTAAACTGGGAAAAACAGAAGTTTCAGGGGAAATGGTGCAAAAGGGAATTTATCTGCTCATGAAGAGGGACACAATGGGAGTTCCTTCATGAAGGCAAAGCATGTGGGGTTCATTGTAGGGGTCCTCCAAGATCAAGGAATAGGCAGTAGAAGGACACTGACAAAATGCTATGTAACACTTTTTCCATCTTACTACCCAACAATCACAATAGATTTTTCCTTGAAGACATTATAAATAAATTTGTAATTTTTAATAGGCGAGAATTTCAAATTTCAAATGAGAGGGATTGCCTCTTTAGAGATAATCCAGGGTGGGATGCTCCATGGATGTGATATTCATTAGCAAGTCCGTAAATGATGGATGCTCCATGAATACGTGTGTTTGAAGTTGAAAGTCTTAATGACTTTAAGAAAGTTTTTTTTTCTACGACAATGAGACGGACATAAAACAATAATGGAAATGAAGGGGCCTAGTTAACAACATCAATGAGTCTAGGTGACATGCAATCGATATAAGTTTGGTGCTTTAGAACTAGACCTAAAAATTTGAAACTAAAATTTAGTTTTAATTTTCACATGCTAATTTTTTTAAATTAATATCTATATATATATATATATATATATATATATATATATATATATATATATATATATATATATATATATATATATATATAGATATATAGATATATATTGAAATATGAAGAGCAGACATAGTGATAATATTACACACAACAAAATTCATATATTTCATTTCATAACCAAAATGCATTCCACATGTATAGTGCTTATGATATCGAACAGATTCCAAACTAGTAATTGTTATGAGATCCAACAGATTCCAAACTAGTAGTTCTTATGATATCCAATAGATTCCAAACTAGTTGAATCTTAGGAATCCAATCCGCCCAACAAATCCAATCTACTAATATATTATTGTAAGCATTAATTCTAACCGCTTATATTAACAAATTAACATTGGAGAAATCAATACAAGAATTACAAACTAGAGTTTACATATAAGTTACATATGTATGATATGGCCTTCACTCGTACTTCTACCCATTCTGAAATCTCACAAGCTAACTCCTTCTCCACCACAATCTTCAAGCTTCCCACCTAACTCATTCAAGGTACAAATGTCTCTAGTGTCTCTAACGATTGTTGACAAACTTGTAGAATTCATGCTTGACGATATTCATACCAAACTACTCTATGGACTAACTTCTATCAAGAATGTTGTGGGTGGAGTTATCCATGGTGTGTACCGGTGTTTTAAATGTTTTAATGAAAGTGATGTTAATGCATCAAATCTCTATTCTTTAAAAATGTAACACCCCCTACTCCAAGGTCTACCCAAGAAACTAGACACCCGGGGTAAACATGTCATGAGAGAGGCCACTACAAGGGATTCAACCTCCTTGGTGACCTTAAAGAAATGGAATTGGTAGAACACATTAGCCAAAGACATCCACATCAATAACAACACCCTCAGGAGACATGTCATCCACTCAGACATCCGACTGCTAGGTCCCACTAATGTTTTAAGCCTTTTAACCGCTGGTCTCTCTCATGTTATAGGCATGACAACATCAAGAAATCCATAGTCACTCTCATATGTCTATGTGCCAATGCCCATGGACTCTTCTCAGCAAACCTGTGCAAGCGTTCCCAGGATTTGAGACACTTTTCTAGCTTAGAATCCCAGCCTCTTCCCATAACATGTTACAAACTCAAGAATACATCAAGGACATGACGACAATACTAATAAATCAAAATCAACCTTAGGATTAGTCCTAAGCATCCCCAATCACGATTGACATTCTGTCAAACACTTGGCATCAATACAACCTACAGGTCTAGGATACAGAGCATAGCATAAATGACTGAAAGAACTTATGAAACATAACTATAAGGATCACAATTTTCTCTATTCAGCTGTTATAACATCAATTAGGTCTTTCATCCATCCATTTAACAATTACAAGTAAATACATGAACTAGTCATATAACCATGCTTATAACCAACATAAAACCATATAAATATCACATATACGACAACCATCAAATCCACATATAAAAGTGAAAGAGTAAGAGAACTTATATTTTATTAATCATAGCCAAATCCGACCAGGTTTGGGACTTCCACGTACCACCCAACCATAGATATGGCTAAATTAAATATCTCTTTCATCTAGTCACCCCCGTGCCATATTCCAAGCATGAATGTTGGATGTAATGGGTAAACCAATCCAAGAAAAACCAAGGGAATCGAGGGGTTGAACCACCTCCACTGTCATCAAACTGTGATCACACTAAAATCGGTGCTTTGATCACAACCAAATTGAACTTAGAATGCCATCCAAAATCCATCATATCCTTGAGTAAATTTTTGTCTCCTTGTCTCTTAGGCTTTACTGCAATCCATTCTTGGATTACTAGGCCCTAGGTTGAGACCAATCTCCCAGGCCTTACCACAATCCAAACCAAGATCACTAGGCTCTAAACCGAGACTTATTTCTCTAGCTTTACTATGTATCGAACAAAACCCAGTCAAGTGATTCCTAGGGCATTGTGAATGAACCTTGAGACCACCTTCACCCAAGATTCTAAAATATATTTGGCAAACCAAAGCTTAGAACAAAGATAAACATTCCAATATACCATGGCATCTGAAAAAAGGAAACTCTAGGTTTAAAAACACTATCATAACCTGAAAAAAACATGCCACTAATAGAAAGAGAACCATAAACCAACAGTCAAAGTCATCCATATCCAACACAGCTAGGAAATCACATATGCAAAAGGTCACTTGCAAGTATTCCTGCTGAAGCTATCTGATCCTACTCTTCTTCCTTGATCCATGCTTTCCTTCCTTTCACTTTTCTTTATTTTCCTTCCTAGATCCAAAGCTAGAGTTCTCCAAGAAAACTCTAAGTGACCAAGAGTGAGAGAGAGAGAGAATGATGGGAGAGCTCCAAACGTAAATTGACAAAAGGTTACCAACTGATCCTCAAAATCCTTTTTCTGAATGAGGCCTCTAATTTCTTCATTTTCCTTCAATTTCCTCCTCAGTTGCAGCTTCTGACTTTTCACCTTACTTTTCTCCTAATTTACTTTATTTTGATAAATAAATGTGCCAAAAATGCCTTCTTTCCTTTTAATGCCTTTGCCTTAGCCTCTTCCAATTTTCCTTAGCCAAAACACACATCTAGTGATGCCCACTAGGATATGTTTGCACAACATCCAACTTGGAATAAGTGTCCCTTAACCATGGTATTATTTTGCCTTTATTAAATATTATTACATGAAATTTTCACCAAGCTGTTACAAAACCCTCCCCCTTGGGGAACACCATCCTCGGTGTTAAACCACACCATGACCTCAGAAAAATGCTAAAAAGAAAACTCATTGCCCATGGGACTTTATAACTTTACTTGTCGCAGTATTTATAATTAAAGACATTCTCAAAAGAAAAACATCATGACAACATGACAAGATAACAACCATAATAACATGACACCCATACCACTGATTGGTGCCTTATAAATTATCTCATCGCAGTGTTTACATCCATATACATATACACACATACACCAAAACATCAGCAAAACATATGCAAAATATAAGCCAAAACCAAACCAAAATTCCTTGCCTCAACCGTCAAAAAATGATGGATTGAGTGCCCACATCTAATGCATCATTTCCCATGAGATGCTTTTACTACAAAATGCATTGAGGCTCCGAATGGAACTCTCCTTCTTGATCGGCCTACAATACAGACAAATCAATAACATGATCAACATCCTTTATATACGTCTTAAGCAATGAAATATGGAAAAAATCATGGAATTTCACTGTTGCAGGTAGTGCAAATCGATATGCCACCAGTCGAATGTTCTCAAGGATATCGAAAGGCCCACAATACAGTGGTGCCAACTTGGCACATGAACCAATCTCAAAGATATTTTCTTGGCTTCATGTGCAAATACACATGCTCCCCAACATGAAACTACTTGAACACCCTCTATTGATCTACATAAGTCATCTGTCAATCCTGTCCTTCCTTTAGATTATTCTTTATAACCCACATTTCCTACTCCATGTCTACTAGCATATCTGATCCAATAAGTACCATGTTCATTGGATCACTCCAGCTGATGGGCATGTTAAAAATCCATCCATATAATGCCTCGAAAGGATTCATTATCAATAACTCTTGATAACCATTGTTGTATGTGAACTCAACTAATGGAAGATAATCCTCCCATTTTCTCTATCGATGCATCATATACATCCTCAACATGTCCTCCAATATACTATTGTCCCTCTCTCTCTCTGTCCATCTCGTTGCAGGTGATAAGTTGTACTGAAGGCCAAATTTGTACCTAAGCCTACAAATAGCTCCTTACAAATCTTGGAAGTGAACTTTGCATCCCTATACAACACAATCTTCCTTGGAACACCAAGCAATGTCACTATCTCTTTGATGAATACATGTGCTACCTTGTTGGTGGAATATGTAGTCTTCAAACGAATGAAGTGAGCTCGCTTACTCAACTTGTCAATCACAACCACAATAGAATAATGTTGCCTCTCTCTCTCCTCAGAAGACCTGTAATGAAATCCATGGAAATGACCTCCCATCTCCATTCTGGAATCATTAACAGTTGTAGTAACCCACCTCGACATTTACATTCTGCCTTTACCTACTAAAATTCTAAAAATCTAGCCACAAAATCTAACACTTCCTTGTTCAGATTCAGCCAATAGTAGAACTTCTTCATAGCCATCAATGTATTATTATATCTTACATGACCAGAGTATGGCTTGGCATTCTTGAGCTCACTACAATTTAACACATAAATCATGTCTCTAAACCTCACCAAACTGTTTGCCATGAGAGGATAGTTTGCATCCAGATCACCTATACATGTACCTTCACCTGTACTTGTACCTACACCTATACTTTGTTGTAACCTATGCATAATCTCCATGTATTTCTAATCCCCTTGTCCTACCTCCAAGATCCTATCTTGTAACTCCGTCCCATAAGAGCTCATAGCTACTATATGATTTATCTGTACCTTTTGGCTAAGAGCATCTAAAACCGTGTTATCCTATGTATCTTATCGTGAATTTGAACTCACTAAGGGTAGTCAACTATATAGCTTTCCTAGCATTTAGATTCAGTTGGCCAAACAAATATCTCAACCCATTGTGATCTCTCATCAATGTAAATATTCTTCCCAAAAGATAATGTCTCCACATCTTGAATGCATTTATAATCACTGCTACCTCAACATCATGCATTGGATAGTTCTAGTTGTTCTCATTTAGTTTATGTGAGTCATAGAACACTACATGTCCTTCTCACATGATAAATCCCCCAAGTCCTCTCATATAAGCATCTGTACACTCTACAAACTCCTTGTCCAGATCCACAATCTATAGAATTGGTGCATGTGTCAACAACTGCTTAAGTTGCTCAAAACTAGCCTCACATTCCTCTATCCATTTGAACTTCTTACCTTTCCTCTGCAATGATGTGATAGGATATGTAATGCAAGTTAGTTTCCTAATAAATCTCTTGTAGTAACCTCCCAATCCCATAAATGACCTCACCTTATCAACATTCTTAGGAGCTACCCACTCCATGATGGCTCTTATCATTTCTCGATCTACTACTATGCCTTCCTTGGAAACGGCATGTCCCAAGTAACGTAACTCAGTCTGAAATAAGTTGCACTTGCTATGTTTAGCATATAACTTATGCTCTCTTAGAAATTTCAACACTACTTCTAAATGCTCAAAATGTTCTTCCTCATTCCTAGAATATACCAGTATATCATCAATGAATAGAATAAAAAACTTCTCCAGATAAGGATGCAACACAATATTCATCAAACACATAAATGCAGTTGGAGCATTAGTCAAATGGAATGGAATGACAACAAACTCATGATGCCCATACCTAGTCCTAAATGAAATCTTGAAGATATCCTCTTTCTTCATGCGTACCTCATGGTATCCTGGGCTCAAGTTAATATTAGAGAACATTGTTGCTCCTTTTAACTAATCAAACAAATCATCAATCGTCGGTAATGGGTACCTATTCTTGATCGTTACATTGTTCAACTACATGTTGTTGATGCACAATCTCAAAGTACCACATTTCTTATTTACGAACAACACTAGTGCACCCCAAGGTGATACACTTGGCCTAATGTATCTCTTCTCAATCATCTCTTTTAAATAAAAATTTAACTCTATGAACTCAGATGTGCTCATCTTGTAAAGTGCTCTTGATCCTAGAGTTTCCCCTGGCACGAACGCAATAGAAAAGTATACCTTAGTGTGAGGTGGAAATTATGTAATGTCCTCATGAAATACATCCTTAAACTACTACAAAACTGGGTACTTTCTTAACACATCGACATCCTCAATCTCCTTTCCCTTTCCACTAAAAATGTGTACGACAAACATCACACATGTTTCTGAAACTATGCTTAGTCAACATATCAGTAACCATCCTCGCTAATGTAGGCTTCTTCATTGCCTGCAAAGTCCTCTTTTCCCCACTATCATCCAGAAACTCAATCCATACCCAAAATCATACTATACGATCCCAATGGTAACACATTCAAATGTGATGTTGTAGGCATACCATTTAGATCAAATCCACAAGATCTTACCTAATGGTCAACTCACTTCTTTGTACCTATAGCCAATTGTACCAAGCAAGATTATGCATGCACTTATTTTCTAAAACCATACTTATGCACGAGGTCAGGATTAATATAACTATAGTTAGATCCATGATCAATCAAAATATAAAAAACCTGATCGCAAAGCTTACCATCCATCTCAATGATTAATGCTTGATGATCCGCGTACTTGTTGTCCACAACTGCATAGATGTGAGGAATGCTATGACCAACATCACCAACTGTATGCATCTCTTGAGAATTTTAGATCTGGGGTCTACCACCACTCTGATACTATGGACAATCCCTCTTACGATGATCCTTAGCACATATCAAACATTGCAGTGGTTCCCTACCACTGCCTCTAGCCTGCTACTCTCGATGTCCTTTCTCAACTGTATTAAATCTCTTCTAAGGAGCTGCATTTTCTATCTCACTTAAATCTTGATGTCTTCCTCTATTTCGTGGCCATTTTTCTCTTTATTCACATTATTTTCAAGTCATTATTAGGCTCAACTTTATTCTTGGACTGCTCATAACAATGTTCCAATTTTTGAATGGCCTCCTCTAACGATGTAGCCTCATCGAACCCAATCCGATATTTGTATGCTACTGGAAGTCCATTGAAGAATTTTTGAACCTTGGCCTTCTACTCCTTGAGGTAAGGCACATATCTTAACAACACTAAAAATATGCTAGTATACTCCTCATGTTTCATAAAACCCATCCGCAACTCATAAAAATCCTTAGCCCTGTCATCATAGTACCTCTCCAACAAGTAATTCTTCTTGAAGTGCCTTTTAAATGCATGCTAAGTCAAATCATCCTCATTTACACCTTTGACATTATTGATGTCTTCGCACCAAATATCCTCTTTACCTTTGACACTGAAAGTGGCTATCTTTTCTTTCATGTTTTCTGAGTAATCATGCAATCGGAAGAATTTCTTCATACCAAGCAACCATGCCTATGCATCCAGTGATTTGTTCATATCTTCATCAAAAGGTAGGTGACTTTTCCTTCTTAAAATCATTTGGAAAGTATCCCCTATCACTCCTCCTGTAAGGATGATGACGATGATGATCATAATGCTTGTAAGAGCAAGAAATGGAATAGTACCTGTGTCTATCACCTCTCCTATCTAGACCGTCCAATAGCTTGCCATCTTTAGTTGTGTTAGATCTATTGGAATTGTGTCTACTAGGATCTATTTCCATGGTTGATCCAAAGTGGCCCTTGTCACTGCAATTCTGACAAACTCTGAAGAAGTATAACATTCACCTCTACTCGTTTCTCTTGCGCCTGCATTATTTTTTCATTGTTTGATTTGCAACTCCATATTTCATCCTTTAGGATTCTCAATGTGTTTGCCAAATTGAAAGAGTTTCCCACAACGCACTACCCATCATATGTATAGGGAGATTCTATGTAGTCTACCACCTTGCTAGCCATTTGATCTCTTTCCTACAAGGCATACTATGTTAGCTAAATAAAATCAAGATAAACCAACTTACCTTAGCATAGTTCGGGGAGGATACGTTGTCTCCAAGATCATCAAAGAAGCCTGATACATGTATAACATAAAAATAATAGCATATAGACACATATCGAATAATTGTATCAATGCATAAAAATCATTCTAGTTAGGGTCTCGTCATCAATGGAAGGGCATAACAACAATGGATGCTATGACCTCATGCATGACAACAATCATTCCTACATTGTACACATTTCCACATGCAACTATCAACATGCATAAGAGATACCTAATCAACTACACATACACATAAATACATTTAGTCTAGCATAAGAAATCAATTCTTATAACCAACCTACAAGACCGATACATGTAATCAAACAACCAACAATGCAACCTAACATACAAGGATGTAATCAAGATGCATATAATCATATAACCAATCATATATTCCTAATGATGTATTCCACCAAATCGACATCAATTTCCTCATTAAAACCTTACTACAATCATGATCAATCCTTATACAATGAAATCACATGGAATGCAAGTGTAAGAGACAAACATGCAATTGACATGAATGTATGACAAACACATTCACCCAAGAAGAGCACAACCATGCTCTAATACCAATCTTTAACACCCCCTCCTCCCAGTCTACCCAAGAAACTGGCTAGCTAGGGTAAAAATGTGACGAGAGAGGACAATAGAAGGGATTCAACCTCCTTGGTGACCTTAAAGAAATGGAATCTATGGAACACATCAACCAAACTCATCCACGTCAGCAACAACACCCCTCATGAGACATGTCTTCCACTCATACATCTTGTTAGGTTCTTATACCGAAAGGAGTCATAATTTTGAATGACTAAGGTTAAGACTTGTAATATTGTACATACCTTTGCTTTCTGCAAATGTTTTCCATATTAGAATTGAAAAATGTAAATAGGGTATGCCCTAAAACAAATATCAGAGGACAAAAAGAATAAGAGAAGGTAAAAAAAATGAAAATATATGAACCCAAAAAAAAACAAAAAGAGACCATGAAAGGGTGCAAGTCTAAACGCCACTCCTATTTACTTTTATGCATAATAATGATTGTTTGCAGCTTGTTATTCATGCCACAGTCCATGATAATCAAACTGTTTAATCTTGGTTATCTCATGATTTGAATTTTATGTTTATAGTTAGAGAATAAAATCTGACGAAATAGTTTAATCTTGGCAGATCATTAGAGAGGTAGAGAAAATAAAAGGAGTTCATCAGTTTAATCTAAACCCTTGGATGATATACAATTAGAATTAGATAGATCACTTTTAAAAAGAAAAATGGATGTTAAGAGTTTGCTAGTCTAAATGCACCCAAATAAAATGAAGAAAAAATGGTAGGGTAAGTGATGGGTAAGTAGAAGAAAGGTTGCTGAAGTATAAAGTTGATTGGATCAAAAGACATTCATCATGCTTAGACATATGTGCTAATATGTATGATCAGTTATGAAGGCAAAAGAAAAGGTTTACAAGTTAATTTAATTAACTCCCCCTCAGTCATTTTTTCCCCTATACTTACTAATTTCCTACCCACAAGCATGTTCTAGTACTTTTAATCCTTCAAGTCAAAGAGGCTCAGAGCATTTCTCTGACTTTTGGTGGGACCAGACCCTCGGCTTAATGACTTGTGGACATAAAGTGTTAGAATCCCCTTCATAAAGGTCATCCCAGTTCATTTCCCTAAAAAAACCCCTTTTACTAAGGTTAAACTCCGTTTTCCTATGAAAAGTAAATAACTCCACATTAAATTCCATTTCATTCAAAATACCCACAAAAAAGATTTATCCTAAGTAGAAGTGTTAAATGATTATGTGGGGCATCACAATGAACAAATCATGCCTAAAAATCTTATTTTACACTACACCTAGTGTATTTTACACTCTCGCACATTCATTTCATATTAACATGCTAACCTAATGTATTACCTCCCCGATATACCTTTTTCCCGTATTAAATAAATCCTCCATATATAATATCCCAACCCATAGTTTAATAATAAAATATAGTTTTACCCTCTATTTCATACCTCCCTGATGAACCCCTCTTAACTCACCAACCCTTGGGAAAGTTAAGAAAATCCCTCCGTTTAAACCCATTGTCCCACTTCATTAAAACCCTTCCAATAAATTTAATCCTATATTTAATCTATAATTAGTCACAAACCATTTGTGATTAAAGCCTCGCCCCCCCTAAAAATTTTCCCCATCCCGTCCGTGCTATTTCGCCACTTGACTGTCATCCAATTTACCTGACGATCCATAGCCATATCGGCCATGCTAGATGGCCAATCGTTACCCGCCCGATCATTACTTGCCCGATAATGCGTTTTTCCCCCGAACCCAAAATGCTACGTGTCAGGCACGGAGGTAGATTGGGTGACCCCTCCCAAATACCACCTTCACCACAAAAGTGGTGCAATGGCTTGGAAAACTACCTCCCCACATAAGACAAGACCATCACTGTTCACTTAACTAATCCTGCCCCAAATTTAAAAAGTTGCCCGTTAAAACCCTGGAAACCCTTGTTTTCATTCCTTTTGCCCCATTTCACAGTAAAACATATCAAACCCTTCCGGCACCACCCTGAACCTCTGCACCCGATTACTTTCAAAACATTGCCACTACCGCTTCCCCAGACATCCCTGTGCAATAAAGCCATCAATTTCCTTTCCTGCCAACCTATGTTTTCTAAATGATTGTTATACTTTGCAAGTAATTAGTAGAAGACGATACCTGGGATAAACAGTTTTGATACTAGTCACAAAACTTGTTTACTCCAAGAATCGGAAGGAAATCTGTTAAGAAAACTCCCTTTAGAAGAAGAAAACATTTATACACAGAACAAAGAAAGAAATCATTCACACAGAGGCATTGACTATTAAAACAAAGAAACCAGACAGAGAATACAGTCAAAAGACAAATAGATCAAACATACACAAAGTTGATCAATATCCATTACCATATGCTGATACATATAAAAAACTAAATTATTTACTATTGAAATACACAGTAAAAAGTTAAAATGTACAGTAAAGGTAAAAGCGCAATAAAGGATATTGAAAATTCATCAAATTAAAAGTGTATCAGATGAAAGAGTATCAGTAAAAGTGTATCAAATTGAAAAATCAAAGTGAAAAAGATGAAGTTAGAATAGAAGTGGTACATTTTCCAGAAATTTCTTGTTTAAGCCATAATTTTACAGAAACTATTGTGGATAATCCAAGATTCAATTTGTGAAACTGGAGGAGGTTTGCATTCCTAAAAGTCCAGTATACAAAAACGTATCTCACATTTTACACAGGTATTACAAAAAGGGAGCTAAATGCATATCTTCAGAGCCTAGTTTTCGGACTGTGGAAAGTCCTAGTTTGGACATCTTGTTGCAGAGAATATTGTGAACATTTGGATCTGAATTTTGGAAAAATAAAAGAGGTTTATTTCACTAACATAGCTACAATAACCTCTTTCACTTTTAACATATATATCTCGGATTAAGATATACAAAGGTATCATTGGACCCTACTTTTGCAGAATTTATAGGGCAAAATGCACAAATGAAAGACTTAGTTAGTGATTTGGAAGCCTCATCATCAACTAAGAGTTGCTACCAAATTCAAATTTCTCTTCTTTTTCACCCTCAATCCATAAGTATAATGCCAAATAGATTCATTAGTTTTGAGTGTCCTTTATTTAAGTTCTATTAATGTAAAACAATTTGAGATATTTGTAAAACCAACCTTGATATTTTTTTCAAGATATTTCAGTTTCGAGTTTGTATAAGTACTTCTTCATTTGAAGTATTTTTGTGTGGATGCTTAGAAATTTCTATAGACTTCATGATCAAAAGACTATAAAGCTATTGTATCACTGACTGGGCCAACAAGCTGGATTGATGAATAAAGACAAGATATTTCACAGCATTGATGTGTGAAGCGAAGTGCAGACAAGTTGATGCAGGAGCATCTAGACCTAGCCAGCAATGAGATGGTGTGGTCACCTATTGTGGCTAACAAGAGTTTGGAGGAAGAATTGGTTATGTAATTTTATTTAATTTCAATTTATGTAAGTAATTATATTGTTACAAATACTAAGGAAAAGAGAGAATAGGTGGCAAGTTGATCCTCCATGCATGGAGATTAGGCCAAGTAGTTTAGTTTGTTCAGATTAGGATAGGATTTGATTTCTAAAAATATTGTGAAGTCCTTCATTTATGGAAGGAGATGGCTCACTTAGGCATATATGTATTTTCCTTTTTTTCTGGAAGAGGATTCGAGAGACAGAGAGAGAGGATTCACGAGGGAATTGTAAGCCTACGGGCAGATTAAGAACAAAGGCTACTAATTGAAGAATCAGGCCAAAATTGAAGGATTCAAGAGAACAAAATAGTGTGTGGGTTGAATTGAAACAGAGGTCTTTTAATTTGTGTAATCAGCTAGGACGATACTTTGTGATCGTATTATATTGAATGAATGAAATTGCTATGTTTACGATTGATTATCGGGTCTGCGGAAACCCTTGTATGCTTTCACATTCTTTGCATTTAGGCCAGGTGATTATTCCTTATTTTTCTTGTGTTTAAATGCCTAAACATATGTTTGATAAAAGGTTGGGGCCTTTCTTTTAAATATCATTGTTTGAGGTGTGCTGGTGAGTCTTTTTACATAGCTTTGGTCCCGCAAGAGAAAAACCCATTTTACACTAAAAATGACTGCAAAACATAGTGAGATTTGGAATCTGGACTTGAACCATTTATAGATGATGAACTATACTTTATCGGGTCCAAAAGACTGATCGGGTCAGTGCTTTGAAGCACAAGGATTCTGGCTTGGAGGATTGCGACTATGCGATATGTGATTAAATCGTAGCCGTGAGATCATGAACAACCGTGGCCGTTGGATCGCGGAAGCGGTTTTGTAACAGTGTATGGTATTTCAGGTGGCGGAAGGACTGTAAGTGGTATTGAATGACAGTCACCTGATCCCATTCACCATTCGCCATGTAGCAAGGAATGAACAGGGAAACCGCTTTATCAGGTGGTTAATCCCCGTATAAATTGTCTACCCGAAATAAAATGTGGGCCATCAGATCCGCTACGCACAGATCAACAGTGGAGAATTGGAGACAGTTTAAATATTCAAGTTAATGCTGACCGTTGGATCGAAGATGTATTGAACGATGGAGATCAGCAGATCAGGAATCGGCGATCGAAGAGCATAATAGGAAAGTGATATTCCAAATGATGGATCCGCCGATATATATTAACGCAGATGTATAAAACTTGAGCTCCGGTTAAAGTGTTCAGAGTAGGGTTTTGTTTGATTTTCCTATGTTTTTGTGTATTCATATATTTCCGATAAAAAGTGTTGATCGGGGTTTTAAGGCCAAAAGTGGAATAAAACACTTACGATAGTGTTGTGGAGTCCCGATAAGTTTAATTGGTCTTGGCTTAAAGCAAAAGCATATGAAAGCGCTTCCGATATATTTATGTGGCATGAAGTATTTGAAGGTTTATCAGGATGAAATAATCCCGATAAGGAGTTAGGATGTGGCAGCCATATGGTTGCACCATTTTCGGTATCAAAGAAGGAAAGGGGAAGAAATTTCCTACGAGAAGGATGTCTTACTTATGAAGAGTTATGATACAAAAGGTACGAAAGTTGCAGCAGTTGAATGAATGGCAATGTTGGGCATAAGATTATAGCAATAAGATTGTAGAAGAACTTTTGGAAGTTTTAGATATTGTAGTAGAACCTCATTCCAGCTGAGGCTTGGAAAAGATAGGGACAGAGGAGTCCCTAACAGTAGTGAGTGTAGCAACCAGAGAGAGACTAACATTGCTCAATGCAAGTTCTAAAGAAAGAGGACTTGGAGATCAGGCAGAGGAGAAGCTTGGAGAGAAGATCAACTTAGAAAGAAGTTGATTGGTTGTAGGTGTAGAGCTCACATAGAAGAGAATATGGCTATGGAGAGTCATATGGAAGGTTCAGAAGAAGGCTACAAGATGGAGGAGAAGAGTGCTCAAACAATTCATAGGAAATAGATAAGTCAAGTAGAGTTTGAAAAGGAAATGGCTGAAATAAGAAAAAAACTCGATGTGTTAGTGATGCTACTAGAGGAGAACCAAAGACAAGGTTGTGTCTTGAAGAGAAATCCAATGAAGTGGCCTAAGTCGTAGAGAAGGCTGCAACAAGAACAGGTAAAGTGGTTGATGAAAAACCTTAGAGAAGTAGAAGCAGAAATGGAAGTTTCCATTTTGTTGGGTAGCGGAGGCCCCATGTAAGGGTTTTGGGGCTCAAAGCCCTCAATTTTGGGTAAAAGTATGGTAAAGACTCCGTGAAGTGCGCGTAGTGCTAATTGTAATGAGTCAAGTCAAACGGTTGTTCGCCTGAAAATAATTTGAGAAAATAGAAAGTGAGTCGGCATGCCCATGGTCCGCGGACCATGGAAATGTATAAATAGAGCAAGGCTCTATGGATAGAGGTCATTTTTTGAGTTTTGGATCTTGAATGTAATGGGTTTATGAGGATAATATTCTCTCAGCGTCTGTAAGTCCAAGTCAAGGGTGTTGGTAGATAGAGAGAGGCTCTGCAGCTGTGTGCGTAGAGGCTTGGTAGAGTCCGCAATTATGTGCGTGGACCCCTGCAGCTGAGTGCGCATGACGGATCTATTGGTATTAACAGAAGATATTAATAAAGATAACTTGTTTCTGAAATATTGCAGATCTATTATATTCTAGTTTATGTATCTATTATATAAGTTTATGTATTTAAAGAATTATGATTACGCGCACTAGGTTTTATTGTTAAATGTTTACTTAAAGATAGTAACAAGAAGGTCAGATCTGTAACAATCTCATTAACTGCACAGATCTACACGAAAGCTCGATAGCAGTACAGAGTGGCGCGAGGCCACAGAACGGTTTGTGACCCCTCCAAACCATATCAAGACATCCCAAGGGTGTGGAAACATGGTTCCAACACCCTCCCCTGCTACCTCGGGTGAGACCTCAGTCCGCGCTCTACGAACTGTTGCTAAAAGGGCCGAGAGCTGCGGGATTTGTTTGGCTAATAGCTCTTCCGAACTTGGGTCAGGGCCCAATAAGCCAACAAATGGTTCCATTGTCGGGGTCAAGATTTACCTAAGGGATATCTGATGTCAGAACACTGGAACCCTACGTAGAAAGAACTTGAAGATTGGTTGGATCAGAAGCTTCACGAATTCGTGGTACAAGAAAGTAGAAACCCATGGATATCTGAGGAAAGGTGGCTCAACCACTACATAAACATAGAGATCCATGAGATCTTCTTCGCGTCCTTCTCGATAGAGTCATATGAGTGGATTGCAAGGCTAGTTGACAGTTAGGAAAGGTGCCATTGTGTGGACTCCAGAGTTGGTGCATAGGCTGGAAGCATTTGAAGATAAAATCGCACAGGTAGTAGATCACTGGTTGGATCGAATAATAGGTGGGTTTATCACCGAATTCGTGGTTGACACAACTGTGAGTTATAACGAAGCAGAAAGGCACTTTCTCCAAGGACCGCAGGGTAAATACATCAAATAGTTGAATACTTGGATTAAAATTCTATTATATGAAAAATAGGTTATGTGCATCCATTGATGTCTGGGGTAACGAGGAGTGGAAGAGGCTACCGAGGGACCGAAGGATTAGAGAAAAATCCGCTAATTTATATTTCGCAAGAATGTGAGGAGGAGATTGCAGGGTTCTCTCCAAGAAGTGCAGTACGATTGATAAAGTAGTGCATTCCATTGGTACCACCACCATCCACACCATCCCCCACTTCACCTACATCAAACCCATCTTCGCCTACCCCACCTCCACCACCAATAAGGGTTGGAATGGCGAGTGCGATCAAGTTGCCAGTATTTAGAGGCATAGGAAATGAGGAACTAGATTAGTTCTGATTTGTGGTAAAGGCTGTATGGGAAGCCCAAGGTGTGACAGATGATAATATCAAAAAGGCTACTCTAGTAAGAGCGATGTAGGATCGCTCACTGACATGGTATATAAAGCACTCTAGTGATCACCTGAATGCAAGAATAGCGACGATCTAGTATGCATTGAACAAAGAATTTAGCTAGCCAAAATCAGAGACGCAGTCGATCATTATGTTCAAGGAGATCGCGATGCTACCTTGGGAAACCCCATGGGATCTGGATCAGAGATTGAAGAGTACAATCTACGATGCTAACATGACATTGATGGATGTGCAACACTGTGTGTGGTTTATGGCGTCTTTGACACCACACCTGAGGATGGTGCTATCACAGCAAAAGATCTCAACCCAAGCTAAAGCATTAGAGACAAAAATGAGGTGGCATGAAACTCTAATACAGGATCTAGGGTTGGGAGTTAAAAAAATCCACGCGCAACTACAAAACCTATGCTTAGAAATGAAAAGTTTGAAACAAGATAAGGTGCCCCGGTCAGAGGCGCACATAGAGGTGTGGTGCATAAAATGTAAAGGCCAGGGCCATGATAAGGACCACTATCTGATATTTGCAAACTATCTGGTATGAGGGGGACCAATGCCATTGCGACCAGAGGCACAAGTAGGGCCAAGCACGGTGGCTACACTCTGGTGTGAAATCTGCCAGCTGGGGGGAAAACACACCACAGACAACTGTCATCTATTGCAGAAATATATACGACCCCCTCAGCAGTTATTTTGCAATTTTGTAGGTCGATGGGCCATGATGAACACAATTGCTAAAGTTATGAGCTGTTGATGGATCAGATACCTGCTTATAGGATGCAGACTAAGGCACAAGGTCAGGATCCAACTGCAGCAATAGCGCGATGCAGATTCTAGGGACATGGATGAGGACGAGGAGGAATGGGACCCAGACGAGGGCAGGGACAGCTAATTTTCTACAATTGTGGAGGACCTAGGCACTAAGCATAGGATTGCATGAACTCGACCAAAACATGTTGCCCGCACTATTACTAATTCGATCATGAAGTAGTAGATTGCCCCACACTAATTGCACAGATGTGGGAAAAAGAGGTGCTTCAGGCTACTCCCACTCAGAACGTCTAGATGATGAAGGCAGAACCGCGTGAGGAGGATCCTAACATGAACATGATGCTCAAAGTGGTGCAAATACAGGAGAAGACAAGGGGAAGCAACCTGAGGAGGATGCATGGGTTCGCAAGGCCACTACAAAGCAACCTGAATTTGATTTGGAACATGTGAAAGAAACATTTATGGAAGCTAAGAAGAGCTTCACAGAGGCTTCTACTTCGGGTAGCAAGGATTAAAATGGGCCAAAGGTGGATACTTTTATGCTAACTACCTTTTTATAGACATGCGTGAAGCTACTACGGACACTAAAGTGGTGAAATAATTGCAGGAATTGATAACTAGATGCACAGGGTTGGGTGA
This sequence comes from Pinus tabuliformis, assembly GCA_031772625.1. Lineage (NCBI taxonomy): Eukaryota > Viridiplantae > Streptophyta > Pinopsida > Pinales > Pinaceae > Pinus > Pinus tabuliformis. The sequence goes on along the minus strand of CM062819.1, from coordinate 253,762,280 downwards.
ACCGCGCATGGTCAGGAAACTAGGCAAGCATGCTTTGTGCACCGGGCAGGAAATGCTGTTGACTGCCCAAATTGGTGACTATGAGATGGATCAAGTAATTCTAGGCTTGGGGTTAGATGCGAATGTCCTACCTAAACAGTCATGGGAATGCATAGACAGACCCACATTACAGTGGTCTCCTATTCAATTACGGATGCCGAACCAACAAAAGGTCTTTCCCAAGGGGGGATTACAAGGAGTCACGGTAGATATCAAAGGCACGAGCACACAAACAGTTTTTGAGGTAATAGAAATTGTGGATGACAGTAACCCTTACCCAACACTATTAGGGACAGACTAGGCCATGGACATGAATGGAGTCATTAACTTCGACGACCGAAAGATGATATTTGAGAAGAAGTATCTACGCGTAGTTGTTTCGCTAGATCCGACTGAAGGAGCGCACTACACTGAACCCGTACGCGACGATGAGATTGATGAGGAATTGGATCATATCTACCAGATCACAGCGTAAGATCAGGATCGGGTGAATCCCACAGCAAATGGGAGAATCTCATGGGAACACGATAGTTCTTATACCTCGGACTCTGATGAAGTGATTGAGCGATGGCATAACCGATTGCATGAGGTAACAGTGCTGAATAGTAATATGATGGTTAGCTCACTACGCCATGTAAAAATAGAAGCAAGGGAGCAGCTAACCAACAAGGGTGAAAAAAAAGTGGAGGAACTGATAGACCGCCATGAAACGACAACTTTCAAAGAAAAGCAGCAGGGTGCCCAAACACGGTCGTCATGTGCAACAACTGCACAAGGGTGGAGTATACACCAACAGATTACAGGATAGTTTTTATCTCAAAATCAGACCCTAGAAGGCTGCTGATGAAGAAGACCTTAAGTAACTATTTCAAACCTACTTTAGGTTGAAGCTTAGCCTCCCCAACCCGAGAGGGCTCTCTCCAAGGAGTAATGATTTTTGGTTATGATTAAGATGGCTAACTCTTGTGAAACAAATACAGAAATGTAAGTGGTGGAAATACAATTAGAAAGTATTGATTGGGCTTATGGAGTCAAAATCGTTTTAGTATAACAATGATATCAACCTTACATAGAAGTCAGGACATCTAGAATTCAACCATTCAGAACACACCAGAAATATATAGGACAACACAATTTATAAATGTGTGAAGGAAATTAGAGCACAATCAGTGATTTAGGTAATCACACATATATACTACTACAAATACTGAAGAGAGGATAATACACAACATTCTAAACAGTAAATTCCTTCTGATTCCTAAGAAGTAAAGCCAAGTATTGTATTACTAAAACAGAGTCATATACATAGCACAATAGTTCCAATTTCTCTGAAATTTTCCAACCCTTTGTACATTAGATTTTCTTCTATATATAGATCTCTTTGCATAACTGAGATTCCTCCTCCAGCATGAGGGGAATTCGAATTCATCCTACTATGACACCTATTGATACTTAAAACTAACTATTAAATGCAAATGACACCTAACTTGCAGTCCTAGAGACCTAAGACAACTAGGAGTGTAAGTCCTTATCATGATTACAACAACCTTATCTAAGCATTTAAAGCATTCTTGACAACTTTCAACCTCAAGAAGTCGAATTGGATGAAGCCTCCCACGTGGTCATCTGACTGCTGAAGACAAACCCTAGAAATTAGGGAACATGTTTCCCTGTTTTTAGGTTTAGGATCCCTGAAAATGGCACATGGGATAGAGCCTTTATCTCCTCATCCATGACACATTTTTCAAATCTTAACAATTTTTTTGTATTCCATGTTGTCTAGAACAAAAACCTCTCTTGGTTTTTTAAAACACTTCTCCAGCTGTCCAGAATCTATCCTTGAAACACACGTGTCAAACAGGAAAAATCCATTCTTTGAATTTTGGGTTTCAAAGAAAGCTTATTATCTCCCAACTGAAAACACTTATGAAGAAATTGAGATAGGTTATTGTCGCTGGTGAGTTTATGAAGATAAACCTCCTTCTGAATTCCAAAATACCTTTTCATGTGACCATAAACTGATCTTGAAAAAGACTTCTAAAACCAGAAGACCAAGCTTGACTTTCAACAGTTTCGTAGCACAAGTTTAACCATACATTCCTCCCACCTCAGAACGAATTTGAAGAAAATGAAAGAGATTTTTGTATTTTGGTATATTAGGAAGAAAATCCTCTTTCAGTTTTCAAAATTGTGTTTTCAGCTGCTCAGGACCCCTTCTGGAAGTTGACTAGTAAACGCAGAAAGCAGAGTCTTTTATGCGGAAACAGGTCTTTTCAGGGATTTCGTAGCGTGCTATGAAAACTCCTAGTTCAGTGATTTCATTGCTAGTTTCAAAATTTCTCCAAAATGATGTGAGATATGACTTCTAAACACCTGGTAAGGCTTCTATAACATGGAATGAGGCTATCAAATATTATTTGGAAAAGAGGTATGACCTTAAAAGACTTCTAACCTTATGACCTAACCCTTAAAGCATGAAATGACCTAGATACCCTTTAACACCATGACTAGAAGAAGGGTTTGTAAATGATAATGACACTAATTGTGATGAGATGACTCAAAACTTATAAGACTAGGACTAGAAACAAGGCAACTTTCCAAAGCTTAGAGAAATATTTTAGGGTGATAACAGTGGCTCCACTAGGGATAGTGTGCGCTTGTGGTATACTAAGAACTTGTAGCTCTAGTGCCACTATCCATCCTCTAGAATAAAACTCTGAACCTCTACCAAATTTTCTCCTCGAGCCTTTAATGATTTCTGAACGAAGATTCAAACTTCACCTACTGAAACAGATGCTCAGTCAACCTTGAGCTTATTTGCATTTTCCCACCTACCTACTAGCTGCAATTTCCACTTTAGGTCAAGCAACATGATATTTCCAATAAAGCCAATCAATTGTCCTTTCTAATATTGGAGGCTCTTGACTGCATTCAACCTCAAAATAACCATGATAGTGAGATGACCAAATCAACTTACAATGTATATGATTTTCATAATGCAAATGAAAATGAAATACTGATGTGCAAAACTTTGCCATGTATTCATTTATAGGGTCAAAGGAAACATGGTTATTTTGATAATCATCATAACATTCTATCTCTTCAGACAACTGATCCTCAGCCACACAAAATTCCTTTGATGTGCTATCCAACTGCCTTTCTGCATGATTCCCATAGACAATGTATTTTTCTTCATTATAAAGGTCATTCTTTGATGTAAGCTGCTGCAAGGAATTACAAAAAAGAACAACCTTTTCCTCTGCCTGAGGGTTATAAAAGCTATCTTCCAATACTTTTCCTTAGTGTTTGCAATCAATTTCATACTCATTGTGATCAAAATCTTGGCAAGTTTGTTGCATCTTCTCATTTATATCAAAGGATGAAACATGGTTTTCATAAGTAAACCCCTACTGATCTTCATGCTGCATTTCATGAGATGTTATACATTCTTCTTGGTGTTGAAATGCATTGTTATGAAGAGCCTCTAAAATTTCTTCATCCATAAATTCAACATCATCATAACAATCCTCCAAGTACTGAATAAGACTTAAAGAATGTCTACAACAATATTTGAGCAACAATAAGTAAGGATGACATTCTTTATACATCTCATAGAATTCATCATGAAAATTAGCAAGTGAATATATTGAACCATTTTCCAAACCTTTATACCAAGACCATCCTTTTCCTTATAAAGTGGTCATAAACATCTTCATGAGACAATCTTCAGGGAAATGAATGTTAAGAGTGTGTACATGCATATGGAACCTAACCAAATGAAGAGCAACATTGTCCTTCTTTTCATCTTTGAATATTGGAAGATCATCTAACCAATCAACCTTTGGCATAGGATTTGGAAAACCAGGGATATGAGACCGATTCATAGGGGCATACCTGGCATTCATTCTTGCAATGGAACTCATCTTGAAACTTCATCGAGCTACTGATCTTCTAGCAGTGGATTCACCTTCCAATTTATTATTTGATGTGTGGAGTCGCCAAGGTAGTTTTGCAGCCTCAAAAAGATGTCTGAGCTCTTTCTACATTCAGAAGTTCAGATTCTTAATTTCAAGAATGAATAGACTTTAGGCTCTTGGTAGACGCACCAAAATGTTATTTCAAAATTAGACCCTGGAAGGCTGCTGACCAGGAAGACCTTAAGTAACTATTTCAAACCTACTTTAGGCTGAAGCTTAGCCTCCCCAACCTGAGAGGGCTCTCTCAAAGGATTAATGATTTTTGATTATGATTAAGATGGCTAACTCTTGTGAAACAAATGCATAAATGTAAGTGGTGGAAACAAAATTACAAAGTATCCATTGGGCTTATGGAGTCAAAATTGTTTCAGTATAACAATGATATCAACTGTACATAGAAGTCAGGACATCTAGAATTCAACCATTTAGAACACACCAGAAATATATAGGACAACACAATTTATAAATATGTGAAGGATATTAGAGCAAAATCAGTGATTTCTAAGTAATCACACATCTATACTACTGCAAATACTGAATAGAGGATAATACACAACATTCTGAACAGTAAATTCCTTCTGATTCCTGAGAAGTAAAGCCAAGTATTGTATTACTAAAACAGAGTCATATACATAGCACAATAGTTCCAATTTCTCTGAAATTTTCCAACCCTTTGTACATTAGATCTTCTTCTATATATAGATCTCTTTACATAACTGATATTCCTCCTCCAGCAAGAGGGGAATTCGAATTCATCCTACTATGACACCTATTGATACTTAAAACTAACTATTAAATGCAAATGACACCTAACTAGCAGTCCTAGAGACCTAATACAACTAGGAGTGTAACTCCTTATCATGATTACAACAACCTTATCTAAGAATTTAAAGCATTCTTGAAAAAGTTTCAACCTCAAGAAGTCGAATTGGATGAAGCCTCCCACGTGGTCATTTGACTGCTGAAGACAAACCCTAGAAATTAGGGAACATGTTTCCCTGTTTTTAGGTTTAGGATCCCTGAAAATGGCACATGGGACAAAGCCTTTATCTCCTCATCCATGACACACTTTTCAAAACTTAAGGATGTTTTTGTATTCCATGCTTTCTAGAACAAAATCCTCTCTTGGTTTTTTAAAACACTTCTCCAGCTATCCAGAATCTGTCCTTGAAACACACGTGTCAAACAGGAAAAATCCGTTCTCTGAATTTTGGGTTTCAAAGAAAGCTTATTATCTCCCAACTGAAAACACTTATGAAGAAATTGAGATAGGTTATTGTAGCTAGAGAGCTTATTAATATAAATCTCCTTCCGAATTCCAAAATAACTTTTCATGTTACCATAAACTGATCTTGAAAAAGACTACTAAAACTAGAATACCAAGCTTGACTTTCAGCAGTTTCGTAGCGCAAGTTTAACCATAAATTCCTCCCACCTTAGAACAAATTTGAAGAAACTGAAAGAGGTTTTTGTATTTTGGTATGTTAGGAAGAAAATTCTCTTTCAGTGTTCAAAATTGCGTTTTCAGCTGCTCAAGACCCCTTCTGGAAGTTTACTAGTAAATGCAGAAAGCAGAGTTTTTTATGCTGAAACAAGCTTTTTCAGGGATTTCGTAGCGTGCTATGAAAACTCCTAGTTCTATGATTTCGTAGCTAGTTTCAAAATTTCTCCAAAATTATGTGAGATATGACTTCTAAACACCTGGTAAGGCTTCTAGAACATGGAATGAGGCTGTCAAACATTATTTGGAAAAGAGTTATGACCTTAAAAGACTTCTAACCTTATGACCTAACCCTTAAAGCATGAAATGACCTAGAGACCCTTTAAGACCATGAATAGAAGAAGGGTTTGTAAAGAATGACACTAATTTTTATGAGATGACTCAAAACCTATAAGACTAGGACTAGAAACAAGGCAACTTTCCAAAGCTTAGAGACAAAGATTTTAGGGTGATAACAAAAGTGGTGCGAATATAGGGGGCAGGTGCGCATACAGGTTGGAATACAAAATGGGGTGAACATTTATCAGCGGTGTAGGGTGCACATGTATGGTGTGCTAACACCTAATTACATACAAATCAAAAATCCGAATTCACCACAATGATGCAGTCACTAGCTGTCTGCGACAAAGCCAACAGGAAAAAAGGGGGGAGCACTAACAACATCTGTCTGATAAGACAATACATTAGGAATCTGTGGATACCAGGAATTAGATGGGCCTATCACAGGAGGGAGGCGAAGGTGAGCTTCTCAATCGTATGACAAGAGGGAACCGAGAATTGGCGTGGTAGTAGCAAGCTTCGCAAAATCAATAAAGAATGGGCACAACTAAGAAGGAAAAACATGATGTTGGGGGAAAGAATTAGCAAAATGAAAAGTGCCGTCATAGCTTAGAGACAAAGATTTTAGGGTGATAACAAAAGTGGTGCGAATATAGGGGGCAGGTGCGCATACAGGTTGGAATACAAAATGGGGTGAACATTTATCAGCGGTGTAGGGTGCACATGTATGGTGTGCTAACACCTAATTACATACAAATCAAAAATCCGAATTCACCACAATGATGCAGTCACTAGCTGTCTGCGAATATAAAGAATGACACTAATTTTTATGAGATGACTCAAAACCTATAAGACTAGGACTAGAAACAAGGCAACTTTCCAAAGCTTAGAGACAAAGATTTTAGGGTGATAACAAAAGTGGTGCGAATATAGGGGGCAGGTGCGCATACAGGTTGGAATACAAAATGGGGTGAACATTTATCAGCGGTGTAGGGTGCACATGTATGGTGTGCTAACACCTAATTACATACAAATCAAAAATCCGAATTCACCACAATGATGCAGTCACTAGCTGTCTGCGACAAAGCCAACAGGAAAAAAGGGGGGAGCACTAACAACATCTGTCTGATAAGACAATACATTAGGAATCTGTGGATACCAGGAATTAGATGGGCCTATCACAGGAGGGAGGCGAAGGTGAGCTTCTCAATCGTAAGACAAGAGGGAACTGAGAATTGGCGTGGTAGTAGCAAGCTTCGCAAAATCAATAAAGAATGGGCACAACTAAGAAGGAAAAGCATGATGTTGGGGGAAAGAATTAGCAAAATGAAAAGTGTCGTCATAGCAGCCGGCCGCATGAATCTGCACATAAGGGAACCAGGTCTGGGCAAGTCTACCTCAGTAATAGAGCAAGCCGTGACCCTGCTATCATGGCTGCGACTGCACCAACAAAGGAGTGTACCCCAGACAGCAACACCTAAGGAGACAACGGATACAAAGGCCCTTGAAAGGTGCCCATAGCCTGGCCTAGCAGGAATGCTGAGACCTTACCCTTGGGGCGTGACCACCTGACTAGATGTGGAAAACACAGTATCAGTGCCCCGAGTAGTTGGAAGATGGTATGGGACTATAAACTAGGTTGCCGGAGGCCGACATAGAAAGAAGGTTCTGTGTAGGGCCATTCGATCAACAAGATCGCAGCTGCATCGAAGGGCCTACGCTATTACATGGGGAGGTTGGGAGGTGACCATTAACATTACTATTCGTAACAAGAAGTTCGATTTATGGCAGAAAGGAGTGGGCGGTGGGTCATTAAGACACGAGTCCTGAATTAGATACACAAAGATCTGCCGCTTAGACGATATTAATGAACTGGAAGTGGAGGGAAGGGATAGATTCAAATTCATGAACCCATGGAAAACACTGGGATATTTGAGAGTTGAACCAGTAAAGACCAGCAAATACCCAGCTACTAGACATCCCATGAGTACCATGGTGAGAACCCAAGCACAGTTCGCGGAACAGCTGTATCCAAACTAGGAGGAGCCCAATGAAGCAGCTATAACCCTCAAGGTTCCAAAGTCCCCACACACACCGCAACCCCAGAAAGACAAGCAGACGATGGGGCTAGTGAGGGTATCGCCAATATTGAGTATAGTGTCAGTAACCGAAAAGGGCAAAGCAATCACCACCAAACTCGAGGAGGATGAAGAAGATTTGAAAGCCCTGATCGCTCAGATTGAAGAACAAGATGAGGAAGAAGAGGATGCGTTCCAAATACCTTCACTACCCCCATATGTCTCTCCATGGAATGGGATGACTAAGATGCTAAAGGACCTGGACGCTATAAAGAGTACGCTCTAGACCCCGCTTCATCCAGATGAGATAAGGTTTGATGGGTTTTTGCTGGGCCGAGTACCGAGTATCGTGTTCGAATATTGGGATCTTGCGGACAACAAAAAGTTCCCCCAATTGGCTGCAGAAGTGGTTAATGGGTGTGGAAATGGCGGGATTACTTAATCTGAGGTCGATACCTCACTATCATTGTGCGAACATCACCATTTTTGTTACCCGACAGTTACTCTGTCTGGTACATGATGGGTATCTTTGGTTAGAAGAGATGATTCCAATCATAGCTGATTTTTTAGACTGGATTACTCACCTACCTATTAAAGGGAACGACCCCACAGACATAGCCAGAACAAGTAGCGATCTGGGTCTTGCAAAAGCAATGAGGGCTAAATATAAGCTAGAAAAATGAAAGCGTGGGAATGTAATAGTAAGCATCAAGGACCAAGGGGTGCGAGTCGCCACCTAGCTACTAGCCAGTAAACTCATGAGGAAATGCTGCACATATGAGGTGCTAGCCCTTGTCATTGCGATTGCGGAGCAGTGTGTAGAAGGACTTGAGTTCAACTGGGTGCAATTCTTATGCGATGAATTTTTGAAAAATTCAAGGAAGCATAGGAAAAAGGTAAGACTTTCCATTATGCATGGTTGCTACTATCAATCCTTCTGGTTGCAGGAGAACTGCCTCCAGGTAGCTAGTTTCCTAGCATTGAGCACAACCTACCTAAAATAGTGTGGTATACCTCGCTCTGGGATACAAAGGACGCCATGAGGGTTAAGGATATCAAGGTATTTTGGATATTCATGGAAGCGAGTATCCGAACATGGATCTCTCGTAGACCACGGATGTCCCCAATGGTCTACAACAATTTGCAAAGCAAGGCTAAGTTCAAAGCAGACATGCACAACCTATATATCTGGGTGCGGAAGGATCCGAAGCGAACGTGGGTCAAGCTTCCATTCATTACAATAGACGATGCAATTTACGAGGTATTGGTAGCATGGCTTTCAGAATGGCGCACCCCAAATATGGCCACATTAGAAAGGATGGCAGCACAGCAGTGAAAGAAGGAAATCCATCTATGACTCACTAAATTGGCAGAAAGGACATGTTAGGGACAAAAGGCTACTTCATAGTAGGAGGCGACCTAGGAAGTAATTGCTGAGGAAATCATGAAAGATCAGGAAATGTTCTTGGAATAGGACATGTAGAAGGAATTAGAAACACAGGAATGCACAAACTTCACCACAAAATTTGCCCAAGGCAAAAGGTCGTGCAGTAAGGAATCGCCACATGCACGTAAAAAGTCAAAAACAATAAAGGCTTTGGAGAAAGAATTTCTTGACAGCAGTGAACCGGCACACAAAGTTGCTACTGGTGCATTGGAGGAGCTGATGATAGAGCAAACAACTATGTTGGGGGAGCTCAGAGCGCAGCTACAGGCATTATAGTTGTGACCCTCGAGAGGGATGATATCAAACCTAGAAAATGATACAGCCACAACCAAGAAGATGGTATGTAGTCACACAATGAACACTTTAGTGTTGCTGACAGGTGCTATCTTAACCAAAGCCGAGGGTGACATGCGAAGTTGGGGGTTGAATTTGACCGCCCTGCCTTGAGAAACCCTCTACCAACTACAGGATGGGGTAACCGCTGAGCTGTGTTCCAAGGAAGGCCGTGCCCTCCAAATATTAATGGAGCATAAGGAAAATCTAGAGTAGGTCAACCTACAGTGTGATGACTTGGTCGCCCACAACCAGGAAGTGGAACAGTGCATGGCGGTGGCTTGTAGAAAGGTACCAGAATTGGCTGTCCCAACAGAACTTCCAATAACTGATAAGATTCATTACATGGCTGCCAGATTCTGTATGGCCCAAGAGGAGCCTATGAAAGCTCAGTGGGAATTAAATTTGCAAATTGTAGAGCTACGACTAAAGGCGTAACCACCCACACCCCCAGAAGTTCGAGAGTAGCACCGCAGTGAAATTCAAGAAGGATTGGAAGTCATAAAGTGTGTGGTCCAATATTGCTCGAGATTGTTGGATCAGTCCCTCCTTAGGCTCACATCGCTACAGGACGACCCAAAGCTACAACAGGTAGAAATGGAAGTGCGGGAGTTACAGCAGGCGTATGAAAAAGTTCGGGGGATTGTGCAAATGGTCACCATCACATAGCGACTGGCCAAAATGAGGGAGGCCGAGGTCCTCAAGGCACAAGTTGACGTTGCTCGGCAAAAGGAAGCAGTGCTTAAAGAATTCATCTAGCCTTGGCTTGATGAGGCATTCGTGGTATCCACCAACATCGGGGAAAGTTAGCACACATGCAAACAGTATCTAAACCCAGGCAAGCAATGGAATCAGATACTGATGCATTGGTGGCTCGCGTAGAATGGGTAAAGCAGATGGTGGATGATTTTGTTGTGAGGGTAAGTGAAGCACAGAAGTTGTTGAATGACCTGCACGTGAAGATTGCCACACCATCCGAGTGACTCGAGATGAGTCATGTTGATTATGTTGGGGGCCTGTTGGGTAGCAAAGGCCTTGCGTAAGGGTTTTGGGGCTCAAAGGCTGCAATTTTGGGTAAAATTATGGTAAAGACTCTGCGAAGTACGCAGAGCACAAATTGTAATGAGTCAAGTCAAAGGGTTATCCGCCCAAAAATAATGTAAGAAAATAGAAAGTGAGTCGGCCTACCCATGGTCCACGAACCATGGAAATGTATAAATAGAGCAAGGTTCTATGGCCAGAAGTCAGTTTTTGAGTTTTGGATCTTGAATGTAATGGGTTTATGAGGATAATATTCTCTTAGCGTCTGTAATTCCGAGTCAAGGGTGTTGGTAGATAGAGAGAGGCTTTGCAGTTGTGTGTGTAGAGGCCTGGTAGAGTCTGCAGCTGTGTGTGTGGACCTCTACAGTTGAGTGCACAAGACAGATCTGGTGGTATTAACGGAAGATATTAATAAAGACAAGTTGTTTCTGAAATATTGCAAATGCATTGTATTCTGGTTTATACATCTATTATATGATTTTATGTCTTTAAAGAATTATGATTGTGCACATTGGGTTTTATTGCTAAATGTTTTATTAAAGACTATAACAAGAAGGTTAGATCTGTAACAATTTCATTAATAAGAAAGCACACCTGCACGGATCTACGCAAAAGTATGATGGCGGTAGAGAGTGGTGCGAGGCTGAATAATGGTTCGCAACCCCTCTAGACCACATCAAGACATCCCAATGGTGCGGAAACCTGGTTCCAGCACCCTCCCCTGCTACCTTGGGTGAGACCTTAGTCCGCGCTCTGTGTACTATTACCGAAAGGGCCATAGCTATGGGATTTGTTTGGCTAACAACTCTTCTGAACCTGGGTTAGCGCCTAATAAGCCAACACATTTGTAGATTAGAATAGGGTGAAATGTTGGGTGAAGAGGATAATGGGAGATCAGCGGAAGATCTCATGAACTATTGGCATAGTTCAAAACAATTAGGGGATATGTTGACAAGGGAAGTAGATGAGGCAATGGAGCCTTGTGACTTTTATTCTCATAGTTTGTGTATGTTTGTAAGATATGTAGAGGATGATGGACAGTCTGGTGAAACTGTCACAAACAAGAATGAAGCTCTTGAGGTGAAGTATGATGGAGGATGCCTTTTAGAGGAATAAGGTGTTGATTTATTGCAGCGGAAAGAGTTCAGAGATGAAGTTCTGTTTGGGGTAAGATAGTCAGATGAAGTTGATATAGACCAAAAGTCTAATGAAAATGCCATAGTGGTATTACAAGAAGGTAAGCAAATGAATTTGTCTGGTGAAATTGATTAAATAACTTTGCAATATGATAGTCCAGACAATATGATAACTCAGGAGGATTGCTAGAAAAAGAATGAAGCTGAGGATGGAAGTTGTGATGAACTGTTGCAGAAATTTGACGTGGAATTGGAATTCTTCGAAAGAGTACTCAAGGAACCTGAAGGAGAAATAAAGCTTTCAGAACCTGATAATGAAAGGGATATGGTTACTATGCATGATAAGGATGAAATGTCTCTAACATTTATAGAGTTAAGTAAATGTTTAGACTCTTCAGTTAATGATGTGACTGCAGGTATGGAAGAGAACATTAATAAATATGATGTTGAAATCAGAGAAATTGAGCAGAGATTATTTGAAGGTGAAATGGGAGATTAGGAACAACAAGGAAGTTATGTCCTCAAAGACATGAAGGAGACAAAAGAATTAATCCAGTAAGATAAAGATGGAAGGAACTAGGAATTTAAAAGAGATGATCAACAACATGAGAATGAATTTGAGGAAGGCATTAGATTGCAGAAGTATAGCAATTGGCAGTAGAATGAAGAACAAGAGATTAGTCTGGTAGTACAAAGAAAGACAAGTGAAGACCGAAGATACAGATTGAGAATGAAGAAAAGAGTCAAGTGGAAGCTATTGCAATAGAGGTGGAATGGCAAGTTGATGAACGAGTTTAGGGAACTTGAACAAATTCATATTGATTTGTTAGAGAAGGAGAGACTTAAAGGAATGGAATCACAAAAAGAAGGATCTGCTGAAATCCAAAAGATCTATGATGAAATATTAGTGCTTGGAGCATCAAAAGAGGATGAAAGTTATTCTATTTTGAAAACTAAAAGTTGTTGTGTGTTTGCAGGTCATGTAAACTTGAGGGAAAACAAGTAGTTTTTGGAAACAGTTATATTAATAGGTGAAGAGATGACTACTCACAGTCATATGTGGAATAAGGAGAGAAGTTACAGTCAAGTGAAGGAAGATGTCCAGTAAGATGACAATCAAAGGATAAGTCAAAAGGAGGATGGAAAAGGAATTATTGAGATCAAAGGAATGTTTGGAAAGGAAGAGATCCATTCATATGAATGTGGAACAAAGAGTTTTCTCAGGGAAACTGATGGAGCTAATACAAACCAAATGGAGAATCTTATGAAGACCTTGGTGTTTCATAGTTTTGAAGATAATATTTTGTGTGTAAATAAAGGATACACTGAAGTAAGGAAACTGTTTAATGTTGTCATAAGGGAAAGGAAAAGTAAAGATATGATTTTTCAAAAGTTAGAAGAAGGAAATTCACATAATCTTGAGATTTAGAGGGAAGAGCAGTTGTTAAACATAGTTGTAGTGAATTATGCAGATATTAGACAACTATTGAGGACTAAAGCCAAAGGAGAATAGCTACTGAAGGTTGATATAGAAGACTTTGTAGATATTAAACAGTTATTGAATATTATTGACCTTGAAGAAAGCCAGAGTAAAGAAGGACTATATGGAAAAGAAGTTGTCAGAAATGTTGGCATAATGAGGAAACAGGGTAAAGCATTTGTGTTTAATGGATTGATTGATTCTGGTGAAGATTTGTATGCAGGAACAAGGCATTGTGAAGTCATTTTGAAACAAGGATTTGGTTCTGAAGATCGGATTGAAGTAAGGATAAAATCTAAATGTCTCAGAAAGATGGAATGTTGTTGAACTTACAGAATGGAATTGTTGAGCTAGAGATGAGTTCAAGAGATGATAGTAACAGGAATACTATTGTACAACAAAGAGTTATTGACGAAGAAGAGGTTGAAGATGACACTTCAGAAGTAGACAAGTATGATGCCATGATCCTTAAGGGTGCAGATTTTAAGTTACTAGAAGAAAGAGTATTCCAAGTATCTAAGCAAGCAGGAAGAATTCTTAGTTTTCAAGAAATTTGTGGAATTGCAGGTATACTGGAAGTTGAAGTAAGAAGTGATGAAGCCATGAATGAGGAACTAGAAGAAGGAACTAGAATTATTGTAGAGGATCAATGGAGAAGGCTTTTGTACATTTCAGAAATGTATATGGAACAATATTGGCATAGGGATTATGATGTTCTTATTCAAGAACACATCCAGTTGCAGGAGAATAGTATTCATCATCTGAGAAGCGAAGTGAACAAAGAAATTGATGAGTTATGAAGACTCATGTAACAACATTCCAATAGAATAAATAGAGGACAAAATAAGGAAGATTGGTTGGAAGGAATGATACAGGTGAAGGTAATGGTAAAGTGAAAATTAAGGGTGGGAAATCTGGCATAAATTGTCATGAGGAGCATAAAGCAGTAAGATATATGAAAAAGAAAGTAGCAGACAGTGAGAGCATAGCTAATGGGACAATACAACACAAATTATGGAGACCTGAAGGACAACCAACAATAGTAGTAACCAAGGACAGACTACTGAACAAAGTATGGGATCCAGGAGGACACAAATCAAAAGCACATGATCAAGAAATCATGATTATTTTTAACCTTGGGAGTCTGATGTAGGAGCATCTAGACCTAGCCAACAATGTGATGGTGTGGTCACATGTTGTGGCTAACGAGAGTTCGGAGGAAGAATCGGTTATGTAATTTTATTTAATTTCAATTTATGTAAGTAATTATATTGTTAGAAATACTAAGGAAAAGAGAGAATAGGTGGCAAGTTGATCCTCTCTGCATGGAGATCAATCTCAGTAGTTTAGTTTTTTCAGATTAGGATAGGATTTGATTTCTAAAAATATTGTGAATTCCTTCATTTGTGGAAGGAGATGGTTAGCTTAGGCATATATGTATTTTCCTGTCTTTTCTGGAAAAGGATTCGAGAGACAGAGAGAGAGGATTCATGAGGGAATTGTAAGCCTATAGCTAGATTAGGAATAGAGGCCACTAATTGAAGAATTAGGCCAAAAAGGAAGGATTCAGGAGTGAAAAATAGTGTGTGGGTTGAATTGAAACAAAGGTCTTTTAATTTGTGTAATCGGCCAAGGCGAGACTCAGTGATCGTTTTATATTGAATGAATGAAATTTATGTGTTTATGATTGATTATCGGGTCTGCAGAAACCCTTGTATGCTTTCAGATTCTTTGCATTCAGGTCGGGTGATTATTCCTTAGTTTTGTTGTGTTTAAATGCCTAAACGTATGTTTGATAGAAGTCGGGGCCTTTCTTTTAAATATCATTGTTTGAGGTGTGCCAGTGAGTCCTTTTACATAGTTTTGGTCCTACAAGAGAAAAACCCATTTTACACTAAAAATGAGCGCAAAACATAGTTGGATTTGGAATCTGGACTTGAACCATTTATAGACGAGGAACTATACTTTATCGGGTCTGAAAGACTGATCGGATCGGCACTTTGAAGCGGAAGGAGTCTGGCTTGGAGGATTGTGACTATGCAATATGTGATTAAATCATAGCCATCAGATCGCGATCAACCATGGCTGTTCGATCGCGGAAGCAATTTTCTAAGAGTGTATGGTATTTCGGGTGGCAGAAGGACTATAAGTGGTATTGAATGACAGTCGCTTGATCCCATTCACCATTCGCCACATAGCACAAGGTGAACAGGGAAACTACTTTATCGGGCAATTAATCCTTGTATAAATTGTCTACCTAAAATAAAATGTGGGCCATCAGATCCGCTACGCACAAATCGACGGTGTAGAATTGGTGACAGTTTAAATATTTGAGTCGGTGCGGACCGTTGGATCAAAGATGTATTGAACGATGGAGATTAGCCGATCGGGAATCAATAATCAGAGAGCGCAATACAAAGGCGATATTCCAAAGGACAGATCCACCGATATACATTAACACGGATGTATAAAATTTGAGTTCTGGTTAAAGTGTTTAGAGCGGGGTTTTGTTTGATTTCCCCATGTTTCTGTGTATTCATATATTTCCGTTAAAAAGTGTTGATCAGGGTTTTAAGGCCAAAAGTGGAATAAAACACTTATGATAGTGTTTTGGAGTCCCAATAAGTTTAATTGGTCCTGGCTTAAAGCAAAAGAATATGAAAGTGCTTCAGATATATATATATATATATGTGGCATGAAGTATTTGAAGGTTTATCACGGTGAAATAATATCAATAAGGAGTTAGGGTGTGGCAACCATATGGTTGCGTCACAAGTATTTTCTCATGTTTTTGTTATCTTTCTTAAGTTTTTTCCACAATATTTGATGTATTTCTGAACCTGAATGCTATAACTGGGACAATATCTCAGAATTTGTTTAATTACACTCTGTTTTAACAGTTAGGCATATAAATGTTTTCAATTGATATCTAAGTTAAGGAATTCTTAATTTCTCCTTAGTTTAGATTGTCTCTTTATAATCTATAGCAAAGGATTCTTAATTTCCCTTTGTTTTTGATTACCCTATGCTCCTCGTTTAAGTCCCGATTTGAAAATTCTTGATTGCTCTCTCACCTTGATTCAAACCATTTCACCCCTATGGCCCTAAGACCTGTACTCTGCTATCTTGGCCTTTGAACATTCCCTTTAGTGTTTTGATCCAGTTCTACTTCCCTTCTGTTGACTCCATAGCCCAATGGTCTAAAGACACCATTCTATCCATCTGTTTCAAGGACCCCACCACCCAATCTTGAATACAAATCAAAAAGACCTAGAACACTCATAACTAGCCTGAAATAACAACAAACAAAGCTAAATCATATAGAGAGAGCCCTCTCTGAGATTAGGTTGGCTAGAGCCTATGCCCAAAAGTTGGTTTGTGGTTACCTCAGTGATTTCTTTCTTTAACGTTGCGAAAATACTGAGTGATAACATAGTGGCGACCATACTGGGGAAGACTAACATTTTCTTCAGAAATATTTTATAGGTTCAGATCTGATCTATGATGGTGGACAATGATCAGACACATAAAGTTTAAAATCATCCACCTGGTGACTCCAAATCAATTTCACAATGAAGACTTCACTGGAGGAATGAACCTGAAAGAATAATATGAAAAGATCAAGCTTTTAACTTGGATTGTTATCCAAGGCATTATGTTCTTTCTTATCAATAAATTTTTTCAATGTATATTGTATTTTAGAGAAGATTTTAGATTAATTTTAGATTATTTCCCTTTGAAAATTATAGATATAAAGTCTCCTTACACATTTGAGCAGCATTCTTCTAATTCTTATGAAGATCATTTTCCAATTGAGGAGCATCAAACAATCAAGACTAATCATAAAATCCATGTAGATATTCCTGTACCTTATAAAGTTCCTGATAGATATAAGCCACTCATCTTACCTCCTACACTCCATGCTTTCCCTAACAAATATTACAAGTATCTCCCTAGGTTTGATGGAGAGAATGGTATCACTGACCAAAAACATATTCAAGGTTTTGAGAATTATCTGGACTTATTTGAAATTGATTAAGATGATTTTATTATCAGGCTTTTTTCTCTTTATTTGCAAAGTAAGGTAAGGAGTTGGTTCAAGAATTTACCTATTTGTTATAGACATTTTTGTGCCTTACAGCTATAAGCATGAAATGTCCATAATTCAAGGGATCCAAAGTCCCTAAAGATGTTGTTACAAATCCTAAAGGAACAAGGTCAACCAATGACAGCTTCTCCCAGAAGTTCATCACCAAAAGCAACTCAAAAACAGTCAATTCAGGATCAATTCAGAAGCTCTTCTAGCTACCTGCACTGTAGTGCACCCTAGTACACTAGCTGGGTGTGTTGCAACGCACCTAAAAGCACTACCAGGGTGCGCTGAGTGGGAAATTACAAATGGAAAACTCATTCAACGAGGTGGAAAGACCCTGGAAGCTTCCAAAATCTTCTCCAATGACACTTGCCTCATTGAATTTGACTAGTGATGAGTAAGAGGCTCTCAACCTCCAAGTGGAAGCAAGAACTGACAGAGAGAAGCCACAAGTCAAAACATAAGCTGACTTATCCTCTCTGCTTACATCTATATATGGATCTCTCACCCAGAGGTTCAGGAGGCTGGATTTTTGTACTTTGCAGAGAATTACTGTTGGTTTGAGATTGAGATTAGTACATTAGGTGATTTATGCTTTGTTGGAGGAGAGGAAGGGATTCCTTTGCTGGGAGGTAGATGCTGGATCGGAACTCACTTGGTTGTATCTCCTCTTGGACTTTCTTATTCTATCAATAAACTATTTGAGTTTCTCCTACATGCTATGTACCAATGATGTTTTGTTATGCTTACATGTTTAGCTTAATCTGATCTTGAGCTTTTTATGAATGTATATCTATATCTTCGTGTAGTTTCTCTCTCTTGTGATCTTGCAGGAATTCAGTGAAGCTGGGCCGGTGAAGGAGCAAGGAGCTGGGAGCTACTAAAGAGAGGAGTGATTTGGATCAACAAACTAGCGGAAGACACAGGTTAGTTACATCCTTCCTCTTCATTTACATTTCATAAAGAAGAATACTCAATTAGTTTACCTTGTTTGTTGCTAAGGCACTATCAAACCTTAGAGTGGGATAGGGGCATTCCGAATTGGATACTTTTCCCAACAACAAATTGGCGACTCCGCTGGGGAACGTATCTTGTTAGTTTATTTGTGTTTCTATTGTTGTTCTTCTCATAAACTCAGGAGTGCCGAATCGAAATGCATTTGCCATTTTCAAATGCAAAGTAGAGATCTGCCACTCTAGTCCACTCACTGGGCCTATTTTTGTGATCTGAACAACTGATCCACAAGTGCTCTAACAACCCTTTGTGATAGATCTTAGTCCTCCTTTAAATCATCCTCCTAATTGTACCTAATTGATAGCTTTTATTCGGCCAAAAACTGTAGATTAAACTGCAAACCGTGACCCAGAACCCAGAGACAATTCTCGTTTCTGTTTCAGCACAGACTCTGTGAAGAGGTTCTGCATTTCAACGCAGGTCCCGTGAAGGATACCTGCGCTGAAGTTCAGTCTCTCTGTGTTGAGGGTGCGTTGATCAGCCCTTGCCTTGTGCAGCTGTGGTTCCCTGCTTCCTTTTGCTCAGTTTTGTCTCTGTTTTTGGAGCCTGTTATCAGTGTGTGTACCTATCTGAAACCCCTTTTCTTTGCCTCAATTCTGCCTCAATTTTATAAAGAAACTATATTTGTTCTTTGTGTATTTGTAACCTCATTTGCAGTTTCCCATTATAAAAGTAAACTAGTCATATTGTCGCCCTTAGATCTAGACCTGTCGTAAGTGTCGTTTTGATCTTCGGAGTGAGTTTGTTTGTTGTTCACAGTTGATTATGCTTTTACTTTTGTCTTTTGGTTTGAATTTATGCATTTCTAGTGTCGAAACAAGTGTTTACTTCAAAATCATAAAGTGTCGTAATCGTCTTTTTGTTTTCAAAAAGAAACTTGTTTATGTTTTCACTTGAAATCGAATTCAAATTTGTACAACAGCTTTCTTTTTAGGCATCAATATTAAGAAAGCGAAAACAAATACATGCATATGTGCATTTGCATTTTGATAGTTTGCATGCTTTGATTTAGGAAAAGTGCATTTACAGTGTGCTCTATGCTCTTTGAGAAAATATTGTGTCTTTCGTTTCCCCTTGTAGCTAGGATTTTCATTGTTGAAAAGATATAAAAGCTTGTTTATCATCTTTAGACTGCATTTAGGAATTGTATCATACATCTCATGGTGATCCAAAAAGGCAAACTTCTAAGAAAGATCAACCTAAAATAAATTGAATGAACTTAACAACGCTTTGTAACTTAACGCACAACATAGAGGACTAGGCTAGAGACGTGTTCCGGCGTCGTAAAACCTGGTGACTATCAATCTCGCTGATGGTTGGGTGATTCCTCCTGAGAGACGATAAGCGCCAGTACGGATTGTGCTCCCACGTACCGTCGAGTATATATTGGGAGACCCCTATAGGAATAAAACCTTTATCCATAGGAAGCTGTGTCGGCCGCCCTACTGATCGCAATGCACTGAACACAACATTCGGGAAGATGGACCACCCGTACCTTAAAAAGTATTCTGCGGTTTTGCGAAAAGTTTGGCACACCCTCTACCTAGAACTCCAGAGTAGTTCATTTTGGCCTTTTTCAGACTCTATAATGGAAAAATTCCATCCGAGCATTTGTCACTTCGGGCTCGTTAAAACATCGAAGGCGACTAGAGTCATATTTTTCTTTTTCTCGACTATTTAAAACTGAAAAAGCAAGTTGTGTCTAAAGCGTCTAAAATTCATTTAATTCGGAAACATTTTTCCCCTTTTTTGTATTTTGGTTGATAGAGTAATCCGTAATCGTGGAAGAAAGTCAATTGAAACCCCGTCGTTCACGGAGGCTTAAGAGTCAACCGTCTTTGTCTTCGGAATTGAAAACAGTACGGACAAAGCAGACTCGTTTAACCAGTTCGAAATCTCCTATCAAAGTTAGAACAAGTGTTTCAACAACATCTGAGATTCCGGTTACTCCAAACATTTCTGGAAACCCTACCTCTACAGAAGAAGTTCAACAGCCAGAGAGGGACAGTGATACTGATCCTAGTCTGAGAGCAAACATTTGTGTTACTGAACCAGTTCCATCTGTAACCGGTTCAGAGAGTCTTGTTCCTCAAACATCTATCGCTGTTGATTCAACCCCTTCTTCGGCACCAGAAATATTTTACAGACCTGACGGTCTTCCCCTTCCACCTGGTTTGATTGCGATAGAGGAAATTGTAGAAGATCCGCAAGCAAGTACTCCAACACATTTTGGAGTCGGGGTCACTCTATTTCCCTTGACATCAGAAGTTAGTCTACCACCAGTGGAAGTTCCTATAGAATCGCTAGGTAATATTTTGGATAGACTTAAAATGTCTGAACAACCATCAACATCTAGGACTGTGTCAACTGACATAGCGATAGACAAACTCCCTGTTGTCACTCCGACAATGTTTGCCGGCATACCATCTGTCCCGACTAGCTCACAACCGCTAGAAGGAGTCCATCCAGGGACTATTTCGATAGTGTGGTCCGTTCCTGTTTGTTCCTCCGGAATAATATCCGGCAACTCTTATGTTGAGACTCGACAAATTGATCCATTCGAAGGTCAATTTGGGCAATCCAGTCCCCAAGGGCAAACAATACCCTTGAGTTCCGGGTTACCACCGTATGGGGGGCAGTATGCCCTTTCATTACCCCCTCCGGGAGGATATCCATACGAGAGTTCTCAACAGTATTCAGGTTATACTGGAGTTACGTCAAGTGGTTGGGTACCTATACTACCCCAACAACCAAGAGTTGTGTATTCTATGCAACAATGTGTACCTATGTCGAACATCCCGACAACACCAGCTATTGTAACAGTGTCACAAGTTCAAACGCTGCCTGTTGTATGTCAACCTCAGATTTCTCAGGTTGTAGTGCAACAACCCATTGACCCTGTGACTCAACCACAATCGCCAACTGGTGGGACGACACAGGTCCAAACGGGTACAATTACCCCGCATCTTGGTCCAACGGTTAGTATAGCGCAACAGAGCATGGCTTCACAACCGTGGCTGGTGCAATACCAACAACCACAATTCCAACAAGTGTACCAAGGTTCTGAGCAGTAGATATTTGCGAATAGTGGACAACCGTACATTCAAAACGGTCAAAATCAACCACTTTACGGTGGTCATGTCCACCAACCGTATCAGTCATACCAGCATCAATTACATTATGCTGGTATGCAAAGGCCAACTGCTCAGGCAATTCCATCGTATCTTGGGTATGCTTCACCTAACCTGAATCAACAGTTACCATTCGTGGCAACTTTAGAGTTACCCGATTTACACTGGTTAACAAACGATCCAATTGCTTACGCCCCTTGGTGGCCAGCGATTCCTCACAAACTTCCTTCAGATATTCCTAAATTTAATGGAAATCCAGGTGAGGACCCATCGAATCACGTGATGACATTTCATCTATGGTGTTCATCAAACACCCTAAATGATGATTCGATAAGGCTTCGCCTTTTTCAGAGGATGTTAATGGGTCCAGCGGCAAAATGGTATATTGAATTGCCTAGAGCTTCGTTTGACAATTTCAGCACCTTATCCACGACTTTCTTAACCCATTTTCAATTACCGATAAGGTATGAAACGGGAACGGAAATCTTAACCAACTTCAAACAGACAATGGCCACTCACATATCTGATCATATACATGAGTGGCGACGTCGTCGTAGGATGGTAAAAACATACGTTCCTGATCAGCTATTAGCTGAATGGTTTATCAAGTCGTTACTTCCTGCCATAACAGAAGATGTGGCGAAGGGGGGAGTCGTAACGGAAGATCAAGTTATCGCTCGTGCACAATATCTAGACTTGGTCTATACTCAGTCTGGCACGCTCTACGACAAAATACCCGACGCCCCTAGACCGAAATTCTCAATTCCTCCTCCTCCTAGATCAAACAATGACTCTCACGCCGGCGATGGCGTGATTGGCACGACAAACGCGAAATCAACAAAGGCTGTCTCCAAGAAAGCCCGTAAGATTTCAGATCAAAATGCAAAAGACGAAATTCTTGCTTCGGAAGTAAATGTCGTATCAGCAGATAAGGGCAAAGAAACCAAACAACCAGGAAGCAAGAAGAAGCAAAGCAAAGGGAAGAAGAAGAAACAGGGTGAGTCATCTCCTGAAAAAACTTCTTCAAACCCTCCTGGAAATAGGAAACCACCCTCAACGGGATGTCACATATGTGATGAGGATCATTGGACCTCACAATGTCCATACAAAGCTGAGCTTAAAAGATTCTTTAAGAGTTCGCAAACCTCAGCTGTGTTAACTGATCCGTTTCCAAATCCAGGCACAAATCTGGTTGATAGTGTAAATGCTTCCCTGTCGCAAGTGCTAATGTTGTCGATTTCGAAGCAACAAAATGATGCTTTGATTTCGACAAGAAACAAAGATTACGGGAATCCGCAGCTGTCGAACGACAAAGGTAAAGATCAACCGAGTAGTTCAACAACAACTTCGACAGAAGTTGTACCACTCATCATTCCTGAATTAACAATAAAACCGCCAAAGGGAGTAGTACACAAATCGACATTTAATCCTCACGCCAGAGCAGCGCAGCATTATAACATAGTGGAAGATTTGGCCCAATCGCCATCCGCTATGTCGACTCTTGAAGTACTACAAAATTTCCCATCCCAAAGGCAGGCTTTGTTATTAGCCATTGGTGGGGTTGATCCTAAGGATTCCAGTCTTGTATCCTTCGACCACAAAGGATACGATCCTCAGTTACCAGCTTAACTAGCTTTCCTTATTCAAGTGAAAGCCCTCAAAAAAACTGTTCATCGAACAATTATTGATGAGGGGGCATCTACATGTATTATGTCGATGAGTTGCTGGAAAACTTTAGGATCTCCAACCTTGTCACAATCTTCGACGACATTAAAAGCATTCGACGGAAGGACATATACCCCATATGGAATCCTAAATAACTTGAAAGTTGAACTAGAGGGAAAAACAGTAGAAATAGATGTTAAAGTCATCGATGGGAATCTTGATTACAACATCCTTCGAGGAAGACCATGGATATATGCCATGGCAGCTATTGTGTCGACCTACTTCAGGAGGATTGCA
The DNA here is from genome assembly GCA_031772625.1 of Pinus tabuliformis. Classification (NCBI taxonomy): domain Eukaryota; kingdom Viridiplantae; phylum Streptophyta; class Pinopsida; order Pinales; family Pinaceae; genus Pinus; species Pinus tabuliformis. Next base: position 253,738,769 of record CM062819.1, on the reverse strand, counting down.
TTTCCCTTTCAAGGGAGAATTACAATCGTCAACCAACAAACATTTCTCCCCAACAGTTCACAAGTTACGGGAAGAATTCCAATGATCCATGGAAGAAATCATTCACTTCAAAATATTGGAGTAGTCATCCTAAAAGACCCTACCTTAATGGGTACGTTTTCCCTACCGCCTCCGAGTAATCTGGCGGAAGTGGCCACAGTGGAAACCTACAATATGAAATCTTCTGTATCCAATGGATTCAGAAGATTCCTAAACATTTTGTCAGCATGGATCATCGCCCTAATAGAAATATTGTAGCAATCAATTTTCTTGGCCAAGGGGGAAAACCAAAATCAACACTTATCGAGTGTTTGGATAGATAGGTCTAAGGAATGTGGCACCTCTTCAAATCCTTCGTCACTTGTACATTCTACAAATGAAGGAATCATTCAATCAATGGTAATTGACGGGGCGCCATGGAATGATTCCCACCATCGTTCCCTTCTCCCGGATTGTGGAGAAGATACTAAAGATGACCTTTATCATCCTTTAGTTTTCGATTTTTTATCAAATACTGTAAATACAGTGGGCTCCAAGGATGGTTCTTATCTCGTGTCGACCTCGTTAAAAAATGAAACAAGGATTCATGAGGATAGTTCGTTTACTATGTCAACCTCATTAAAAAAAAGAAACAAATCCCCTTTCCAAATCTCAAAGGTAAAACTTCATTCCAACCACCAAGTTGAATGTAATGAAGCTTGGGGGGCATGCACCTCGATTTGCGTTACTATGCTGGGGGCATGCAAACTTATCGAGCAGTTTTAGCGCATAGTTCATGCTCGTTAAAAAATAAACATAAAATCGAGCAAGTGTTTCAACCCGCGTTTAAGCTCGTTAAAAAATGAACTATCCTCCAGTAAATAACCACTGTGAATGTAACATTATCAGCCATTAAAGCCTTGGTCGTGTTTGCACCATCACCTCCACTTTTCCATTGGCCGATCATTCACCTCCATTTGATTGTTTACCCATTTTGAGGAACAACTGCGAAGAGTAATTTCACTAGCCATCCTTGTGACACTGCCGTGATTGGAAAATTCCAACCCTTACCTGGAATCAGTTGCTACCCGTTTATCACTCGTTCCTCAAAAGATGAGTCTTCTTTAAGCTCTTTTCATCTGACTCGTAAAATATGAAAAGATTGTCGAGTTTTGGCCTTCCAGCTCGTTAAAGCGACTGGAAGCGCTATCCCTCCTCTAGATTTTAATCTTTTTGGACCTGAGGGATTATTGCATAAAAAGATCGAGCACTTGTTTTGTTCGGCTCGTTAAAACTATCAAAAATTCATCCCTTCTGTATTGTTTTATAATTTTTCGGACTTAAGGGATTAGATGATGAAAAAGGACTTTTGGAGTTAACTTTATGTACCTTTTCAGACTCTCTAAAAATGAAAAGGACCGAGTTATCTTTGTTGTTAGACTCGTTAAAAAACATTAATAGCAACAAACTTGTCTTTAGACGAGAACGAGTTTCATTATCGCTAGGCTCGTTAAAACATAGCGATGGGTTTTCCCGAAGGGAAAATTATAGAACAAGCATATGTTATCCTCCTCAAGCTTGACAAAAATAAAGAGGTACTGGTCAGCAATGGCTGGGGAAAAATTGGGAAGAAACTCAAAGAACTTTATTGGTAGCAAGTCACTCTTGAACATGACACTTCCACTCTGTGCCTGAGTCGGGTTGGGTTGTTTCATTCGCCGGTCACATCACCATGGTCTCGCCATACCATCCACCTTTGGGGTAAATGCTACCGATCCATCACACAAGTGTCGCCGATATGTTCAAGAGAAGTCATCCAGAGAAGTCAACCGTGTCCCATCCACTACCATACATTATCCTTCATTCTTTCATGACCGCCACCCTGAACCATATATCATCAGATCGTTTTCACCTCCATCAAAATCATTTGCTCCGTTCTGTGTCACTGATGTGGGATACATTAAGTCCCTCCTTTGACATATCTCTTCTTGTCGACATCAGCTCATTATCCAAGAATTCGATCTAGGAACACACCCTTCAGTATATTGAAACTTGCATGCCTCAATGGCAAGTTTCTCACTTCCGGCGATAGGTATACATCAATGACCTTCGACCGAAAGATTTTGCGTGGTGTTCGATGCCAAGTCCTTTATTCACACCACGTGAATTGTACTGCAGTACCTTGAGGGTCATTATCATTATCGATGATTCCTCTCGCGCTTGTTAACGGTTTACATCATTGACTGGTAATCAAGCGATGTCTTTCCATGTTCGACTTCAGAACATTCCTCACATGGATCGACTTGTACTTAGAGTAAAGATCAGACGAGATTGAAGACCCAGGATCTAGTTTCATCCATCCAGGCTGCGATATATATTCAGGAAAAATAAAGACATTGACATGTACAGCATTGCAGCACAGATAATCATCCTACCAAAAGGATGATGATTTCATCAAAATCATCAGTCTACCATTAGATGATTGTTTGTCCTATGTACAAAAAAATGAATTTATAAAGCTGAGCATGGGAATGCCCGCCTCAACTAGATCATGAAAACAGTATGAAAAATAATGTATTGTATTGTATCTTATTACAGGTCTCCTCCCAGCATTGAAAGAACTTCGGATCCTCCTAATAAAGCATTTCACCTGATAAACAGCCTAACACTTCAGGGGGCAACTGTTATAGACATTTTTGTGCCTTACAGATATAAGCATGAAATGTCCATAATTCAAGGGATCCAAAGTCCCTAAAGATGTTGTTACAACTCCTAAAGGAACAAGGTCAACCAATGACAGCTTCTCCCAAAAGTTCTCCACCAAAAGCAACTCAAAAATAGTCAATTCAGGATCAATTCAGAAGCTCTTCTAGCTACCTACGCTGTAGTACACCCCAGTACACTAGCTGGGTGTGTTGCAATGCACCTAAAAGCACTACCAGGGTGCGTTGAGCGGGAAATGACAAATGGCAAACTCATTCAACGAGGTGGAAAGACCCTGGAAGATTCCAGAATCTTCTCCAATGACACTTGCCTCAATGAATTCGACTAGTGATGAGTAAGAGGCTTTCAACCTCCACGTGGAAGCAAGAACTGACAAAGAGAAGCCACAAGTCAAAACATAAGCTGACTCATCCTCTCTGCTTACATATATATATGGATCTCTCGCCCAGAGGTTCAGGAGGCTGGAATTTTGTACTTTGCAGAGAATTGATGTTGGTCTGAGATTGAGATTAGTACATTGGGTGATTTATGCTTTGTTGGAGGAGAGGAAGGGATTCCTTTGCTCGGAGGTAGATGCTGGATCGGAACTCACTTGGTTGTATCTCCTCTTGGACTTTCTTATTCTATCAATAAACTATTTGAGTTTCTCCTACATGCTGTCTACCAATGATGTTTTGTTATGCTTACGTGTTTAGCTTAATCTAATCTTGAGCTTTTTATGAATGTATATCTATATCTTCGTGTAGTTTCTCTCTCTTGTGATCTTGCAGGAATTCGGTGAAGCTGGGCCGGTGAAGGAGCAAGGAGCTGGGAGCTACTGAAGAGAGGAGTGATTTGGATCAACAAACTAGCGGAAGACACAGGTTAGTTACATCCTTCCTCTTCATTTACATTTCATAAAGAAGAATACTCAATTAGTTTACCTTGTTTGTTGCTAAGGCACTATCACACCTTAGAGTGGGATAGGGGCATTCCGAATTGGATACTTTTCCCAACAACACTATTGAAAACATATCAAATTTCTAACAGCTTGTCAAATATTTCCTTGATAGATGGAAAATCAAGGTTAATATTTTTGTGATCATAAAAGAATATAATCAGTTAAAAAGACAACCAAATTAAACAATACAACAATTTCTGACAGATTTAATCGAGTCTATTATTCAATGCCATCTAATATAAGACCTCCTCCTGATTCAACTCTCTTGCATTATCCAAAAGAATTTGATCCAGAAATAGAATTTTAGCTGAAAGAAAGAAACCCCTCAACACTGGAGTAGATGCAGAACATTGCAGTAGATGTAGAAGTTAATCTGCAAACTAGAAGAGAAAAGTTGAAATTAGAAGCGGAGAAGAACAACATTGCAGAGGTAAAACTCTACATTTTGGTAAGAAAACTAGAGGAAAAGATATAGAAGATCATCATGAAAGATAAATGTTTTGTTCAAAATCACAATGACGCATTTATTTTACAAAAGAAGAGGTTAATAGCCATGTACAAATTCCTGCTAATTCCAACTGCCATAGATCAGAAGATAGATTTATAGAGAAATACGTGGAGAGGCAATATGTTGATCTAATGTGTATGTTTGATGACATTACTTCTTTTAATGATTTTCCTAAATATGACCAGTATGACGATAATTATGTTCATCAAACTCAATCCAGCTTTACAGAATGACCAGAAACTAGTTTGGAGAATGAGGAGATTCAATTTCAGCAAATCAAATATAGTGATCAACTGATACCTATTAGATATGAGAATGGGAAAGGAAGTGTAGGAAGTTTGGTAATAAGTGAGGGTTCTTTGCCTCTTTGTTTTGCTCCATTTCAGTTCATTAGAGAAAAATTTAATTCAATAAAAAATCAATAATCTTTAGGTATTGACATTAACCACAAAGAAGACAATAAAATTCCTGATCAAGATCCTTCAGTTTCAAAATTATAGTTGTCAAATTCCATTGAAACACCTGATCAAATAATAGAGGAAAGTTATGTACCACTATGCCTTGAATCATTTCAATTTTTAAAGGAAATGTGGTATGAAAACTCTAAAGAAAAGGATGAGCAACTTGTAGAAATCTATGAAATCCCATTCGAACCGATGAGTAATAAGTTGTTGCAATCCTTCCAAGTTTTTCTTGATCCCATAACTAATGGGTTGGATAGTGAATGCAATCAGAATTTTTCTTCATTAACTAACAATCAGATTTAGGATCAAGATGATAAAGGCTTCATTAGTCAAACATTTCAATCAAAATAAATATCATCACAAAGCTTGTTTGAAAATATGCAGGGTGATAAAGGTGAAAGTCATATTTTAGTTTCATGGCTTGGAGGCCATCCAAAATAGATCTATATTTTTTTAAATCAGTTCAAAAATAGTGTGTATATTTTGGAACATCCTTTTGTACAGTTTCTAGAGTTAACAAAGGAAATCAAGTATTTCCTTATTTCTCATTTGTTGACAAGGTTATAATTGGCTTTAGAATCTCAGTTTTAATCACAAACAAGCACAAGAATAAAAATTCACCAATGTATATGATGATTGGATGGTTGCATTGGCTATTTGATTTTACCTAAACAACAGTTGGACCACTGATTAGAGTAAGTAGGTAGGATTTTAGTTTCAATAAATACAATTTTTCAACAACAAGTTTATTTTAGATCAGATTCCAGTGCAGCATGCGTCAGATTTCAATTTGCAGAAAAGGGTGTATTTTCAATTCAGGAGTTACATTCGTAGATATTATGCAACAAAGCATGTACATGTTTGGGATTGGGCCAATGGATCAGGCTACTAGTCGACAGTGTTCTTGACATCTCACAAGGAGATGCCATCCTCATGTGAAGCCACTGTTAGGTTCTTATACCAATACGAGTCATAATTTTGAATGACTAAGGTTAAGCCTTGTAATATTGTACATACCTTTTCTTTCTGCAAATTTTTTTGATATTAGAATTAAAAAATTTAAAGAGGGTATGTCCTAAAAGAAATATCAAAGGACAAAAAGAATAAGAGAAGGTAAAAAAAATTGAAAATATGTGACCCCCAAAAAAAACAGAAAGAGACCATGAAAGTGTGCAAGTCTAAATGCCACTCCTATTTACTTTTATGAATAATAATGATTATGTGCAGCTTGTTATTCATGCCACAGTCCATGGTAATCAAACTGTTTAATCTTGGTTATTTCATGATTTGAATTTTATATTTATACTTAGAGAATAAAATATGACCAAACAGTTTAATCTTGGCAGATCATTGGATAGGTATAGAAAATAAAAGGAGATCATTAGTTTAATTTGAGCCCTTGAATGATATAAGATTACAATTAGATAGATCACTTTTCAAAAGAAAAATGGATGTTAAGGGTTTGCTAGTCTAAATGCACCCAAATAAAATGAAGAAAAAATGGTATGGTAAGTGATGGGTAAGCAGAAGAAAGGTTGCTGAAGTATAAATTTGATTGGATCAAAACACTTCATCATGCTTAGACATATGGGCTAATATGTATGATCAATTATGAAGGAAAAAGCAAAGGTTTACAAGTTAATTTAATTAATTCCCCCTCAGTGATTTTTTCCCCTATACTTACTAATTTCCTACCCACAAGTATTTATAGTACTTTTAATCCTTCTAGTCAAAGAGGCTCAAAGCATTTCTCTGACTTTTGGTGGGACCAAAACCTCGGCTTAGTGACTTGTGGACATCAAGTGTTAGAATCCCCTTCATAAAAGTGATCCCCCTTCATTTCCCTAATGAAAGCCATTTTCCTAAGGTTAAACTCCATTTTCCTATGAAGAGTAAACAACTCCATGTTAAATTCCATTTCATTCAAAATACCCACAAAAAGGTTTTATCCTAAGTAGAAGTGTTAGATGATTATGTGGGGCATCACAATGAACAAATCATGCCTAAAAATCTTATTTTACACTATGCCTAGTGTATTTTACATTCCCTCACATTCATTTCATATTAACATGCTAACCTAATGTATTACCTCTCCAATATACTTTTTTCCCATATTAAATAAATCCTCCATATATAATGTCCCAACCCATAGTTTAATTATAAACTATAGTTTTACCCTCTATTTCATACCTCCCCGAAAAACCACTCTTAACTCACCAACCCTTGGTAAAGTTAATAAAATCCCTCCATTTAAACCCATGGCCCCACTTCACTAAAACCCTTCTGATCAATTTAATCCCGTATTTAACCTATGATCAATAACAAACCTCTTGTGATTAAAGCCTCGAGCCCCCTAAACTTTTTCCCCATCGTTACACAAATAGGTACCCTAGGGCTTTGGGTTGAAACCCCAATAGGAGCAAGAGCAAACTACAATAAGAAACACTCATATAACTTAGGCAACATGCTTATATAAACAAACTATGTGATAGTGACCATACCCAGATGTCCTTCGTTTGGGTAGTTCCAGTAGGGTTTAGACCCTCTGCAACTCCTAATGATCTTTGAATCTGCAAATCAACCAATTCGAACATACATAGCAGCATATAGATAAAGCATTTTAATGAAATTATCTTTGTATCATATAAGAAAATGATTATTTATACATCAAAATAACATTCATATATGAATTATAGCACTATCTGATGCATAAACATAGTTAATCTCAGGAACATGACATCGCTTCTTTTTATTGTAGAAAGATATAACTAACTTGGAGAGAATTCACCTGAGTCTTCCTCTTCCGGCTCCAGGCAGAACTGTCCTCCAGATCCATCTAGTCCCAATCTTCAACAGCTTCCTTCCATAACTAATAACATGATATCTCAATCAAGTGGGAGAATATCAACACTCAAGGAAACAATGGTTTCCTGAAACTTGGGGAAGTGCTTGAAGCATAGGGATACTTTAGACTCGGTCAGGGATAATCTCAGTATAATAATTCTATCTGTTCTCCTCCTTAAAGGCCTTCCCATAGAAGTTTGTTTATAATTCTCCCAATTAGTTTTTTAGTTGGGAAACAGTTGGGCCACAAGCAATATGAGGTAATTAACAGGTAAAAACCGTGAACTTCACCCATAATTAGGGAAATTTAATTTTTTTAAGTGTTTCAACACATATACGCGGGTTGGGTATTGACTAACCCGCGTGTACATGCTTTTATCTCAGGGAAAAGTAGCGTACATGGAATAAAACATTGTTTTTAAAATATTTTGACCAAGTCTGGAAGGAGGGGTTGCCCTAGGCCATAAACCAAGAATCACAAAAACAAAGGGTGGTAAATGGTGCTATAACACCCATCTTGTCCATGCTATTTCACCACCTGATTTCCATTCAATTGTTAGCGCCCAAATTCGACGATTCACAGCCATATCGCCCGTGCCCGATGGTCAATCATTACTCGCCTGATAAAGGGGTTTTCCCCCAAACCCCAAACGCTACGTGTCAGACACGAAGGTAGATTGGGTGACCCCTCCCAAATACCACCTTCACCACAAAAGCGGTCCAATGGCTTGGAAAGCTGCCTACCCACATAAGACAAGACCATCACTGTTCACTTAACTAATCCCGCCCCAAATTTAAAATGTTACCCTTTAAAACCCTAAAAACCCTCCTTTTCATTCTTTTTGCCCCGTTTCACCGTAAAACATGTCAAACCCTTTCTACACCACCCTGAACCTCTGCAACACAATTCGACCTCCAATTACTTTCAAAACATTTCCACGACCTCTTCCCTAGACATCCCTGTGCAATAAAGCCATCAATTGCCTTTCCTGCCAACCTATGTTTTCTTAACGATTGTTGTATTTTGCAGGTAATTAGCGGAAGACCAAACCTGGGATAAACAGTTTTGATACTAGTCACAAAACTTGTTTACTCTAAGAATCGGAAGGAAATCTATTAGAAAACCTTCATTTAGAAGAAGAAAACAGTTATACACAGAACGAAGAAAGAAATCATTCACACAGAGACATTGACTATTAAAACAAAGTGACCAAATAGAGCATACAGTCAAAAGGCGATCAGATCAAACATACAAAAAGTTGATCAATATCCATTACCATATGCTGATACATATTAGAGTCGATATTTTCATCCCTCCGTCAGAGATCATATCCTCTTGTCACATTTCATATTAGGTTTCCCGCCCAGTCATTTGCATTCCATTAGGTGCATGGATCGTCTGACGGTAGTGGAATTCCTACAGTTTCCCTCATGTTATCTACCTGCTGGCTCGTGTTTGTTAATTTCAAAGCATATACAGTCTTCTTTTTGTCGTAAAGATTTCAAAGTAAGTCTTTAGGGTTTCATTATCAATTAGGTCTAGGGTTTCATTAGGGTTTTGCCAAAAGATGTTTCAAAGTGTCTAATAACAACCAGTAGGCCATGAGGAGGTTTCAACATCAATAAATGTCATCATCAAGTGTTCGAGATGTGTCTTTGCTCAAAACTCATTTTTGAGGAAAAACAGAGTATTTTAGCTTTTATTGTACAAAATCATGAAAATTTTGTTTTCCTCATTGTAAATTCCTTCATCTGCACCCTGGTTCCTTTCGTTAGCCCCAAAAGCTCCAATACCTGCAAAACAAGTAAAGCTCAGGTCATTAAATTCATCATAAAGTTGAAAAGAAGTGAAAAGTTCCAAAAAATAGAGTTTGTAAATAAAGTCAAATCCAAAACATTATGAAAGTGGGTTTCATTAGCCAAAATTTCAATAGCTCTTTGTTTATAAGCTATTCCTTCATTTGACAAGTTCATTTGCAAAAGAGAATCAAGGTAGAGCAATTTTGGTGAGCAAGAGAGAATTGAGAGAAAATCATTGTAAGGTTGCCGGCGCGGCGCACTGAGTAGGAGGCACGGTGCACTCACCAGGCGCGGCGCATTGGGCCACATTGCGCGGTGTAAAATAACAAGGGCGCGGCGCATTGGGCTTGCTGCGTGTTATAGACATTTTTGTGCCTTACAGCTATAAGCATGAAATTTCCATAATATAAGGGATCCAAAGTCCCTAAACATGTTGTTCCTACCCCTAAAGGAACAAGGTCAACAAATTACAGCTTCTCCCAGAAGTTCTCCACCAGAAACTACTCAAAATGGTCAAAACTGGATCAGTGTACCCTCAACACAGAGGTTTTGACATTCAGCGTAGGTTGTACACACGGGAATTGCGTTTCAGTGCACCTAAATACACTGTGAGGGTGCGTTGATTAGGAAAAGACAAGTGGCAGAGACAGTTTGCGAGGTGGATGATCATGGAATATTCTAGAAACTTCTCATGGGACACTTGCCTCTCAAAATCGCCCAAGGATGAGTAAGAGATCAATGAGATCTCCAAGTGACATCAAGAACTATCAGAGAGAAGACACTAATCGAAAACCCAGAGCTGACTCACACCTATACAAATATCTATATATAGATCTCTCATCCCAGAGATCCGGAGGTTGGAGGCTGGAATTTTGTTATTGCAAAGAATTGCTGTTGGTTTGAGATCAGAATCATTGGGTGCTTAATGCTTTGAGGGAAGGTGAAGATAGGAATTTCATTTGCTGGGAAGGAGATGCTAGATTGGAGCCCTCTGGGTTGTATCTCTTCCCGAACCTTGTTATTCATCAATAAAGCTATCTTGGTTTCTCCTATATACTGGTGTATCTTTGATGTATGATTGCATAATTAGTATGTTTAGTTTATTTCTAATCCTGAACTAGTTATGAATATGAATCTATGTCTTTGTGTAGTGTTCTCTTCTTGTGATCTTGCAGAAACCTCTTGAAGCTGGGCGAGTGAGAAGGCAAGTAGCTGGGAACTCCCAAAGAGAAGAGAAACCGGATCGAGGGACAAACGGAAGACACCGGTTAGTCCACCCATCTCTCTTCATTCTTAATTCATAAAGGAAGAATACTAGAATAGCCGCTTCTGTTTGTTGCTAAGGGACTGTCACACCTTAGGTGGATAGGATCGTCCTGCATAGGCATTTTTCCCCACAACAAATTGGCGACTCCACTGGGGACATCTGTTAAGTCATTTTATTTGTGTTTCCATCATTGTTTGTTTCATAGACTCAACAACAACAATCGAACTGCATCTGCTATTCTCATATGCAAAGTAGACAGCTGCTACTTTGATCCAATCACTGGATTTGTCTATGACCTGAACAATGGACTCACAAATGATTTGATGATCCTTTGTGACAGATCTTAGCCCTTCCTCAAAGCATCCCTTTGATTGTACCTTGCTTGTTGCTTTGATTTGGCCTGAAACTGTAGATTAAATAGCAAGCTGTGACCCAGAACCCAGTGAGAAACTCTCGCTTCTCCTTCAGCGCAGACCCTGTGAAGAGGTTCTGCATTTCAACGCAGGTCCCGTGAAGGCTACCTGCACTGAATGTCAAAACCCCTGTGTTGAGGGTGCGCTGATCCAGTTAGGCCTTGTGCAGCTGGGGTTCTCTGCTCTGTTTTGCCTTGTTTTGATCTCTGATTTTTGCATCCTGTAACCAGCATAGGTACCTCTATGATAACTCCTTTTCTCTGCTTAAATTCCGCCTCCTTTTGTACAAAAAGACTGTGAGTTTTTTTATGTGTTTGTGGCATCATTTACAATTTTCCTTTGCAAGAGTGAAATAGTCATCCTGTAGCCCTTGATTCAGATCTGTTGATTGTGATCTTAGGAGAGAGTTCATTGGTTGTTTAAGGTTGATTATACATTTACTTTTGCTATTGGTTTGAGTTTATCTCTTTTAAGTGTCGAAAAAAGTATTCATTTCGAAAATCGTTAAGTGTTGTAATCTCTTCTGCCCTTTCTGATTTCGAAAAAGTAGACTTGTTTGTATTTCTCATTTAAAAGCAAATTCAAAGTTGTACAAAAATTTTTCTTTTTAGACATCAATACTAAGAAAGCGGAAAACAAACACCTGCATTGTGCATTTGCATCTTGATAGTTTTCATGTTTGATTTAGGAAAAGTGCATTAGAGTGTGCTGATTGGTCTCTGAGAAAATATGGTGTCTTTCTTTTCCCTTTTTAGCTAGGATTTTCATGGTTGAAAAGATATATAAAGCTTGCTTATCATCTTTAGACTGAATTCAGGAATTGTATCATACATCTCGTGGTGAACCTCAAAAGGAAAACTTCTAAAAAGATCAACCTAAAATAAATTGAATGAACTTAACAACGCTTTGCAACATAACGCACAACATAGAGGTCTAGGCTAGAGACGTGTTCCGGCGTCGTAAAGCCTAGTGACTGTCGATCTCGTTGATGGTGGGTGATTCCTCCTGAGGGACGATAGCGCCAGTACGGATTGTGCTCCCACGTACCGTCGCGTATATATTGGGAGACCCCTATAGGCATAAAAACTTTATCCTTAGGAAGTCGTGTCGGCCGCCCTACTGATTGCAATGCACTAAACACAACATTCAGGAAGATTGACCGCCCGTACCTTAAAAAGTATTCTGCGGTTTTGCGAAAAGTTTGGCACACCCTCTACCTAGAACTCTAGAGCAGTTCCTTTTGGCCTTTTTCAGACTCTATAACGGAAAAAGTCCATCCGAGCATTTGTCACTTCGGGCTCGTTAAAACATCGAAGGAGACTAGAGTCATCTTTAGCTTTTTCTCGACTCTTTAAAATTGAAAAATCAAGTTGTGTCTAAAGCATCATTAAAATTTATTTTAAACGGAATAATCATCACCATTCCCTCGTCGATCTTTGAAGTTAGTCTCTTTTCATCGTTCTTGTAGAATCGCTAGAAAATCTTTTGGATAGACTAAATATGTCTGAACAACCATCGACATCCAGGACTGTGTCATCCGACGCAGTAGTGGCAGAGCCTCCTGCTGCTACTCCAACGATGTTCACTGGTGTACTATCTGTCCCGGAAAATTGTCAACAACAAGCTAGAGTCCAATCAGAGATTGTTTCGACGACATGGTTAGTTCCTATTTCTTCATCTGGATTATCATCTGGTATTTCTTATGTTGAAACTCAACAAATTGATCCAATGTGTCTTCAAAGGCCAATCTACCCTTTAAGTACTGGATTGCCACCATATGGAGGGCAGTATGCCTTTTCATTGTTCCCTCCCGGAGAACAACCATATGGGAGTTTACAACAAAGTTCATGTCAAACTGGAATTACATCTACTGGTTGGGTACCAATACTGCCTCAGCAACCAAGGGTTGTATATTCAATGCAACCAGTCCACCCTGTGTTGAATATTCCCACTATACCTACTGTGGTGACTGCGTCGCAAGTACAAGTGCTACCTGTTGTATGTCAACCCCAACAGCCTCAGGTTGTAATACAACAGCCTCTTGTCTCAACAACTCAATCACAACCTCAGGTTAGTGCCTCCTTATCTGGAGCGACTCAGGATCAAACAAGTACTGTGACTCCTCATCTTGGTCAATCATCCAGTATTGGTCAACAGCGAATGGTTCAACAACCAGAGCTGGTTCAAACTCAACAACCCCCATTCCAGCAATCATATCAAGGACCTGAGCAACAAGTCTTTGTAAGTAATGGGCAATCGCATTTCCAAAGTGGTAATCAACAACCATATTATAATGGTTATGCCCATCAACCTTGTCAAAGTTGCCAACATCAAATACATTATGCTGGTACGAAAAGACCCACTGCTCAGGCGATTCCATCTTATCCTGGGTATGCTTCTCCTAACCTGAATCAACAGTTGCCCTTTGTAGCAACTCTAGAATTACCAGATCTAAACCGGCTGACGAATGATCCAATTGCTTATGCCCCTTGGTGGCCAGCGATTCTGCATAAACTTTCGTCAGATATTCCTAAATTTAATGGAAATCCTGGTGAAGATCCGTCGAATCATGTGATGACATTTCATCTATGGTGTTCATCAAACACCCTAAACGATGATTCGATTAGGCTTCGACTTTTTCAGAGGACGTTAACTGGTCCAGCGGTAAAATGGTATACTGAATTGCCTAGAGCTTCGTTCAACAACTTCAGTACCTTAGCCATGACTTTCTTAACCCATTTTCAATTACTGATAAGGTATGAAATGGGAACGAAACTCCTAATCAACTTCAAACAGACAACGGCCACTCACATATCTGATCATATACATGAGTGGCGACGTCATCATAGGATGGTAAAAACGTACGTTCCCGATTAGCTATTAGCTGAATGGTTTATCAAATCCTTACTTCCTACAATCACGGAAGATGTGGCAAAGGGGGGAGTCGTAACGGAAGAACAAGTCATTGCTCGTGCGCAATATCTGGACTTGGTCTATACTCAGTCTGGCACGCTCTACGACAAAATACCTGACGCCCCTAGACCAAAATTCTCAATTCCTCCTCCTCATAAATCAAACAATGTCTCTCATGCCATCGATGGCGTGATTGGCAGGACAGACACAAAATCGACAAAGGCTACATCTAAAAGGGCCCGTAAGATTTCCAGTCAAAATGCAAATGAGGAACTTCTTGCCTCGGAAGTAAATGCTGCATCGACCGACAAGGGAAAACAACTGAAGCAACCAGAGGGCAAGAAGAAAAAGAAAGGGAGAAAAAGGAAACCCCATGCGAGGTGTCATATATGCGATGAGGATCATTGGACGAGAGATTGTCCACATATAGCTGAAGTTAAGAAACTCTTTAAGAGTTCAAAAACCTCAGCAGTATTGACTGATCCGTTTCCAAGCCTGGGTACCAAACTGGTTGCTAATCAAAATGCTTCTCGATCCCAAGTGCTTATGTTGTCTATCTCAAAGTAGCAAAATGATGCTTTGGCAAGGAATAAAGATTACGGGAATCCACAGGTGTCGAATAACAAGGCTAATGAACAACCTAGTAGTTCAACAACAACTTTGACCAAAGTTGTGCCACCCACCATTCCTGAACAAATGATAAGGTCGCCAAAGGGAGTAGTGTACAAGTCGACATTTAATCCTCGTGCAAAAATGGCACAGAATTATAATATAATAGAGGACCTGGCCCAATCACCATCCGCTATGTCGACGCTTGAGGTACTGCAAAATTGCCTCTCCCAAGAGCAAGCTTTATTATCAGCAATAGGTGAAATTGACCCAATGGACTCCAATCTTGTGGCCTTTGATCATAAAGGATATGACCCTCGGTTACCAGCTCAACTAGCTTTCCTTATTCAAGTGAAAGCCCTCAACAAAACTGTTCATCGAACAATTATTGATGAGGGGGCATCTACGTGTATTATGTCAATGAGTTGCTAGAAGAATTTAGGCTCACCACCCTTGTCGAGATCGTCAACGATGTTAAAAGCATTTGATGGACGATCATACACTCCATATGGGATTTTAAGTAACTTGCAAGTTGAACTAGGGGGCAAAATACTAGGAATTGATGTTGAAGTAATTGATGGAAACCTCGATTACAACATCCTACTGGGAAGGCCCTGGATATATGCCATGGCCGCAGTTGTGTCGACCTACTTCAGGAAGATTGCATTTCCCTTTCAAGGAGGAATTACAGTCGTCGACCAACAAACTTTCCCCCCGACAGTTCACAAGTTACGGGAAGCATTCCAATGATCCATGGAAGCAATCATTCGCTTCAAAATATTGGAGTAGGTCTCCTAAAAGACCCTGCCTTAATGGGTACTTTTGCCCTACCGCCTGCAAGTAATCTGGCGGAAGTGGCCACAGTGGAAACCTACAATATGAAATCTTCTATATCTAATGGATTCGGAAGATTCCTAAACATTTTGTCAGTGTGGATCATCGCCTTAATAGAAATACTGTAAATACAGTGGGCTCCGAGGACGGTTCTAATCTCGTGTCAAGCTCGTTAAAAAATGAAACAAGGAGTCATGAGGATAGTTCTTTTACTGTGTTAACCTCATTAAAAAATGAAACAATCTCCTTTCCAAATCTCAAAGGTAAACCTTCATTCCAACCACCAAGTTGAATGCAATGAAGCTTGGGGGGCATGCACCTCGTTTTTGCGTTGTTATGCTGGGGGCATGCAAACTTATCATCGAGCAGTTTTAGCACACAGTTCCTGCTCGTTAAAAAATAAACGCAAGAATCGAGCAGTTTTAGCACACAGTTCATGCTCGTTAAAAAATAAATGCAAGATCTGATCAATTTTAGCACATAGTTCATGCTCGTTAAAAAATAAACATAAGATCGAGCAAGTGTTTCAATCCGCGTTTAAGCTCGTTAAAAAATGAACTACCCGGTAAATAACCACTGCGAATGTAAATTATCAGCCATTAAATCCTTGGTCGTGTTTGCACCATCACCTCCACTTTTCCATTGGCCGATCATTCACCTCCATTTGATTGTTTACCCATTTTGAGGAACAGTTGTGAAGAGTGATTTCACTAGTCATCCTTGTGACACTGCCGTGTTTGGAAAATTCCAACCCGTACCTGGAATCAGTTGCTAACCCGTTTTATCACTCGTTCCTCAAAAGACGAGTCTTCTCTAAGCTCTTTTCATCTAACTCGTGAAATATGAAAAGATTGCCGATTTTTGGCCTTCCAGCTCGATAAAGTGACCGGAAGAGCTATCCCTTCGGACCTGAGGGATTATTGCACAAAAAGATCGAGCGCTTGTTTTGTGCGGCTCGTTAAAACTATCGAAAAATCATCCCTTCTGTATTGTTTTATACTTTTTCAGACTTAAGGGATTAGATGACGAAAAAGGACTTTCGGAGTTGACTTTATGTACCTTTTTAGACTCTCTAAAAATGAAAAGGATCGAGTTATCTTTGTCGTTAGACTCGTTAAATGCATTAAATAGCGACAAACTTGTCTTTAGACGAGAACGAGTTTCACTATCGCTAGGCTCGTTAAAACATAGCGATGGGCTTTCCCGAAGGGCAAGTTATAGAACAAGAATATGTTATCCTCCTCAAGCTTGACAAAAATAAAGAGGTACTGGTCAGCAATGACTGGGGAAAAATTGGGAGAAACTCAAGAAAACTTTGATGGTAGCAAGTCGCTCTTGAACATGACACTTTTCCTCCATACCACAATCGGGTTAGGTTGTTTCATTCACTGGACACATCACCATGGTCTCGCCATACCATCCATATTTGGGGTAATGCTACCGATCCATTGCATAAGTGTCGCCATATGTTCAAGAGAAGTCGTTCAGAGAAGTCAACGTGTCCCACCCACTGCCATACATTATCCTACATCCTTTCATGACCGCCACCCTGAATCATATGTCATCAGATCGTTTTCACCTCCATCAAAATCATTTTCTCCATTCCGTGTCACTGATGTGGGATACATTAAGGACCTCCTTCGACGGATCACTTCTTGTCGACATCAGCTCATTATCGAAGAAGTTGATCTAGGAAAACCCCTTCAGTACTTTGAAGCTTGCATGCCTCAATGACAAGTTTCTCACTTCCGGCGACAGGTATACATCAATGACCTTCGACCGAAAGATTTTGCGTGGTGTTCGACGCCAAGTCCTTTATTCACACCACGTGAATTGTACTGCAGTACCTTGAGGGTCATTATCATTATCGGTGATTCCTCTCGCGCTTGTTAAAGGTTTACCTCATTGACCGGTAATCAAGCGATGTCTTTCCATGTTCGACTTCAGAACATTTCTCACATGGATCGACTTGTACTTAGAGTCAAGATCGAACGCGTTTTGAAGACCCCGGATCTAGTTTCATCCATCCGGGCTGCGATATATATTCAGGAAAGATAAAGACATTGACATGTACATCATTGCGGCAGATAATCATCCTACACAAAGGATGATAATTTCATCAAAATTATGAGTCTACCATAAGACGATTATCTGTTCTATGTACAGAAAAATGAATTTATAAAGCTGAGCATGGGAATGCCCGCCTCAGCTAGATCATGAAAGCAGTATGAAAAATAATGTATTGTATTGTATTGTGTTACAGGTCTCCTCCCAGCAATGAATGAACTTCGGATCCTCCTGATAAAGAATTTCACCCGATAAACGGCCTCATACTTTAGGGGGCAACTGTTATAGACATTTTTGTGCCTTACAGCTATAAGCATGAAATGTCCATAATATAAGGGATCCAAAGTACCTAAACATGTTGTTCCTACAACTAAAGGAACAAGGTCAACAAATTACAGCTTCTCCCAGAAGTTCTCCACCAGAAACCACTCAAAATTGGTCAAAACTGGATCAGTGCACCCTCAACACAGAGGTTTTGACATTCAGCGCAGGTTGTACACATGGGAATTGCATTTCAGTGCACCTAAATACACTGTGAGGGTGCGCTGATTAGGAAAAGACAAGTGGCGGAGACAGTTTGCGAGGTGGATGATCATGGAATCTTCTAGAAACTTCTGATGGGACACTTGCCTCTCAAAATCGCCCAAGGATGAGTAAGAGATCAATGAGATCTCCAAGTGACATCAAGAACTATCAGAGAGAAGACACTAATCAAAAACCCAGAGCTGACTCACACCTCTACAAATATCTATATATAGATCTCTCATCCTAGAGATCCGGAGGTTGGAGGCTGGAATTTTGTTATTGCAAAGAATTGTTGTTGGTTTGAGACCGGAATCATTGGGTGCTTAATGCTTTGAGGGAAGGTGAAGATAGGAATTTCATTTGCTGGGAAGGAGATGCTGGATTGTGTTGTGCGGAAAAATGCCTATGCAGGACGATCCTATCCACCTAAGGTGTGATAGTGCCTTAGCAACAAACAGAGACAGCGATTCTCGTATTCTTCCTTTATGAATTAAGAATGAAGAGAGAGATGGATGGACTAATGCAATCATACATAAAAAATACATCAGTATATAGGAGAAACCAAGATAGCTTTATTGATGAATAACAAGGTTCAGGAAGAGATACAACCCAGAGGGCTCCAATCCAGCATCTCCTTCCCAGCAAATGGAATTCCTATCTTCACCCCCTTCAAAGCATTAAGCACCCAATGATTCCAATCTCAAACCAACAACAATTCTTTGCAATAACAAAATTCCAGCCTCTAGATCTCATGGAGGACAGATCCATATATATAGATGTTTGGAGAGAGGATGAGTCAGCTTGAGATCTGACTAGTGTCCTCTCCCTCTGTCAGTTCTTGATTCCACTTGGAGGTTCTTGCTTCCACTTGGAGATTTGGAAACTCTTACTCATCACCAGTCGAATTCCCTGAGGCAAGTGTCATTTTGGAAGCTTCCTGGGTTTTGACACCTTGAGAAATGAACTTTCCACATGTCCACTCTCGTTCAACGTAGGCAACCAGTGTTGCCTTTGACATTCAATGCAGGTAGCCAGTGTTGGCTTTGACATTCAGCGCAAACAGCTAGTGTAGCCACTGAAATGATCCTGAATTGACTTGTTTTTGAGCAGTTTCTGGTGGAGAACTTCTGTGAATTGCTGTGGTTTGTTAGCCTTGTTCCTCTAGGGGTAGGAACAACATGTTTAGGGACTTTGGATCCCTTAGATTATGGAAATTTCATGCTCAATGTTGTAAGGCACAAGAATGTCTATAACAGTTTCCCCCTAAAGTATAAGGCCGTTTATCAGGTGAAATGCTTTATCAGGGGGATCCGAAGTTCATCCAATGCTGGGAGGAGACCTGTAATAAGATACAATACAATACATTATTTTTCATTCCGCTTTCATGATCTAGCTGAGGTGGGCATTCCCATGCTCAACTTTATAAATTCATTTTTCTGTACATAGAACAGACAATCGTCTGATGGTAGACTGATAATTTTGATGAAATTATCATCCTTTGAGTAGGATGATCATCTGCTGCAATGATGTACATGTCAATGTCTTTATCTTTCCTGAATATATGTCGCAGCCCGGATGGATGAAACTAGATCCGGGGTCTTCAAACTCGTTCGATCTTCACTCTAAGTACAAGTCGATCCATGTGAGAAATGTTCTGAAGTCGAACATGGAAAGACATCGCTTGATTACCAGTCAATGAGGTAAACCGTTAACAAGCGTGAGACGAATCACCGATAATGATAATGACCCTCAAGGTACTGCAGTACAATTCACATGGTGTGAATAAAGGACTTGGCGTCGAACACCACGCAAAATCGTTCGGTCGAAGGCCATTAATGTATACCTGTCGCCGCAAGTGAGAAACTTGCCATTGAGGCATGCAAGCTTCAAAGTATTGAAGGGGTTGTTCCTAGATCGACTTCTTGGATAATGAGCTGATTTCGACAAGAAGCGATCCGTCAAAGGAGGGCCTTAATGAATCCCACATCAATGACACGGAACGGAGCTAATGATTTTGATGGAGGTGAAAACGATCTGTGACATATGATTCAGGGTGGCAGTCATGAAAGGATGAAGGATAATTTATGGCAGTGGATGGGACACGGTTGACTTTTCTGAACGACTTCTCTTGAAAATGTGGTGACACTGATGCGATGGATCAGTAGCATTACCCCAAATATGGATGGTATGGCGAGACCATGGATGAGACCGGTGAATGAAACAACCCAACCCGATTGTGGTACGGAGGAAAAGTGTCATGTTCAAGAGCGACTTGCTACCATAAAAGTTTTCTTGAGTTTCTCCCAATTTTTCCCCAGTCATTGCTGACCAGTACCTCTTCATTTTTGTCAAGCTTGAGGAGGATAACATATGTTTGTTCTATAACCTGCCCTTCGGGCAAGCCCATCGCTATGTTTTAACGAGCCTAGTGATAGTGAAACTCGTTCTCGTCTAAAGACAAGTCTGTTGCTATTTAGTGATTTTAACGAGTCTAACGATAAGGATAGCTCAGTCCTTTTCATTTTTAGGGAGTCTGAAAAGGTACATAAAGTTAACTCCAAAAGTCCTTTTTCGCCATCTAATCCCTTAAGTCCGAAAAAGTATAAAATAATACAGAAGGGATGAGTTTTCGATAGTTTTAACGAGCTGAATAAAACAAGCGCTCGATCTTTTTGTGCAATAATCCCTCAGGTCCAAAAAGATTAAAATCTAGAGGAGGGATAGCACTTCCGGTTGCTTTAACGAGCTGGAAGGCCAAAACTCGGCAATCTTTTCATATTTTACGAGTCAGATGAAAAGAGCTTAAAGAAGACTCGTCTTTTGAGGAACGAGTGATAAACAGGGTTAGCAGCTGATTCCAGGTACAGGTTGGAATTTTCCAATCACGGCAATGTCACAAGGATGGCTAGGTGAAATCACTCTTCGTAGTTGTTCCTCAAAATGGGTAAACAAACATATGGAGGTGAACGATCGGCCAATGGAAAAGTGGACGTGACGGTGCAAACACGAGCAAGGCTTTAATGGCTGATGAGGTTACATTCACAGTGGTTATTTACCGGGTAGTGGTTCATTTTTTATTTTAAAATGAGCTTAAACACTGGTGGAAACACTTGCTCATTGCTTATGTTTATTTTTTAATGAGCATGAAGTCCACGTTAAAACTGCTCGGATCTTGCGTTTATTTTTTAACGAGCATGAACTATGTGCTAATACTGCTCGAATACCCAGTCATATGATAAGAGTGTCTCATTGATATTCTATTTTTTATGGAGCTTCATCTCACAAAGCTTTGCCCCGCATCCTTTCTTTATGCAATTTCAGAAACGACTAATCCTATGAGTTTAAAGGGTTAGAGGTCCTAAAAATTTAAAAAATAAATAGCCGCCCCTTGCTTGCACTCCAAAAGGTTTGCATGCCCCCAGGTATAAAACAGAGTTTCAAGGTTACCTCTACTTCACTTCTGCCAAAACATTTGTTTTAACGAGAGAGGCTTACCTCTTTCAGGTTACCCAAAGATTGTCTCGTTAATCTTTCAAACAAAACATTTCCTCGGCAATGTCTACCGAAATAGACAAAGGTGAGTGACGATGCCCACCAACTCACATAACTTTGACAAAAGAATCTTATTCTAGAACAACCCCTCTTCCTAGACGGACGGGGTACGGACTAGTCATATTCTCCCGCGGAAACCTACCCTATACCCAAAGTTTTCTTGTCGAAGCAGACCAGGACGCATGCCCCCTGGGTTCCAGTCATATCCTCCCGAATTACTCGCGCTCATCAGGAGAAGAGACCGTGGGTTGAGACACTTCTTACGTGAAGAGACCATTTAGGGATGGTACATGACTATTTGCGATGCGTGATCCGGGAAATGAAAGTTGGTCCACGAGCTTGACCACTCTTCCTTCGTGCGGAAAACACATTACTCTAAAGAGTGACGAGACGAGGGCCCCCATGCAATATATATAGTCTCATCCAAGGAGTAGCTTATAATCCAAGGGTCCTTGAACGACCATCACGTTCATTTGAACGGTCTTCCCTTTCAATGTGATAGGCACATTGGGGAGGATCCCTAAAGGTCAACTAGTTCCTTTATCGAAGCCTGATAGATTTCTCATTTCAGGGAAAAGCGCTGGCGAACCAAGCGCTTTCCAAGAAATAGAGGAAAGGATACTCACAGATGCCCCCTCATCAATGATAGTGCCAGCCATTACCATTCTGTATATTTGAACGATAATTCTGAATGGTATGCTTGCTGGCAACCGGGGTCTGCCTAGTTGGTTCTAGTCGAACGAGACAACTAGGTTGCTTGGTGGTGGGACCGAGTAGATGGCCGGGTATGAATCTGACGAAGTTCCTTCCTGCGATAAAGGAATGGGAAAATTGCCCCCTTGTTCGTCGGAGTCTGTGTTGATGAAGAGAATTTGGACGGTGTCGTCTTTATTCTCCTCTGTGATGGTATCATTCGAAGATAGAGCCTCTGAAGGCAAAACCGGGTCAACTGCCGCCTCAACCTTTTGACTTTCATTAGGCATGGATCCAGATGGTTCATCTTCAATGATAGGTGCTTCGGCTGACCACCTGGTCGAGCCAGCTGGGTTCTCAACTAGTGAAGGACTTGGCAGGAGTTTTTGATATCTAGGAGGAAGTTGCGCTCGTAAAATCGGGCGATCTTCCAAAACTCTTTTAGCCTCATCTAAGAAGGGACAACGGTGGATGGCATGGTCACCTTCACACAGTTTGCAGGGAAATCTAACTTTCCCTCTCTGTCCTGTGACTTCACTTTCACTAGTTGACGGTGAGCAGTCAACATGGCTATCAGAGGTTGACGCTACCAAATTGTGCAAACGGGGAGACCAGTCCCTTAGTATCCGAGGGATGCAGGGACAATCTCTGTGGAAGTGGTCTCCCTTGCATATGACACATGGCGATTTTGGCTCCTTCTTCTTCTTCTCTTTCTTCTTGTTTTCCTTCTTCTCCTTAGGAACTTGGTTTTTTGTTTTACCAGTTCCGTCAAGCGAAGAGGAAGGAGGAGAGGAAGAGTTAGATGAAGTAGAAGGCTGGTGGGCAACTCTGGTCTGGTGTAACTGTTGACTCGACTGTTCAGGAATAGTGGTGTTCTGAACGACATTGGTTGAAAAGAGCCAGACCGGCAGGCCAATTGTCAGTCTTGGAAGCGACAATGTGGCCATATGGGGCGCACCAACATCTCCCCAAGAGGAGAAGGGACTAGGATTTCCACCAAGGGGAATTCCTTGGTTGGTGTGCTCCATTTTTTCAACCTAAAGATCAACGCAAGAATAAAGGGTGATTGTTCCATTTAAAATAAATTTTAACGAAGCTTTAGACACAACTTGCTTTTTCACTTTTAAAGAGTCAAGAAAAAGCTAAAGATGACTCTAGTCTCCTTCGATGTTTTAACGAGCCCGAAGTGACAAATGCTCGGATGGACTTTTTCCGTTATAGAGTCTGTAAAAGGCCAAAAGGAACTGCTCTGGGGTTCTAGGCAGAGGGTGTGCCAAACTTTTCTCAAAACCGCAGAATACTTTTTAGGGTACGGGCGGTCGATCTTCCTGAATGCTGTGTTCAATGCATTGCGATCAGTAGGGCGGCCGACACGACTTCCTAAGGATAAAGGTTTTATGCCTATAGGGGTCTCCCAATATATACGCGATGGTACTTGGAAGCACAATCCGTACTGGCGCTATCGTCCCTCAGGAGGAATCACCCACCATCCACGAGATCAATAGTCACCAGGCTTTACGACGCCGGAACACGTCTCTAGCCTAGACCTCTATGTTGTGCGTTATGTTGCAAAGCGTTGTTAAGTTCATTCAATTTATTTTAGGTTGATCTTTTTAGAAGTTTGCCTTTCAAGGTTCACCACGAGATGTATGATACAATTCCTAAATGCAGTATAAAGATGATAAGCAAGCTTTATATCCTTTCAACTTTGAAAATCCTAGCTACTAAGGGAAAAGAAAGACACCATCTTTTCTCAAAGAGCAATCATCACACTCTAATGCACTTTTCCTAAATCAAACATGCAAACTATCAAGATGCAAATGCACAATGGAGGTGTTTATTTTCTGCTTTCTTAGTATTGATGCCTACAAAGAAAGCTTTTTGTACAACTTTGAATTTGCTTTTAAATGAAAAATACAAACAAGTTTACTTTTTCGAAATCAGAGAGGGTAGAAGGGATTACAACACTTAATGATTTTCGAAATGAATACTTGTTTTGACACTTAAAAGAGACAAACTCAAACCAATAAGCAAAAGTAAATGGATAATCAACTATAAACATCCAATGAACTCTCTCCTAAGATCACAGTTAATAGATCTGAATCAAGGGCTACAGGATGACTATTTCACTCATGCAAAGGAAAACTGTAAATGATGCCACAAACACATAAAAACACTCACAGTATTTTTGTACAAAAGGAGGCGGAATCTAAGCAGAGAAAAGGAGTTATCAGACTGGTACCTATGCTGGTTACAAGCTGCAAAAAATCAGAGATCAAAACAAGGCAAAACAGAGCAGAGAACCCCAGATGCACAAGGGAAAACTGGTTCAGCGCAACCTCAACACAGGGGTTTTGACATTCAGCGCAGATAGCCTTCACGAGACCTGTGTTGAAATGCAGAAACCCTTCACTGGGTCTGCGCTGAAGGAGAAACTCTCGTTTCTCACTGGTTCTGGGTCACAGATTACTATTTAATTCACTGTTTCAGGCTAAATAAAAGCAACAAGCAAGGTGTAATCAAAGGGATGCTTTGAGGGGGTACTGACATCTATCACAAAGGATCATCAAATCATTTGTGAGTCCATTGTTCAGATCATAGACAAGTCCAGTGATTGGATCAAAGCAGCAACTGTCTACTTTGCATCCGGGAATAGCAGATGCAGTTCGATTATTACTGTCGAGTCTATGAAACAAACAATGATAGAAACACAAATAAAATGACTAAACATATTTCCCCAGTGGAGTCGCCAATTTGTTGTGGGGAAAAATGCCTATGCAGGATGATCCTATCCACCTAAGGTGTGACAGTGCCTTAGCAACAAACAGAGACAATGTTATGCTCTTAACCTGCAAAGCAATACCCAAACATAGAATTTGCGAAGAGAAGATACCGAGAACACAGGATATGCGAAGAAAATATACCCAGAACACAGAATAGCAAGGATTTTATTATTCAGAGAGAAATGTTCACAGGCCTCTTCAAGGGGGCAACCTCCAATAGAGCAGAGCTCTATTACAAAACAAGACACGATGCTCCTCGCAGGGAATCTCTATCCTTTATATATGACTCATGCATGCAATACCATGGGCCAATATCGTGGGTCTTATTAATACCATCTATCTGATACTACTTCCCATTCACCATCTATCTAATACTACAACCCATTTGCAACTAACTATGGTCCCGTCATTAATTGTGGGTTAACCACTTACACATATTAATATGGGCTTTATTGACTCTTGACTATGACGTGATCCCATGACATAAATAAGGGGGTTAGGGTGGGACCCTAACATGCCCTCCCCCTTAAGACTAGCCTTGTCCTCAAGGCTGAAGCTGCGGAAACTGCTGAAGAATAGTGGCTGGTTCCCAAGTTGCATCTTCCGGAGAGGTGTCTTTCCATTTGACAAGGACCTCCTTAAGCATGCGGCCGCGCAGGTGCTTGTCTCGTGTGTCTAGAACCTGTTCAGGTTGACGCCAGATTGACCCTTCTTCATCTAATTCAGGTAGACTGGTTTGAACTCGACAATTGTTCCCAATCACTTTCTTGAGGCACGATACATGGAAAACTGGGTGGATTTTTGCTGTAGGTGGCAAAGCCAACTTGTAAGCCACTTCTCCAATGCACTGAAGTACTTGGTATGGTCCGTAGAATTTTGGAGAGAGCTTTTGACAACCCTTGTCTTTGAGTGATGTTTGCTTATATGGTTGTAGCCTCAAAAAGACCTAATCCCCTTCTTGAAATTGGCGCTCTAAGCGATGTTGGTCAGCCTGTTTCTTCATACGGTTCTGAGCTTGATGAAGATTCTCGTGCAGATGGGCAAGCATGGTTGCGCGTTGTTGTAGGAGTTGATCCACGACTTGTACTTTGCAGCACCCCGTGAGATAAGTAGGGGAAGGCGGAAGTTTTCCATAGACTGCTTCATAGGGAGTCATTTTGGTGGTGGCATGATAGTTGGTGTTATACCACCATTCCGAGAGGTAACCACTGTACCCAAACGTGTTGTTTTTCTGAAGTGAAACACCTAAGGTAGGTTTATAGACATTTGTTGACGGCTTCGGTTTGACCATCTGTTTGCGGATGATATGAAGTACTGAGTTTGAGTTGAGTGCCTTGTATTCTGAAGAGTTCCTGCCAAAAATTACTGGTGAAGATTGGGTCGCGGTCGGACACAATAGAAGTGGGCATGCCATGCAATTTGAAGATCTGATCCATGAAAGTTTGAGCAACCAAAGTGGGTGTGAATGGTTGGGGTAGGGCGCAGAAATGAGCATACTTCGACAGTAGGTCCACAACCACCATGATGACTGACTTGTTCCCAGACTTTGGTACACCTGTAATGAAATCCATGGAGACCTCCATCCAAATTGACACCAGAATGGGCAATGGTTGTAATGTGCCTGGTGTGTTGACGGTTTCCCCTTTGTGGCGTTGACAGATGTCACATTCTGCTACGAAAGTAAGGATGTCTTGTTTCATGCCGGCCCAAAAAAATGATCTTCTGGTGCGAGCATATGTCTTCTGAAAGCCCAAATGTCCTGCAATGGGAGATGAGTGCAATTCTGCCAAAATGAGACTTTTGAGGGTGGATGTTGGTGATATTACGACTCTGTCCTTGTAGCGAAGAATATCATTCTGTCATGAGTAGCCCTTGCTGGAATTAAGATCTACCTGCAATTGAGAAATGAGTTGGGAGAGCCCGGGATGTGAAAACCATTCCCTGCGAGCCTCTTCAATCGAGTCTGGAATGGGGAGGGAAATTGCGAGCAGAGTACTTTCCTCCTCAAATTGGCGCGACAATGCATCTGCTACCCTGTTTTCTTTCCCTTTCTTGTAAATGATCTCATAATCATATCCCAGCATTTTGGCTAACCATTTATTTTGTTGTGGGGAAGATAGGCGTTGCTCCAAAAAATATTTAAGACTGTGATGATCTGTGCGAATTTGGAAACATCGCCCCAACAAGTAAGGTCGCCAGGTCTCGACTGCATGTAAGATGGCCATCATTTCCTTCTCGTAGGTAGATTGGCCCAGATTCCTCCCACTTAGTTGTTGGCTGGTGAAGGCCAATGGTCGCCCTTCCTGCATTAAGACCGCTCCAATAGCTGTTCCCGAAGCATCACATTCAATGACAAATGATTTGGTGAAGTCCGGTAGTGCTAAGACAGGAGTGGAACACATGGCGGTTTTGAGAGCGGTAAATGCATGTTGTGCTTCTTCGTTCCAGAAGAAGGAATTTTTCTTTAGGAGTTGTGTTAGGGGCTTCGCTATGCAGCCATAGTTGCAGACAAATTTACGATAATAGCCTGTGAGACCCAAAAATCCTCTCAAGCTTTTCAAGGTCTTAGGTTGAGGCCATTCTTGCATTGCCTGGATCTTTTTTGGGTCCACCTTGACACCTTCACGCCCCACAATGTGGCCCAAATACTCAACTTCTTCCATGCCAAACGAACATTTAGAAATCTTGACAAATAATTTATGCGTGCGGAGCAGTTGCAAGAGTAGATCTACATGCTGAAGATGTGCCGCCCAAGTGCCACTATAGATGAGGATGTCATCGAAGAAGGCAAGGACAAATTTTCTGAGATATGGTTTGAGGAGGTGATTCATAAGGCTCTGAAAAGTAGAGGGGGCATCACATAGACCAAATGGCATGGCCAGGAACTCATAATGGCCTTCATGAGTTCTGAAAGCTGTCTTGGGAATGTCGACTTCCTTCATGCGAATTTGGTGGTAGCCTGAGCGAAGATCCAACTTAGTGAAGAATTGAGCCCCATTGAGTTCGTCCAGCAAATCGTCAACCACGGGTATGGGAAATTTATCTTTGACTGTTAACTTATTGAGGGCCCTGAAGTCAGGACACATCCGCCACTCCCCATCTTTCTTGAGGACCATGACCACTGGAGATGAATAAGGACTAATGCTGGGACGAATGACACCTGCTTCCAACAATTCCTTGATGATTTTTTCTATTTCATTCTTTTGGGTGAACGGATATCTGTATGGCCGCACATTTGGGGGTTGGGCCCCTGGAACCAATGTGATGCTATGATCATGTTCCCCTCGCGAGGGTGGAAGCTCATGAGTCTTGTCAAAGACCGTCCGATGTTTATTTAAAATATGTTGCATCTCAGGATGAATTGGCAGAGACATGGTGTCTACTACCTGGATGGCATTAAATTGAGCTACCACTCCATGATGGCCCTTTTTTAACAATTTTTCCATCCTATGCGAGCTGATGATAAAGGGGGCTCCCGCCTGTAGTCCACGGAGGGTATGTGTGGAGTTGTTCTGCTTAAAACTCATATATAACTCCTGGAAATCCATTGTGATTGGCCCAAGAGTGCGGAGCCATTCTGCGCCTAGGACAATGTCACAACCCCCCATGTGTATTGCAAACATGTGGGTTTTCAATTGATAATCCCCCATTTGAATTTTGACATTTTCACAGCGACCTTCACATTTCATTGTGCCCCCTTCTGCAATCTGGACTTGGAAGTTAGAAACTGCCCGGACGAAACAATGTGTTGCTTCAGCGATCTTTTGGTGGATGAAATTATGGGTACTTCCACTATCAATCAAGACTACTACTGGGCGATGTTTAAGAAAACCCCTGATTTTGAGAGTTTGAGGGGAAAAAATTCCTGCCAATGCATTTAGCGAAATAATTGGTTCAT
Source organism: Pinus tabuliformis (assembly GCA_031772625.1). Taxonomy (NCBI): domain Eukaryota; kingdom Viridiplantae; phylum Streptophyta; class Pinopsida; order Pinales; family Pinaceae; genus Pinus; species Pinus tabuliformis. The sequence continues at coordinate 253,709,917 of CM062819.1, read as the reverse complement.
CAGATACAATCTCCTTTTGGTTATCTTCCTCGATCGCCTTCGGTTCCTCAAGTGGTGGATCTTCCTCGGTGGAGCTGTAGTCAGTGGCATCTATTTGAAAAAACTTGTGCTCTTTGCATTTATGACCCTGGGAATATTTTTCATCACAGTGGTAACATAGTCCTTGCTTCCTTCTTTCGGCTATTTCCGCAGGTGACACCTTTTGAATCTTAAGTGTCTGAGTCATATTGGGAGCCTGTGAGGGACAACCTTTAGCGGCGAAGTTGGGGCGGCTGGATTGGGCTGTTAATGCACGTTCCACCTTACGGGCTACCTGGCAAGCCTCTGTCCATGTGGGAGGGTGGTGGAGTAGAACCTGAGCTTTGATGGCTTCTTTAAGACCGCTGATAAAGCATTCCATGTAGAACTCATCGGTGAGACCCTTAAGGCAGAAGGCTAAGGCTTCAAAAGCAGTAATATATTCCTCCACTATACCCATCTTTCGGAGCTTAGTGAGACGCCCCAAAAAAGAGTCTTCCTGTTCAAAGCGACTACGAAGAGTTTTGGCAAATTGGGCCCAATTCTGAAAATGTCCATTGCAACGCTGATGCCATTCCTTCCATTGCCATCGTTCATTGTCCAAGTACATGGTGCCCACCATAAGCTTAGTCCCCTCATCCGTGATATGATTCAATTGGAAATACTGCTCCATTTGTGCTAGCCATACGGACGCGTGAGAACCGTCAAATTTATGCATATCCAACTTGGGAGGTTGCTGACTGGGTGGTGGATGGGAGTGCCAGATGTGATGAGAGTGGCTAGACTCACCCTCATGGTATTCATGGCCAATATACGCCTCCTCGTGGGCTGCCTCCTTGCCCTTTGGGAGTGCATCCTGTATCTAGTTACTTATTCCTTTAAGCTCAAGTTGTATCTGGTTACTCATTCCTTTAAGCTCAAGTTCGATATTGTTCACCGCAGTTTGGAGGGAGTGCACATGGTTTTCAATTTTGTCGATCCTTTCATTGGCCATCGCTTGAGCGCGAGTTTCTACCATACACCAACCTGATGAAAAATTGGGACCGCCTAAAAATTTTTACTAATAAATTGAATGGTACCACCTTGCTCAGCTCGTCGTCCTGATACTGATGGGCTAGGTCACCAATAAGCGCACCGGAACATCTCAGACTTTTTTTTTTTTTGGAAAACTCCTAACGGAGTTTTACTCATTCCTGATCAATACTGCAGCCGCCAAATCCTCAAAATGTCAATGTCACCAAAAGTCCTGCGAAAATTATATCCAGGTACAGGAACCCTTCACAACTACTCCGATCTGGTGGATCTGAGAGATCAGAATGGTGGAAAAACTGATGCTGCTGATCTGGAATATCCGATCTGGTGGATCTGAGAGATCTGAATGGTGGAACAACTGTTGCTGCTGATCTGGAATAGATGATGTGTGATCCCCCGATAAAAAGTGAACTATGGTCTTGGGGAGTTTCAGGTGCTACAAATCGCAATATACATAAGGGTCTGACAGTAGTACTCGACCCAATGTTTCAGGGCTCTAACTAAGGAGGATCGACCGTACCCTTAGCCGTACAACCCGACTACCCTATCGTACGGGCGAGTAATCTCTCCGAGTGTTGTTCTCGGTGTACTGTAGCCATAAGACGGTCGAAGGTTTATCTATGGCGAGGTTTCAAGGGAGTTAGGGGGCTTCCTATATACCCAGAGGGTATGTGGAAGACAGTCCGTGCGCGGTTCTGTCTAATGCGCTACTACTCGAAGGGGTACCCACAGGGGTTACAAGGGAGTCCAATAGACGTGACCACCTCTTGTATTTCGTGCGTGCATGCCTCCCCAAATCCGCAGGTTTATGCGCTTAACGACAGATCCCGTGGTTTAAAGACGCCGGAACACGTCTTTAGCCAAAAAAAAATTTGCTAAAATTTGGAGATCCCACCGAGCCCTGGAAAGTGCTCTAATACCACTTGTTATGCTCTTAACCTGCAAAGCAATACCCAAACATAGAATTTGCGAAGAGAAGATACCGAGAACACGGGATATGCGAAGAAAATATACCCAGAACATAGAATATCAAGGATTTTATTATTCAAAGAGAAATGTTCACAGGCCTCTTCGAGGGGGCAACCTCCAATAGAGCAGAGCTCGATTACAAAACAAGACACGATGCTCCTTGCAGGGAGTCTCTATCCTTTATATATGACTCATACATGCAATACCATGGGCCAATATCGTGGGTTTTATTAATACCATCTATCTGATACTACTGCCCATTTACCATCTATCTAATACTACCGTCCATTTGCAACTAACTGTGGTCCCGTCATTAATTGCGGGTTAACCACTTACACATATTAATATGGGCTTTATTGACTCTTGACTATGACGTGATCCCATGACATAAATAAGGGGGTTAGGGTGGGACCCTAACAGATAGCTATTCTAGTATTCTTCCTTTATGAATTAAGAATGAAGAGAGAGATGGATGGACTAACCGGTGTCTTCCGTTTGTCCCTCGATCCGGCTTCTCTTCTCTTGGAGAGTTCCCAGCTACTTTCCTTCTCGCTCGCCCAGCTTCAAGAGGTTTCTCCAAGATCACAAGAAGAGAACACTACACAAGACATGGATTCATATTCATAACTAGTTCAGGATTAGAAGTAAACTAAATATACTAATGCAATCATACATAAAAAATACATCATTATATAGGAGAAACCAAGATAGCTTTATTGATGAATAACAAGGTTCAGGAAGAGATACAACCCAGAGGGCTCCAATCCAGCATCTCCTTCCCAGCAAATGGAATTCCTATCTTCACCCCCTTCAAAGCATTAAGCACCCAATGATTCCAATCTCAAACCAACATCAATTCTTTGCAATAACAAAATTCCAGCCTCTAGATCTCATGGAGGAGAGATCCATATATAGATGTTTGGAGAGAGGATGAGTTAGCTTGAGATCTGACTAGTGTCCTCTCCCTCTGTCAGTTCTTGATTCCACTTGGAGGTTCTTGCTTCCACTTGGATATTTGGAACCTCTTACTCATCACCAGTCGAATTCCCTGAGGCAAGTGTCATTTTGGAAGCTTCCTGGGTTTTGACACCTTGAGAAATGAACTTGCCACATGTCCACTCTCGTTCAGCGCAGGTAGACAGTGTTCCCTTTGACATTCAACGCAGGTAGCCAGTGTTGGCTTTGACATTCAGCGCAAACAGCTAGTGTAGCCACTGAAATGATCCTGAATTGACTTGTTTTTTAGCAGTTTCTGGTGGAGAACTTCTGTGAATTGCTATGGTTTGTTAGCCTTGTTCCTCTAGGGGTAGGAACAACATGTTGAGGGACTTTGGATCCCTTAGATTATGGACATTTCATGCTCAATGCTGTAAGGCACAAAAATGTCTATAACAGATTGGAGCCCTCTGGGTTGTATCTCTTCCTGAACCTTGTTATTCATCAATAAAGCTATCTTGGTTTCTCCTATATACTGGTGTATCTTTGATGTATGATTGCATTAGTATGTTTAGTTTATTTCTAATCCTGAACTAGTTATGAATATGAATCTATGTCTTTGTGTAGTGTTCTCTTCTTGTGATCTTGCAAAAACCTCTTGAAGCTGGGCGAGCGAGAAGGCAAGTAGCTGGGAACTCCCAAAGAGAAGAGAAACCAGATCGAGGGACAAACGGAAGACACCGGTTAGTCCACCCATCTCTCTTCATTCTTAATTCATAAAGGAAGAATACTAGAATAGCTGCTTCTGTTTGTTGCTAAGGCACTGTCACACCTTAGGTGGATAGGATCCTCCTGCATAGGCATTTTTCCCCACAACACTGCACGGCACATATAACTAGGAAGCCCGAAAATTGCCAGAACGACCTCAAATTGCCAAAAATCACACGGATTTTCCTTGTGACAAGTAGGTAGAGCTCCACCTCTATTGTTTATCCAAGTTTGGTGTTGATGTTATGATGGTTGATGTGGTGAGCGTTTAAAAACAATCAAACCATACTATTTGAAATTCCAAGAAACTTGTTGCCTAAGGTTTGATTAACTATTTTGCCACCAAGTCTATCATTCCTCCATCACTCCCTTATCCCATTTATCCCTTGATTTCATTGTTCCCTAAGTTCCCCTACCTCCAAAATTCACTAATCCCTTATCCCAAGTTTCCTTTCCCAATTTTCCAAATGTAAAACCCTAAACCCTAATCCTATACAAAAACTCCCAAAACATCCCATATTTCCCTAATTAAATCTATCCCAATAGTCCCTAAATTCCCAATATTTTTTCCCTCCCCTAACAGTCCCTTATTTCATTGTTTTCCCTTGGTGGCAGAGGTCAAACAATCATCAAAGGTAGTCCAACACAGTTTGACACATTAGCATCTACTTCTCTAAAGCAGTTTGTCGACCAGCAGCTATGGTATCTGACTCTTCATATGAATATGAGGAGGAAACCCATAGTGACTCAAAAACAGAGGCACATGCACCCAGGAGGCCTCATAGAGGTGGCAAACATATCAGAGAAGAACCAACCACTCTTGCTGAGTTACAGGCCTGCCCTCTTGCCATCTTTTGTTTTCAGCATTAGTCATGTTATGAATTTTGCGAGAAGGTTGCTACTATTCAGTTTCATCATGAGTTGGCCCGCTTATTTGTGTTGCATTTACATGGTGATCAAGCCACTCTTGCTGGTGTCACTTTCACATTAACACCAGAATCAATTTCATTAGCAACCGACATACCAAACATTGGAGAGCCATGGAACAAGAGACAAAAAATTGACTGACAGCATTATGAACCATACATCAAACCTGGATTTTTGAGACAGCTCAAGAGAGTGTTTCCTTTTCGGTACCTCAAGGATGAATATGCTTCTTTAATGAAACTGATCATGAATTATTTCAGTTGTGAGGGCTGGTTCTCTCAATTGTATGCTTATCACATCAGGCTGCTAATGCATTTTACCCGGGTACGGATGATGAACATTCCTTATTTCATGTGCCGAAACACAGAGAATCTGACCACCCTTGTTCAGCACAAGACCCCACAGTAGCAGTTCAACAATATTTACCATTTTGCTCTCATCAAAATTGTGGTTGTTCATCAGCTTGGATTGTAGGGCATCACTTGGGATGGCTTCATTTCTCGTGAGTTTTTCAGAGCTTCATGGGGACCTTCAGAGGCTTTATATGAGATAGGTGGACCTTCTTATTAGCATGAGGGCCATGAGACCGCTAGTGTGCCGATGTCCATCACCTATCAGAGGGGCACTAGACGGTTGTTTGTAGTAGCAAAGCGAGTGTTATCTCCACCCGGGGTGGAAGGGGCCTCACTTCCATCATCAACACAGTAGGTTCAGGACCAAGGCAAGAGGCCACTACAGGAGGAACTTGGACCATTAGGTGAGCGGGAGACTGATTTCATCCTCATCGAGGGTGATGATACTGACATGGGCCCACAAAGTGCAAACCTAAGAGAGATCATTAAGGAGTAGCAGGCAGACATTGATGCCTTCTCTATCAACTTGGATCAAGCCCAATGGACTATACAGTACCTGGAGTAGAGAAATAAGCAACTTGAGGACCAGCAGGTGACTATGGAGTTGCAAAACACTCGGGAGAATCGTCGGGCTGCCCAAAGAAGGAGGGTGGCGTTCACTTCATTGGAGCAAGAGATCAATGTAGATAGAGAGTCATGGCTTGAAAGAGCCAATATCCACTTGGAGAGGAAGCTAGAGAAGGAAATCAATGAAAAGAATATGCTTAGAAACTTGTCGTATCATTACTTGTCCAGGAATTTGGTGTGCAAAGGGAGAATCAGGAGTTTGAAGGCAAAGTTGAAGAGAGCATCAAGGAGGCAAGAAGAGGGTGAAGGACTTCAGATCTTGGCTAAGGCTTCCTTGGCCCATCACAAAACTTGATAGAGAAGACTCAGTCCAAATTTCAAGAAATTTGGAGCGATTTTTGCATTTTGTAAATTTTTGGCACAAAAAACAGGTTTTCCTGCCCTATGCATCGCGCTACATGGTGCTCGCTTTTGCTAGAGGCCTCCAAATTACAAAAACTTGGAATTTTTAGATTTTTAACGCAAAATTACACTTTCCTACCTATGTCCAAGAAATTTGGGCAGGTTCTGACCCTCAAAAAGGTCAAAAACACTCAAAAAATGACCTCACTGCCCCTATTTTGACACACAGGAAGCAGTGTTGGGAGAATGGACTTTTGGAGGGGCAGATAGAGGCCAAATTGAAAAATTCCACTTGGGTTGGAAAGTAGACGGACAGGCCTTTCTATCAAGGACACCTGGAGCTCATTTTGACATCGGGAAGGCCTCTAAAAGTGGGTCCAAATAGGCGTGGTGCATAGAGAATCAAGCGCGGCGCATAGAGGAAAAATTCCCTGTTTGACCAAGTTTTTCTCTGTTTTTCGCCTAGTTTCACCTAGTTTGACTTTTTTACTTTCCTAATGGAAAATTTGTGATGTAATTTGATTAACAATAATAGATCATGATGTAGATATGGTAAATTTCCACTTGTAGAGGTTGATTCATCAGTTCAAAGGTTGTTTGAAACTGAATGGATCAGTTCTCTTGTTTTTAGAGGCATGTTGTTATGTTGCCTAATTTCTAGTTCTCAGCTTAGAATTAGTTGAAACAGCCTCTAAACATGTGAGCTCGACCCCTAGAGGCAAGGATGAGTTATGGTTGTCTATATTATGTTGTTTTTCACTCATTATCATGGTTGGACTCTTGAGAAAGCCTTGGGCTTCATTGTACATATTTTTCAGGATTTGGGCTAAGGAATTTGAGATCAGGATTTGTAGCGCTCTTTGGGATCCATGTGGCAATTTGTCTTGGTACAATGCTTTCTTTTGTAAATGTGAATTTTCTTATGTGTTAATGTATGCCATTCTCTATCTTGTTTTCTTCTGAACTAAACAAACAAGAGTGTAAGTAGAATCCATTGAAATCAGTGCTCTACTTGAAGTTTTCTTTAGTTGTTTGATGTTTTTAGCTATTTGGGGAGGATCCATGATTGCTCTTGCCTTCTTCAACACCTCACCTGTTTATTCCTTCCATCTCCTTCAATTTAAAATGCCAAAAACAATTTCCTACCTTTCCCCATTGAGATCTCTGCAAGACTGAGCCTCAATCCCCACACCCAACACCATCTTTCCATCACATCCTACAAAACTTCATTTTATCAAATCAAACTCTCTTGCACATATACCTAGCCTAAGATCAGAAGATATTTCGGTCATCTCAAGCCTCAATCGATCATTATTTTTAAGATTGACTTGAAGAGATCCCTCTCCTGACCTGGTAGGGCTAGCTACTAGGCTAAGCATGGTTTGATGTTGGCCCTGGATCCTACCTTTTCAGACTGAGGTAAATCTAGGCCCTAACAATACATATAAAAAACTAAATGATTTACTATTGAAATACACAGTAAAATGTTAAAATGTATAGTAAAGGTAAAAACACAGTAAAGGATATTGACAAGTCATAAAAGTAAAAGTGTATCAAATGAAAGAGTATCAGTAAAAGTGTATCATATTGAAAAATCAAAGTGAAAAAGATGAAATTAGAATAGAAGTGGTACATTTTCTAGAAATTTCCTGTTTAAGTCATAATTTTGCAGACACTATTGTGGACAATCAAAGATGAATTTTGAGAAACTGGAGGAGGTTTGTGTTCCTAAAAGGCCAATATACAAAAACCTATCTCACGGTTTACACAAATATTACAAAAATGGAGATAAATGCATATCTTCAGAGCCTAGTGTTCGAATTGTGCAAATTCCTATTTTTCACGTCTTTATACAGAGAATATTGTGAACATCTGGAGCTGAATTTCAAGAAACCGAAAGAGGTTTATCTCAATAACATACTTATCTACAAAAACCTCTTTCCAGTTTTACATATCTATCTCGGATTGAGATATAAAAAGGTATCGCTAGAGCCTAAGTTTGTAGAATTTGTGCGTAGAATGCACAAAGGAAGGACTTAGTTAGTGACTTGGAAGCCTCATCATCAAATAAGAGTTGCTATCAAATTCGACTTTCTCTTATTTTTCACCCTCAATCCATAAATATAGTTCCAATTACATTCATTAGTTTTGAGTGTCCTTTATTTAAGTTCTATTAATGTAAAACAATTTGAGATATTTGTCAAACCAACTTTGATATTTTTTTCAAGATATGTCAGTTTAGGATTTGTATAAGTACTTCTTCATTTGAAGTATTTTGTTGTGGATTCTTCAACATCTCTATAGACTTCTTGATCAAAAGACTGTAAATCTATTGTATCATCGACTGGGCCGGCAAGCTGGATTGATGAATAAAGACAAGATATTTCACAAGATTCATGTGCAAATCAAAGTGCAGACAAGTATTTTCTCATGTTGTTGTTATCTTTCTTAAATTTTTTCCACAATCTTTGATGTATTTCTGAATCTGAATGCTATAACTAGAACAATATCTCAGAATTTGTTTAGTTACACTCTGTTTTGATAGTTAGGCATATAAATGTTTTCAACTAATATCTAAGTTAAGGAATTCTTAGTTGTTCCTTATTTTAGGTTGCCTCTTTATAATCTATAGCAAAGGATTCTTAATTGCCCTTTATTTATGATTACCCAATGTTCCTCGTTTAAATCCCGATCTGAGAATTCTTGATTGCTTTCTCACCATAATTCAAACCATTTCACCCCTTTGACCCTAAGACCTATACTCTACTATGCTATCTTGCCCTTTGAACATTCCCTTTAGTGAGTTGATCCAATTCTACTGCCCTTCTATTGACTCCATAGCCCAATGGTCTAAAGACACCATTCTATCCATCTGTTTCAAGGATCCCACCACCTAATCTTGAATACAAATAAAAAACACCCAAAACATTCATAGCTAGCCTGAAATCCCAGAAAACAAAGCTAAATCATATAGAGAGAGCCCTCTCTAAGCCTAGGTTGGCTAGAGCTTCTGCCCAAAATTTGGTTTGTGGTTACCTCGGTGATTTCTTTCTTTAACTTTGGGAAAATATTGAGTGATAACACATCATTCCCCTGGGTCCCACTAATTTTTTAAGCCTTTTAACCCTTGGTTGCTCTCATGATATATGCTGTTGGCATTATGTTTTCTGGTATGACTGTATGTTATAGATGTTTTACTTGATGGAAACTCCAGTGGTAAGGCTCTCAGTTTGATAAAAATTAAGAAGGACGCATGCAATCGGTTCAGAAAGTGCGCCCCCGCAGGTATACCATGCAGAAACCGCGTCCAGGGACACCGGCCGGCCGTTCAGGGGGTGCGTCCACCCAGTGCACACATTTCAAGGCAGAGAAAAGCACGTGGGGGTTTCTTGTGTGGTATCTAGCCGACGGTTTTGTGTTTCTATGGTGTCGGCTCGTGGTATTGTTCCATGTTTTGGGGAGAAGCTTGCCTATATAAAGCAAAGGAGTTCATTTGGATTGAGCAATTGTCTTGGGTTGAATATCTTATTTGGTGAGATCTAGTCCAGATCTAAAAGGCAAATCTTCTAATGGACTGTGATCTCTATGGCGCATGAACAGATCGATAGATCTGACTATTTGGGTTTGTTCTGAAGTCTTCATATCATTTATATCTGAAGGGTCGCAGGTTCAGTGAAGGGAAAGTGCGCCGGGACGCAGGTACTGTAAAGGGCAAGTGCGCTGAGACGCAGTACAGTAGAGAGAGACTTGCGTGGGGACGCAGGGCGATCAAGGTTCAGGTGCGTCTCTGAAGCAGAAGGACGCGGCGCGATAGTGTTTTCAGGTGCGTCTCTGTAGCGAAAGACGCGGCGCGATAGTATCCTTGGGTGCGTCCCTGAAGCAACAGAACGCAGAGCAGTCAAAGGAACAGTGCGTGGGCACGCAGCGAAGCAGAAGGATATCTGCGGGTGGACGCAGAGTAGCAGAAGGTTAACAGCGTCTGGTCGCAGGCCACAGAAAGGAAAACTGCGTCTCTGTTTTAAGATGTTCTGTTGATTGAATTTCTCTATTGATAAGGTGTTCTGGGTTAGTTCTGTTGTTGCTGATCTGATATCTGTAGTGATCTATATCTGTTATGTACTTGTTGATCATCTGATGCTTTATGAAAAGAAGTAGGGGGTTGTAGCTCCCTTCCAGGAGTAGACTGGAAAACAAGAGAGAGAGAGAGAGTTGCAGCTCTCTGCAGGTTGCAGCCTGCGTACTGGTAAAGGACTGCACCAGTACAAAATCATTGTAAAAGAAGTTTCTAAATTGAAAGAAGATAGAGACATATTGCAGCAGGTGGTTTTCACCCACATTGGGTTTCCACCTTACATCTTGTGTTCTTTGGTGTGACTATCTATTTTTCATGCTCATTATTTTATGGTACTGACATGCTAAAATAATTCAAAGATCAAATAAGGAAGATTTATTAAATTGCTAGATAATACTGATTCACCCCCCCTCTCAGTATTATTTCCAACAATTGGTATCAGAGCAAGTCCTTCAGAGAAGCTTGATCGCTTGAAGGTAGATCGTTCATCATGAGCAACTACGAGAGAGAAGCATCAATCAGGCCACCAATCTTTGATGGGACAAACTTCAATTATTGGAAGGTAAGAGTTACTGCATATCTTCAATCTCTTGGTACAGAAGTTTGGGACATTGTAGAAACAGGCTATGCTTTTCCTTCAGCTACTCCTACAGATCCAGCTGAGAAAAAGAAGTATGAAACAAATGCAAAAGCAGTCAGTACTCTATTAGGAAGTATATCCCAAACAGAATTCATGAAGGTCATGCACTTCAAATCAGCAAAAGAGATATGGGACAAAATGATCACTAGCTATGAAGGAGATGAACAGGTAAAACAAGCTAAACTTCAAACTCTCAGGATTCAATATGAGACTCTCAAGATGTATAATGATGAAACTGTGGCTAATTATTTTCTTCGGGTAGATGAGATTGTTAATTGTATGAAAAATTTGGGTGAAGAAATAAAAGAGACTATAGTAGTTCAAAAGATTCTAAGATCATTATCCCCCAAGTTTGAATCTAAAGTATCTGCAATAGAAGAAAAAGAAAATCTCCATGTTCTCACTATGTCTCAGCTACATGGAATTCTAACTGCTTATGAAATGAGAAAGGGAGGTCCATCAGACAGAAGGGAAGCTGCTTTTAAGGCATCAGGCAAAGAAGATTACTATGAAGCAAGCCATGTTCCAGAAGAAGAGGAAGAAGAATCAAATTTTGTCAGAAGTCTTCAAAGGGGTTCTGGAAGGTTCAGAGGTAAGCTACCTTTCAAATGCTTTGCTTGTGGAAGAGTAGGTCATTATGCTGCAAAATGTCCTTATAAGGATAAAGGAAAAGAACCTGCTAGATGGAACAAGAAACAAAGTGCAAATAAGAAAAGCTACTACACCCATGAAGATAGTGATGGCTTATCAAACAGTGATGAAGATGAACAAGGTAATAAATATAAGCTGTTAATGGCATTTGAAGATGATGATTATGAGGATGCTGTAGATGTGGATAATCTCTATGATGAAATTACTAGACTCAAGAGATGCATAGAAGAAAAGAATGTGATCATTGATACTTTGCAATTTCAAATTGATGAAAAGGAAAAACATCTTGAAAAACTAGAAGGTGAAATTGTTGGTCTCAGAAAAGAAATAGAGAAAACAAAAGCTATTAATCTTAAGTTTGTCAAAGGATCTGAAACTTTGGATGAGATTATCAATGTGCAGCGGTCTCCTCTAAACAAGACAGGTTTGGGCTATAATGGAGAAACCTCTCAAGCATCCACCTCAAAAAGTTATCTTGATGCAGCAAGAAGAAATGAGCAGAAGAACAATGAAGATAATCAAGTAAAGCAGGGACGAATTACAAACAGAAACTATCAGGGACAATCCATCTTAAGGGTGAACAAAAGCTACAACCAGCCACAGGTAAAATCTTCTCAGTTTGGTTCAAGAATAGATGAAAATAGAAATTACAATCAGTTGGTTGGTAGATTCAATAACCGCAGAAGCTTCTTCAATGGACAATGCTTTTCTTGCCATAACTTTGGTCACAAAGCAGCTCAATGTGTTGCATATAAAACAATCATGACTAGGGAAGCTCAAAAACAAAGAAGTATGACAGGGATTACAAAAAGGACCTATAACAACTTTTCGGTTCTTGAAAATGAAGTTGAATGTTCTATTTGCAATAATTTTGGTCATGAAGACTCTGAATGTAGGAGCAGGTTTCAGGAGAAAAAGGAACAAGCCACAAGCACCAAAACATGGAGAATAAAGGAACCTCAAACAAAAAGATGTGGGATAGCATTTTATGCAGAAGGACAGGAAAATCTATGGTACATTGACAGTGGATGTTCGAAACATATGACAGGTGATAAAGAAAAACTTGAATCTTATTCTACTTTAGAAAAGGGAAAGAAAGTTTCTTTTGGAAATGATACTCCTGCAACTATAAAAGGAAAAGGTATTGCTCCTTTAAAAGAAAAGGTCAAGGCTGGAAATGTTTTGTATGTTGATGGATTGAAGCATAATCTACTAAGTGTCAGCCAGATGTGTGATCAAAAAACCGAGGTTATTTTCAGATCGAATGGATGTCTTGTTCGTGATCTTGATACAGGTAAAACAGTACTCAAAGGCAAAAGAACTCCAAATAATCTGTACATATTTGAAGAAGGACAACAACAATGCTATCTTAGCAAGGATGAAGAGCACTGGTTATGGCATCGAAGGTTGGGACATCTAAGCTTCTCACAAATAAGGAAAGCATGCAAATATCAGGCAGTTCGCGATCTTCCAGATATCAAAATTCCTGACAACACCATATGCAGATCATGTCAGTTTGGAAAACAAACCAGGACTAACTTTCCAGAGAAAGAGGGATCAGCTAGCATGCCTCTTGAGCTAGTACATACAGATACATGTGGCCCATTCAGGAAAAGAACACCTAGAGGAGAGGAATACTTGATATTATTTATTGACGATTTCTCCAGGTTTGTCTGGTTAGGACTTATGAAGCACAAAGATGAAGCATTCGAAAAATTCAAGACCTTCAAAGCCTTGGTTGAAAATGAATCAGGTCACAAAATTAAGTGCCTCAGATCCGACAGAGGTGGGGAATTTACTTCAAATGAATTTTTCGATTTCTGTGATGAACATGGGATAAGGAGAGAATTCTCTACAGCTAGAACTCCTCAGCAAAATGGAGTTGTTGAAAGAATGAACAGAACAATCCAACAAATGGCTCGTGCTATGCTTGATGAATCAGGAACTCCCGCAACTTTCTGGGGTGAAGCTGCACATGCTGCGGTTATTATTCTCAACAAGACAAATGTCCGGGTGAACAGCACTCAAACTCCTCATGAGCTCTGGAGTGGTAAAACTCCTTCGGTAAAGCACTTCAAAATCTTTGGGAGCAAATGCTATATCAAGAATACTGATGAGCAGCTTGGCAAACTTGAACCTAGAGCAGATGAAGGCATTCTTCTTGGCTATTCTCCACATAGCAAAGCATACAAATGCTACAATAAAAGACTTGGCAGAATTGTTGACAGCATTGATGTAGTGGTTGATGAGAAGGGATATATTCCTAGGCAAGTACATCATGAAGATATAGAAGAAGATGAAGGCTACCCTCAAAGACAGAATAATGAAGAAGAAGAACCCCAAGGAGAACTTCAAGAAGAACCAGAGGAGAAAACAAGAATAGAAGAGAAAACTCCATCCAGATATGTTCAGAAGAATCATCCAGAATCTCAGATTGTGGGGCAGAAAGAAGCAGGTGTACAAACAAGAAGAACAGTTGCAGAAGCCTCAAGCTATTTGGCATTACTCTCCTCTACTGAACCACAAAATGTGAAAGAAGCATGCAAAGATGAATGTTGGGTGAAAGCAATGGATGAAGAACTTGAGCAAATCGAAAAGAACAACACTTGGGAGCTGGTTCCTAGACCAAAGGATAAGAATGTTATCGGAACAAAATGGGTCTTCAAAAATAAATTGAATGAAAATGGAGAAGTAATTAGAAACAAAGCCAGACTTGTTTGTAAAGGGTATGCGCAGCAAGAAGGAATAGACTTTGAAGAAACTTTTGCTCCTGTTGCAAGACTTGAGGCCATCCGAATGTTCCTTGCTCTCTCAAGTTTTCAAAACTTCAAAGTATTTCAAATGGACGTGAAATCAGCCTTTCTGAATGGAGACTTGGAAGAAGAAGTGTACATTGAACAGCCAGATGGGTTCATTCTTGGAAATGATCCAAATCTTGTATGCCGATTGAAAAAGGCTCTCTATGGTCTCAAACAAGCTCCAAGGGCTTGGTACTACCGGTTGGACAAATATCTTCATCAACAAGGTTTCTCAAAAGGTTCAGCAGATAGCAATCTGTATATAAAAGTTGAAAATGACAAATTGCTAATACTTGTTGTGTATGTAGATGACATTATTTTTGGCAGCAATGAAGAAGCTATGAGTCAAAGCTTTGCCTCGGTCATGCAGAAAGAATTTGAAATGTCCTTGCTAGGAGAACTGACATATTTCCTTGGTTTGCAAATCCAAAAAAAGGAAGGAGGAATCTTTTTATCTCAAACCAAGTATCTCAAGCAGATTTTGAAGAAATATGGCATGGAAGATGCAAAACCTGTATGTACACCCATGGTCACAGGATGTAGTCTCAGTGCAAATGATGAATCTGCAGCAGTACATCAACCAACCTACAGATCTATGATTGGAAGTTTACTATATTTGACAGGTACCCGACCAGACATCATGCATGCAGTTGGAATAGTTGGAAGATTTCAGGCAAATCCGAAGGAGACTCATCTTCAGGCAGTAAAGAGAATTTTCAAATATCTTCAAGGGACTCAAAATTATGGCTTATGGTATCCTAGAGATACAGATCTTACTCTTCATGCTTATACAGATGCAGATTGGGCCGGAAGCGTGGATGACAGGAAAAGCACAAGTGGTGGTGCATTCTTTATGGGTTCCAGACTGGTATCTTGGTTCAGCAAGAAACAGAGTTCGATTGCCTTGTCTACAGCTGAAGCGGAATATGTTGCTGCTGCATCTTGTTGCACTCAACTCCTTTGGATGATGCAGACTTTGCAGGATTTTCAAATCACTTGTACACCACCTATCCCCATCTTATGTGATAACACAAGTGCAATCAACATCTCAAAGAATCCGGTCGTGCATTCAAAAACCAAGCACATACCAATCAAGTACCATTTTCTCCGGGAACAAGTGCTTGAACAAATAGTCAAGTTGGAGTATGTTCCTTCCAAGGAACAAGTTGCTGATATTCTTACCAAACCATTGCCCAGGGACACGTTTGAATACCTCAGGCAAAAGCTGGGGGTTGTTGATGCATCATCTTGTTGAACCTCTTCTTATTGGTGGTACAGGCTCAGGGGGAGCACATAATGCATTGTTGGCATTATGGAGAAGGAGATCTTGGAAATAGCTGCAATATGTCTCTATCTCTTTCATGGTGGTGCGTTGCTACAGATCCGGTTCATATTCAGGGGGAGCATGTGCTTAGGGGGAGCATACCCTTTGCTCTTGATGTCAAAGGGGGAGAATGAAGCTGAAGTTTGTGAGGTTGCCATCAAGTCCAAAGGGGGAGATTGTTGGCATTATGTTTTCTGGTATGACTGTATGTTACAGATGTTGTACTTGATGGCAACTCCAGTGGTAAGGCTCTCAGTTTGATAAAAATTAAGAAGGACGCAGGCAATCGGTTCAGAAAGTGCGCCCCCGCAGGTATACCATGCAGAAACCGCGTCCAGGGACGCCGGCCGGCCGTTCAGGGGGTGCGTCCACCCAGTGCACACATTTCAAGGCAGAGAAAAGCACGTGGGGGTTTCTTGTGTGGTATCTAGCCAACGGTTTTGTGTTTCTATGGTGTCGGCTCGTGGTATTGTTCCATGTTTTGGGGAGAAGCTTGCATATATAAAGCAAAGGAGTTCATTTGGATTGAGCAATTGTCTTGGGTTGAATATCTTATTTGGTGAGATCTAGTCCAGATCTAAAAGGCGAATCTTCTAATGGACTGTGATCTCTATGGCGCATGAACAGATCGATAGATCTGACTGTTTGGGTTTGTTCTGAAGTCTTCATATCATTTATATCTGAAGGGTCGCAGGTTCAGTGAAGGGAAAGTGCGCCGGGACGCAGGTACTGTAAAGGGCAAGTGCGCCGAGACGCAGTACAGTAGAGAGAGACCTGCGTGGGGACGTAGGGCGATCAAGGTTCAGGTGCGTCTCTGAAGCAGAAGGACGCGGCGCGATAGTGTTTTCAGGTGCGTCTCTGTAGCGAAAGACGCGGCGCGATAGTATCCTTGGGTGCGTCCCTGAAGCAACAGAACGCAGAGCAGTCAAAGGAACAGTGCGTGGGCACGCAGCGAAGCAGAAGGATATCTGCGGGTGGACATAGAGTAGCAGAAGGTTAACAGCGTCTGGTCGCAGGCCACAGAAAGGAAAACTGCGTCTCTGTTTTAAGATGTTCTATTGATTGAATTTCTCTATTGATAAGGTGTTCTGGGTTAGTTCTGTTGTTGCTGATCTGATATCTGTAGTGATCTATATCTGTTATGTACTTGTTGATCATCTGATGCTTTATGAAAAGAAGTAGGGGGTTGTAGCTCCCTTCCAGGAGTAGACTGGAAAACAAGAGAGAGAGAGAGAGTTGCAGCTCTCTGCAGGTTGCAGCCTGCGTACTGGTAAAGGACTGCACCAGTACAAAATCATTGTAAAAGAAGTTTCTAAATTGAAAGAAGATAGAGACATATTGCAGCAGGTGGTTTTCACCCACATTGGGTTTCCACCTTACATCTTGTGTTCTTTGGTGTGACTATCTGTTTTTCATGCTCATTATTTTATGGTACTGACATGCTAAAATAATTCAAAGATCAAATAAGGAAGATTTATTAAATTGCTAGATAATACTGATTCACCCCCCCTCTCAGTATTATTTCCAACATATGCGTGACAACTTCTAAAAACCTAGTGTCTCCCTTACTGGACTATGTGCCAGTATCCATGGACTCATCTTAGCAGACCTATGCCAACATCCCTGGGATTTGAGCCACTTTTCTAGCCTAGAATCCTGACCTCTGCCCAGCACTTGTTACAACCTCAAGAATCCATCAAAGACATGATGAAAATACTAATAAATCAAAATCAACCTCGGGATTAGGTCGGAGCATCCCCAACAATGATTGAAATTCTATCAAACACTTGGCATCAATTGAACCTATAGGTCTAGGATACAAGGCAGAGCCTAAATGATTGAAAGAAATTATGAAACGTAATGAGAAGGATAACCACTTTTTTCATTGATCTGTTATAACATAAATTTGGTATTGTATCCATCCATTTAACAATTACAAGTAAATACATGAAATAACCATGACATGAACCAATCATATAACCATGCTTATAACCAGCACAAAAGCATATAAATATAAAATATATGACATCCATCAACTCCACATATAAGTAAGTGCAAGAGTAAGAGAACTTAGCTTTTATTAATCATACGCAAATGTGACTAGGTTTGGGACTTCCACGTACCACATGATGATAAACATGGCTAAACCAAATCTCACTATGAGCCAGTCATCCCCATGCCATATTCGAAGCATGAATGTGTGATCTCATGGGTAAACCAATCCAAGAACAATGAAGGGAATCCAAAGGTTAAACCACCTCCACCCGCATCAAACCATGATCACAATAAAACCAATGCTCTGATCACAATTGAATTGAACTTGGAATGCCATCTGGAATCCATCACTATCCTTGAGGAATGTTCTGTCTTCTTGTCTCTCAAGCTTTACCGCAATCCAATCCTAGATCACTAGGCCTTGAAAGGAGACCAATCTCTCATGCTTTAGCACAATCCAAACCTAGATTACTAAGACCTAAACCAAGACTTCTCCTATAGGCTTTATCTTGTATCGCACGAAAACTAGTCTAGGGATTCCTAATCCTTTGGGAATGAACCTTCAGACCACCTCTGCCCTGAATTCCGAAATCCACCAGAAAACGAAAGCAAAAAACCTAGATAAATATCCCAAAATACCATGGAATCTAGAAAACTGCAAGGTTAGGTTGAGAACCAATATCATAACCTCACAAAACCATGCCATTGACAACAAGAGAACCATTCACCAACATGTAAAGCCATGCATGTCCACGAGATCTAGGAAATCAAACATGTAAAATGTTATCTCCAAGTATTCATGCTAAAGCTACCTGATCCTTCTCTTCTTCCATGATCCTTTCTTTCCTTCGTTTCCCTTTTCTTTCTTTTCCTTCCTTGATCCAAATCTAATGTGCTCCAAGAAAACTCAAAGTAACCAAGAGTGAGAGTGAGAGAATAATGAGAGAGCTCAAAACCTAAACTGACAAAAGGTTACCAATTGATCCTCATAAGAATTTTTGTGGATCGGGCCTCTAATTTTTTCATTTTCTATTATTTTCCTTCAATTTCCTCCTCAAATTCAGCCTATGACCTTTCAACTTACTTGTTTCCTAATTTCCTTTATGTTCATAAATAAATGTGCCAAAAATTCTTTTTTACCTTTTAATACCTTTTCCTTAGCATTTGCGAATTTTCTTTAGGCCAAACACACATTCAGTGATTCCCATTACGATATATTTTCCAAACATACATCTTGGAATTACTATCCCATACATCTTGGAATTACTATCCCTTAACCATGGTCTAATTTTCCTTTATTAAATTTTATTACGTGAACTTTTCACTAGGGCTGTTACAAAAAATTTAATGAAATCTAGTAAAACATTTTAATATTAATTTGATGATTTTTAATTATTTTGTTATCATTTTATTAGAAGGGATTATCTTTATGTGAATTAAACAAATGAATTATTAGGAATCAAAATTTACAATTGACATAAATTCAGAAGAGTGAGATGACAACCCTAAATTCCACATGGGGAACCTGATTATTGACAATCTAACATTGTTGATGAATTGGAATTGAAGTACATCATGTACATGAAAAAATCCATGCTCCTCACATGCATGTTAGATTTAATGGACCACCTATGCTCTGTTAGTTTCATCTAGTTCTTGGAGATCCATCACCGGCATTCTCTTAGAGTAAGACGCTTCAGACAACTAGGGGCATTCACTCAGCTCAATTTGAACGTCTTATGATTGAGACGACATCTCTATGAACAACTACACAATAGAACAAGTTTCGAATTGACTTGTTGTAAGAAATAAATTCAGGTACAATACATGGAATGGAAGTGCAAGAGTATTCGTACTTAGTGCATAGTTATTGTTATATTAGGATATATTTTTTACAAGTCACTATGTGCATGAATAATTTCTCTTATATTTGATATTGAATAAGTGTGTGATCTATAAGAAAAATATAAAATAAATATTTTAATATTAATTTTTAAATAAATATTTTATATAATTTTTCGTTATATTTAATGGCAAATGTTTTCTATTTTATTTTATTGGATAATTATTTTTTAAATTTTAATATGAGGGAGATATATAAAAAATTTCTTCAATATAGAGGGGATGTGTAATTTTTTCATTGTTTAACTGAGTCACTTGTTTCGTGTTTGTATTTGACTTCGACCACTTTAACGATAGACATAAAATTTTAAAAATAAAATTTAGTATTAAATTTCACATATCAATTTTTTTCTAAATTGTTATATATATATATATATATATATATATAGAGAGAGAGAGAGAGAGAGAGAGAGAGAGAGAGAGAGAGAGAGAGAGAATATGATGAGTATACATAGTGCAAATACTACACATAAAAAATTTCACATATTTTATTTCATAATCAAAATACATGTCACATATATAGTGCTTATGAGATCCAATAAATTTCAAACTAGTTGAATCTTAGTAACCCAATCCAACAAACAAATCCAGTCTACTAAGTAATAGGTAATTCTAAATTCTTACATTACAAAATTAACATTTCAAAAATTAATATAAGAATTACAAATGATAGGTCACATACAAGTTACATCTGTCTAATATAGCCTTCACTCACATTTCTACCCATTCTGAAATCTCATGGACTAACTCTTTCTCCACCACAATCTTTGAGATTCCCACTTGAATAATTCAAGGTACGCGTGTCTCTAAACATTGTTGATAAAATTATAGAATTGGTGCTTCTTAACCTCTTAAAGGACAAAATTTATACTAAGCCACTCCATGACCAACTTACATCTATCAAAATGTAGTGAATTACAATGTAGTGGACTATCAAAATGTAGGAGCGTGTATAGTAGACAGTTATAAAATTTGACATTTCTAACACATAATGATTCCATGAAAATGACCTCTAACAATTCTCTTGAAACTTGAAGCACAACAAGTCCCATTAGCATATAATAGAATCACATAATTAAATTAGTGATATGTTCACATGGCACCAAACATCATCAAGAACCACTAATTTAATTATATTACTCCATTAATTGGTTCTACACCTTTACAAATAGAATGAAAAACAACATAACAAAGAAACTGAAACTTTTGACAACAAGAAAACCAATAATCATGAAATTATCTACTGTCATCTAAGCATGAACAAGTCACTTTGTCCCTCCTTGGCATGAGGCAATAGTTGTTCATTTATAGTTGTCTCAATGTTGCACCTTGGTGATGAGGCTCATCAATGGGTAAATTATATGGACCTTAATGCACCTCCAACTTACTAAATCAACTTTTCTCAGTGCTCTTTACATTATTTAATTATATTTTTCTTAATGAGGAGAATAAAGATGAGATGTCATGTCTAGTGGTCTAATGTGAATTGATTGCAGGTTTTGGAGCAAATTTTGGCTAATTAAAGTGAAGGAACTCGAATGAGACAAGAAAGAGGCATTCTAGGAGATAGGATCACCCTCTTTAACTCCTCACTCACTCGAATATTCCTCAATCAAATCCCATCAGCTCGGAGTTGCAAGCAGCCGGGTCATGAGGTTCATTACCAGCTAAGAAAGTGATAGTTGAAGACCAGCTGATCTCGATATTAGCAGCCAAGACTCCCTAAATTTAAGGAAGCTTTTGGTGACTTCAGTTGTATAAATCAAGAGGCCTAGAGCCACATTAGAATTCATATTGTTTGTGCAAGATATCTAAGAAACATTTTCGAGTTGAAGCATTGTAACCAAGCACTCTTGTGTATTTATGATATTTTAATAAAAATGAGAACCATTCCCTTGATCCAACACTGAGTTAACTGAGAGGGATGGAGATGTTGGGTTAGGGCCCAACCCTAGTAGAAGAGGTTCCTCTTGTTGTATATGTATGCTTAGATTATTCTCATAGTTAGTTTTTGAATTGATTTTTGTGTTGTTAATTTCCAAATATTTGTGGGGTTAATTAGTTTTCTTCCATTTGTGGATAGTTCTAACATTAGTATCGTAGTGAAAAAAAGATATTCCAGAAAGGCTGACAGTAAGTGGTTTTCACCTCATTTCTCCCTTTCAGGGATCATGACTTGAGGAACACTTCCCATATAGCCCAAAAAAGCAGAATTCTTATTTTCTACGTAATCTAGGGTTTCCTGCTATTTAGGTTATTATCTTT
The DNA here is from genome assembly GCA_031772625.1 of Pinus tabuliformis. NCBI lineage: Eukaryota > Viridiplantae > Streptophyta > Pinopsida > Pinales > Pinaceae > Pinus > Pinus tabuliformis. The sequence goes on along the minus strand of CM062819.1, from coordinate 253,688,298 downwards.
CAGTTTCATTGGATAAGCTGCAATTATAATTTTTGACCTCCTAGGTTTTGTACTGATTTCATATCGCTTTTTCATTTGTTTGAAGCACTTACATGCATGAACTTAGCAAATAAATTGTGACAACTATGTTTTCTTCTATTTGAATAAACCCTTCTTGCTTTTAGATAACTTTATGAATAAATGCCAACAATGATGTGTGTTGTTGCAAGAGTTTCTACATTGTAGAGAGACCTCATCTCATCAGCCTCATCCAAGCCATATCCACCCATTGTTTCCAAAAGTCACTAAGGTCTCAATTCAAATTCTTGTTTTATGAGGAAAACTTGCCATTCCCACTGATCAAATCCAACCATCTTAAAGCTTTTTCTTAAGCTCTGAGTAGTGCCTACAACTTCCATGCCTTATTCCCTCCTTATCCACCTTTTCTGAGATCCATTACACCTTCTAGACCAATCCCTAAGCTTTCGACTTGTTCCTATAGTAAAATAGGGGATATTATAGGAGAACTAGTACATCCTCTAGACATCCTGTAGGAAAGCCTCTAGCATCTTGTTTTGAGCCTGAATTGAAAAAAAACATCACTCAAGCTAGGATTAGGCCCATACTTGACCTCCAAGCCATCAAAAACATTGTACTCCTCTTCCTCCAAACCTGTCTCCCCTGACAAAGGACAAAGAAAGATTAGCATTTACATTTTTCAAGCAAAAAGATAAAAAAATGATTTCTTTATATTTATTCATGCACACAACAGTTAGTACTCTCTAGATCAGATTTCATGCTCAGATTAGTTAAAAACTCACATCTGTTAAAGTAGGGCTCTTTTGCGAGCTAGGTATGTTAGCAAGTAGATAGATGAATTCATGTTATTTTGCAAGCATTTTTTCAGTCTTTCATTCTTGCAATAGGCAACATTTCGTTTCTCCCAATTAGGGTAAATTTCCCCGCTCTAGTTGGTAATCACACTTCTTCTAGTCAATAGAAGGTTGGTTTGAGAAACCTTAGTGGTCTATCACCCAAACTCAGCAGTGAAAAAGAGTAAACCAATTACATCTATTTGTGTATACATCAATGTCACCTCCAAGCTTGTGCAAACCTCAGGTTGATGAGGTAAAGTTGGTAGCCCTAGGAGTTACAACATCCTTGCTACAATATTGGTGCTCATCACCTTTTGGTGCCGTTTTTGGGGAGGTTTATGAGTAGATGTGATTTCTTCTTTCTTTATTCCTTTCTTATCTCTTTCATTCTGCACTTATTTCCATTCAGTAAATACTTGCAATTTAGTTTAGTTTTCTTTCAATTCTGCAAGCAGATTAAAACTCTAATAAAAAGAAACATACTCCTTTAATGCCTCGTAGGAATAGGGATAACATAGGAAAATGTTTTCCAAATACCCCCACCACTTCAAGCAGGAAACCTTCCCTCTTCTTCGGTGGCAGTGAGCTAGAGGACCACTTAGGAAAACAACCAGAGATTTTTGAAGAGCCTATACAGGAAGAAGAAGAAATAATTCCACCAACTGACACAATGGCTGAAAATAGAAATGAAAGGGGAGACAGGAAAAGAGTTGGGGGTGCTTTTCCCATCAGAGAAACGAATGGGTATGCTATGATGAAAAACATAATCCCCTCTTCTCTTCCTCACTTCAATGGCCCAACCTCAGAAGATCCAAATACTCTTTTGTTTGAATTTCTTATCATATGCAGAATTTATGATTACACCTCTGATGGTCATAAGTTGAAATTATTCCCATCCACTTTCAAGGATGTATCCCTCCACTAGTACATGTGTTTACCTGGGATAGTATCACCAGTTGGGCTTAGATGCAACAATATTTCAACAAGTATAGGGACTACTGCAGGTCCAAAGATAGCAAAGAGGACATTTTTATAATGACCTTGGGACATGATGAGTCCTTAGAGGATTATGAGGAAAGATTTCAACTCAGCTACAAAAGGGTCAGGTGCACCCTTGATCCTGAATTACTTAAGTTATTCCTCCTCAAGGGGATCAGGGAAACCTCCTAGAAGCCCTAAACAGTTGTCAGGAGGGGACATCTACGAGTTACCCTATGATGATATTAAGACAATATTCAAGAGTCATTCTAGGGCAGCTACAAAGAAGTGTAGGGCTAGTCAAGCAGTAGCTATTGGGCCTCTGATTTGCCTTGCTTTATATCACCTTTTACTCGAAATCACTCATGCTTTTGTTTAGCTTGACTAGTAATTATCATAGTTTTGTGCATTCTCGGAGATAATAAGTAAGTATTTTCTATTCCTTTGTTTTAATGAGATTTAAACATTAACGACATATTTAATAATAGTTTGTGTGTTTGCAGGTTTACAAAGTTGGTTATATGTTTATTCTGATAGAGGCGAAGTTCCTGCACCACACATTCTTACACTAGTACCGACAGGATTCCTGCACCAGCATTGCAAATTAATAAGTCTGCTCAAAATCCACATAATTTCTAAATGGCCAAGTTTGACCTCGGTTTTTATGCAAATGGAAGTGAATTATGGAAATCCCAGCAAATGGTTTTTTCAAAAATATAACCGATTACCCATAACCGAAACTGTTTCTTGATATTCAAAGTATTCCAAAAGTTTCGAATAGATATTTGAAGCACTTTTATAAAAAAACACTGTTTTTTCCATAATTCTAGAAAACACAGTCAACAAGTTTCCAAACTACCAACTTCTGCCTCGGTTTTTATGCAGATGAAGGTAAATAAAGAAATTCCGCGACATGGGTTTTTTCCCATTATAGGAAATTGAGTAAGAGGTGGGCCATTTTCAAAAATACGTAATGGTTGACGAGATAAGAAGGGAGCTCTAGGGGCAGTTTGTTAAAATTACCAAATTTTCCAGAATTCTAGAAGAAATCCCAGAATTGGAAAATTCGTATTAAATATTCATTCTTTTAATAGGGGAACGATTGTACTATTATAATATGTAATTAGAATTGGTTAGGATTCAATCCCTATATTCCTTGCAAAGGAGCAACTTGTTTTAATCATTATGAAAGATTATAAAAGGAGGAATGATGCATGTAGAAAGGAGGATGGTGGGAGGAGAAATGCTACAACAGTGTTGTTGTAACTTTTTTTTGTTGGTATTTACCAAATCTAGGCTGGACTCTATAATTCATCATGTATTTTCCTTTATTATTTAATAAGAAAGGAAGCCCTGCCTTATGTTCATAAATCGTGTTTTCCTTATGTTTGACAATTGATGAATTGATATAGTGTTGAGCAACGTTTCTATTTGAAAGGGAAACACATTGGTTGGCTAGGGCCCAGCCAACCCAGCATGTTCTCCCTATTTCCTGTTCCTAATTTATGTTTTAAACTGCCAAGTGTGATTTAATTTACAACATCTAAATTCCTATTTGAGTGAAAGCAAATTTGCAACGTGAAGTAGTTAAATTTCTTTTCCCTGCATTTGATTTTGGATTGGTTTTCCCCACCTGGTACAAGAAGGATAAATTACCTGCACTAGTGGACGTTGGTGTGCTATTCATTTTTTTCACGTTTTGTTTGGATTGATTTTCCCCGCTTGGTCCAAACAGGAGAAATTACCTGCACCAGTGCACGTTGGTGTGCTATTCACTTTCTGCACGTTTTGTTTGGATTGATTTTTCCCTCCTGGTCCAAGCAAGAGAAATTACCGACACCAGTACACATTGTTGTGCTATTCACTTTCTGCAAGTCTCTTTGATTTGGTTTTCCCTCCTGGTTTAAAATAGAAGAACTGAACCTGCACTAGTGCAAGATTGTGTGATGCAGCAAGCCTTTTTAGTTTACTTGTAACAACTTTCTTGCTTTCATTAATATTTCATGACACGATAAATTATAAATATTGTTTCTCTATTTTTGTACTTTGTTAAACTCAGAAACATTCATCTTTTTTGTATGCAATTTGGCTTCATAACACTTGCAGTAATTAAGCACTGATTCCAATAATTAAATGTTTAAGTGTAGGAAGATGTGATCAGGTACAAGAACTAGTTTCTTGTTACTGGATCTGAGTGTTTTGGACTTGAGAAAGTTCAAGCCCTTGCATGAAGAAAAAATGCTTTTAGTACAGACATCATTTTACACCCTCTGCATAAATCGTTGTTCCTGCACTAGTGCAAGCAGACTGCACTAGTGCAAGATAGATTCTTGCGAGAAGGAAATCTTTACATAAGCAGGTTTGAAGGGCCCATTTGTAGAAGACTGCTAAAGTGTCTCTGCTAAAGAAAAACACACTCAGTAGTTAATCAATAGTCAGCTAGAGTGATTGCTCCTTTATTTCTAAATCTCTTTTGCAAATGCATTCTTTCTTGTTCCAGCACTAGATTACTTTGATGATTCAGTTATCTTTTACTCTTTCGATTCTGCAAGCTTTTTCTTTAAAGTAGGAATTTCTATCAGCAAAATTCATACCATCTCTGGCATTGCCTGTGCTTCATCTCTAATTTTATGAATCCCCAAGGTTGACAATTAAGTGTTGAGGAGTTTGCTTAAGTGCAATTCCTGCTCCCATCATTTTGGTGCCATTGCCGGGGAGGCGATTTGATTTGGTAAGAATTTTCTGTTGATGCAATAGGGGTAAGTGTGCCTTTATCTTTTTTATGCAAGTGTGGTGAGTTTTATTTCAGCCAATAACTTTTAAAATCTTCAAATCCTAACCTTTAATGTGATATCATTTTTGGGTGTTGTAAGAGCCCTCGTTACTAATAAGTGTGTGGAGACAGGGACTATCAATCAACCAGATGGACTTGAAGATGATAAATATGAAGGACCTCTCACAAACCCTAGCAGCTGTTGGGATCTTGACCTCTACCTCTCAGGAAGAGAACTTCTTGAAAATATTCAACAACTTGTCCATTTCTCCACCACAACAAGAGGATTCAGAAGTCTCTTTTGATTTCCTAGACCAGTCATCTAAGGAGACAAATGAATCATGCGCTATAATCAATGGAGAACATCCACTGGAACCTGATATCAAGGAGTTCTTTGCATGTCTATCAACAGATCCAGAATGTAATCAAAATACTACGCACCCTACGGAGAACAATCAACATGACATGGAAGAAGAGGATGAGTAGCATGGGTCAAATCAAGAAACGGACCAAGAATACCATGATCATATCGAACATTGGTTCTGAACAATGACTCAAGCGAGGGAGTATTCTTCTCTTTTAAAACTCTTGTTGTCATATCAAGTACATTGGTTGGTTCTTCATGCTCATGTACACTTTCAAGTTTGTATGATAAATTTGAGCATGAATATATATTTTCACCTGATCTGCACATGGCTTCATTGGAAGTACTCCTATACATAAAAGGAAGTCTTCCACCTCCTAGCTAAAGTAGGGTAGGTGAATAAAATGCTATTAAGGTTTTTGATTTTTAAAGTGTAGTCACTAAAACTACTTTTGATCCACATTGGTTGTTAACACCCACATCTGTGACACATCTTGTTGAGTATGGTTCACCCTAATACCTCATGATTTTTCAAAGTAACCATGACTAATCACTCTAAAAAGTTTTCATCTGATATATATAATTTCAGTTTCCCTTAGAAGGTACTATTGGAAACCCCTATGGAGGACCACTCTTGTAAGATCATAATAAGCTATTCATAAGAACACTAGCATTCTTAATTCAAGAAGTCTTTTAGTCATTATCTGGGATATCTTTAATAAGTCTTTGGGGCAAAGGAGCTAGTCAGTAATGATTAGTCATTAAAAACTTTTCATGCCATCTAGTCCTATTAAGGAGTAGATCTGTCTCCCCACTTATTAAGTAATCTTTTAGGTTAATCATAATCAGAGTAAAAAAAATATTTAGGGGAGGATAGGAGGTCTTGTGATGAGCTGACCTACCATGATCATGAGAGTTAGCATGCATGACATTACTGTTTCTGGTCACCAAGCCAGAGTAATGGCTTTCAACCAAAAAGTTGGAAGACAGGAAGTCTCATCACGAGCTTACCTATTCATCCATGTTACTTCTTGTGAGTGGCACTGTCATTAGTTGGTTACCAAGCTAGAACAGTGGCCTCCATCTAAAATTAAAATAAGATAACTCTGAATCCATGCCTAGTAAGTGGGACACAAACATTTTGATGGGTCAAAAGACACCCCTGCCGAGGTTATGGACACCTGCAGGAAGCAGGGCTATGTCTGTGGTATTAAAGTTAATTCCATAGTATGATTTTCTTGGCTATCTTTCTCTTCCCCTAAACTTATCCTTTCTTTCTTGGACAATGGTTTTAAAGACAATTTGAACATGATTCTTTGAGTTATATCTTTCAAAAATCAAGAATCTTTAAGGATGTGGTACCCTTAGTAAAGGTTATTCTTTGTGCTATATTAAGAGAAAATTTAGTTTGAATCCGGATGACAATGAAATTTAGAGTGTTCAATAAAGAGGTTGCTAATTGGTATCATAACTCATTTTGACTTCCATGGTATTTAGAGTGATGAATTACTCAATGATGACTCCTCACAACATGTTGGTTGGCAACAATGTGTATTGATGGTGGTTGCCTCTAAATATGCGTTCCATAATCTAGGTACAAGATTGCTATAGTAGGTGCATGAACTTGTGGTAGTTATTTTGAGATTGAACCTTTTCAACAAAATTTGATTTTCTTATAAGACTTTGGGTAGAAACAGAATAAGGAATTCATTTGGGACAAGGTAACAAGTATGTACCATACTCTTTTGTCTATAATTTCTACTTTTTGTACCTAATCTTGTTGCATTCTTACATTTGATATTGTCATTAGAATTGTAACGTGGTTAGCAGGCAGACCTTCCAGAAAATTTTCTGCCTTTCTTTATATCCCATTCTTGTAATTCCCCATCAGTTTTCTTCTTCAATCCTAGAATGATTACCTTCCCATCCATTTTGTAAATCCCACTTTACCCCTTGAATTTATTTTCCTATCCCACTTCTGTCTACGCCCTCTTGATGGTACTGTTCCTGGAATCCCTGTAATAAACCTCCTTCCCATTCTGAATTTTTCCCTTTTCCCACTTCTTTGTTCCCCCATTAACTTATTGCAGGATGTACTGGAGAAAGAGCAAAGGATATGCTCAGAAGCATCAAAGAAATGGCAAAGCAAACCTTCCGTATGATTGAGGAAGTCGTGTTAAAGTCCAGCCCACGTTACCAAAATTCCTTTTTTTTAGCAGATTTTATGCTTACACCAGTGCAACCATGTTGTAATATACAATAGTGCAAGAAGAAAAGTTCTAGAAAAGTAGCACAGTTTAGGTGGTGTAAGCAGATCAGTGCAAGCACACACCATCCTTGCAATTTGGTATTTTTTATCGTAGTCCTTGTGATAGATTTTCTTGAAATCAGTGCAAATAATCAAAGAGTCCAACAAACACTATGTTGTTGAAACAAGCTTTATTTAGAGTAGGAAATGTGATCACATAGAATTGCAGGAAACATCATTATGAATGCCCATAAATGTTTTTAATCTTGCTTTTTGCAAGGGAGAAACAACGCGACAATTGATTTCCTTGCATGAGGACATGCAAGAAGGTCAGCATGGGGGGATGTTGGGCCTCTATTTTGCCTTCCTTTATATCACCTTTTACTCGAAATCACTCATGCTTTTGTTTAGCTTGACTAGTCATTGTCATAGTTTTGTGCATTCTCGGAGATAATAAGTAAGTATTTGCTATTCCTTTGTTTTAATGAGATTTAAACATGAAAGGCATATCTAATAATAGTTTGTTTGTTTGCAGGTTTACAAAGTTGGTGATATGCCTATTCTGATAGATGCGAAGTTCCTGCACCACACATTTTTGCACTAGTACCGACAGATTGCTGCACCAACATTGAAAATTAATAAGTCTGCTCAAAATCCGCATAATTTCTAAATGGCCAAGTTTGACCTTTGTTTTTATGCGAATGGAAGTTAATTATGGAAATCCAAGAAAATGGGTTTTTTACAAATATAACCAAATACCCATAACAGAAACCGCTCCCTGAGATTCAAAGTATTCTGAAATTTGCGAACAGGTGTTTGAAGCACTTTTATAAAAAACATTGTTTTTTCCAGAATTCTAGAAAACACAGTGAACAAGTTTCCAACTACCAACTTTTTCCTCGGCTTTTATGTAGATGAAGGTAAATAAAGAAATTTCGTGACATGGGTTTTTTTCCCAATATAGGAAATTGAGTAAAGCGTAGGCTGTTTTCCAAAATACGTAATGTTTGACGAGATACGAAGGGCGTTTTGGAGGCAGTTTGTTAAAATTACCAAATTTTCTAGAATTCTAGAAAAATCCCAGAATTGGAAAATTCATATTAAATATTCATTCTTTTAATATTGGAACTATTTTACTATTATACTATGTAATTAGAATTGGTTAAGATTCAATCCCCATATTCCTTGCAAAGGAGCAACTTATTTTAATCATTATGAAGGATTATAAAAGGACAAATGATGCACGTAGAAAGGAGGACGGTGGGAGGAGCAACACTACAACAGTGTTGTTGAAACTTTCTTTTGCTGGTATCCCCCAAATCTGGGCTGGACTCTGTAATTCATCATGTATTTTCCTTTATGATTTAATAAGAAAGGGAGCTTCGCCTTATGTTCATAAATCGTGTTTTCCTTATGTTTGACAGCTAATGAATTGATATAGTGCTGAGCAGCATTTCTATTTGAAAGGGAAACATGCAGGCTGGCTATGGCCCAGCCAACCCAGCACGTTCTCCCTATCTTTTGTTCTTGTAATTTATGTTTTAAACTGCCAAGTGTGATTTAATTTACAACATCTGAATTCCTGTTTGAGTGAAAGCAGATCTGCAACGTGAAGTAGTTAAATTTCCTTTCCCTGCATCTGATTTTGGATTGGTTTTCCCCGCCTGGTCCAAGCAAGAGAAATTACCTGCACCAGTGCACGTTGGTGTGCTATTCACTTTCTGCACATTTTGTTTGGATTGATTTTCCCCGCCTGGTCCAAGCAGGAGAAATTACCTACACTAGTGCACGTTGGTGTGCTATTCACTTTCTCCACATTTTGTTTGGATTGATTTTCCCCACCACGAAGGAGAAATTACTTGCACCAATGCATGTTGGTGTTCTATTCACTTTCTGCAAGTCTGTTTGATTTGGTTTTCCCACCTGGTTTAAAATAGAAGAGCTGAACCTACACCAGTGAAAGATTGTGTGATGCAGCAAACCTTTTTAGTTTACTTCTAACAGTTTTCTTGCTTTCACTAATATTTCATGACACGATAAATTACAAAGATTGTTTCTCTATTTTTTTACTTTGATAAACTCAGAAACGTTCATCTTTTTTGTATGCAATTTGGCTTCATAACACTTGCAGTAATTAATCATTGATTCTAAGAATTGAATGTTAAAGTGTAAGAAGCTTTGATCTAGTACAAGAACTAGTTTCTTGTTATTAGATCTGAGTGCTTTGGACATGAGAAAGTTGGATCCCTTGCACGAAGAAAAAAACTGCTTTTAGTATAGACATCATTTTACACCATCTACATAAATCATTGTTCCTGCACTAGTGCGAGCAGACTGCCCTAGTGCAAGACAGATTCTTGTGAGAAGGAAATCTTTACATAAGCAGGTTTGAAGGGCCCATCTGTAGAAGACTACTAAAGTGTCTCTGCTAAATAAAACACACTCAGTAGTTAATCAATAGTCAGCTAGAGTGATTGCTCCTTTATTTCTAAATATCTTTTGCAAATGCATTCTTTCTTGTTCCAACACTAGATTACTTTGATGATTTAATTATCTCTTACTCTTTCAATTCTACAAGCTTTTCTTTAAAGTGGGAATTTCTATCATGAAAATTCATACCATCTTTGGCATTGCCTGTGCTTCGTCTCTAAGTTTATGAATCCCCCAGGTTGACAATTAAGTGTTGAGGAGTTTGCTTAAGTGCAATTCCTACACCCAACAGTGGCTAGTTCATCCTCTTCCAATACATCCATAAAAAGTGAAATTAGGAACATGTTGGAAGACTTTAAGTGTGAAATGCTCCAAACCCTTGCTCTGCAAATGGATGCTATGCAGATCAAAAGAAAGCAGGAGGAATTAGAGAGAGAATTATCCATATTCTGCCCTAGATGCACAAGGAGGTACCTTAGGAATGAATGTCCACTGAACCTTATAGAAATCTGCTCGGTTTGTGAGGAAAACTACTCCACAGATAATTTCCCTTCTCTGCCTGGATTAAAAGTTGTATGTTAGGGAGCCGAAGGGGTGATTGAACAAATCTGCCACATAAATCAAAGGACGCCTCATGAACCTCAACCATACCAGCAAGGCATGGAAGGGTCATCCTATTCATATTACAACCCTAATCAAAACACATCCATTCGTTATTGGTTCCCCCTGCTCATCCTTCCTGATCTACACCTTCTCCCTAGTCTTTTCCCCCCCAATACCATTCCCAATCAGCCAACCAACTATTTTAGCCATATACTACTCCACAACCTCAGTGGAATGCACCACCCCAGTGGTGGAGGTCCCCATACAACCAAGATCCAGCCCTATTTCCTTCACCTCCATCTCAACCACAGCTCCTACACCCTGCTCCACCAAAACAACCTCAGATGTCTACCCAACCAAATTCAAACATGAAAAACAGATAGGCACAATAGGTCTACAGTGGAGAAACATCCTACCCTACCTATTGTGTGGAAATTCATGAAATTAATGTTAGGTCTGGGAGAGTGCTCTCGGATAACAGACCTCCATCTCCACCCAGGGAGAGTGAGGAGGAATGAGGGGAAAGTGTACCTAGAGTGAATCCACCCCGCTTTCCTAAAAGGTTGACCCATCTAGTCCAGGAGACCCCAGAAGAGACTGAACTTCTGGGTGAGTTGAAATTTTTTTGTGTCAAAATACCGCTTCTACAAGCTATCAAAGATGTCCCCATCTACAACAATCTGATCAAAGAGAAGTGTTTTCAAACATCGAGGAAGGCAGAAGAAATACACCCCTACCATTAATGTCATTAGACACGTGTCTAACTTAATGTTGGGGCGGATAATTTTTTGAAAGTATCTAGATCCTGGAATTCGTATAGTAGATGTACACATCGATCACACCATTGTTCGCCATATCTTCATTGATCTTGGGGTTTCCATTAATATGATGTCTAAGGACATTATGATTAATTTGAATCTTCATGGATCATTAAGGAAGACCACGACAGTCTTGCAGCTTGCAGATCGATCCAAAGTAGCTCTTGAGGGAATTGTTGAGGATGTCATGGTCTCCGTTGATTCCTAGGAATACCCTACTGAATTCTTATGTTGGAAATAATACTGAGAGGGGGGTGAATTAGTATTATCAGATCAATAATTTCATTTTCAAAACTGATTTTTATATGCTACTTCAGCGCAGTGAACTAGCGTGTATACGCAACTATACTTAATGAAACCAGTGTATATGCAGAGATCTTTTGATTTACCCAAATTATCATGCAGTGAACTTTAATCAGTATATCAACAATTCATTAGACAGAGTAGTAAAAGTAGAATAAAGCATCACACATAAGCAACACAGATAAACACCAAGATATAAGGTGGAAACTCAATGTGGGTGAAAATCACCTACTGCAATCATCTATGTCTTCTCTTAATAATAAGAGAATTCTATTTGCAGTTTTTTTTGTACCAGTGTAGGCTTATACTAGTACATAGGCTTCTACCTGTAGAAGGCTACAACCTTCTCTCATTCTCCAGCTTCTACTGGAACGGAGATACAACCCCTTAGCTCTTGTACTAGCTTATATGTTTACTAGTATGTAGGTGCCAGCCTACAGAAGGCTACAACCTTCTCCTTACTTCCAGGGACCAAGTTTGATAAATTTTCAGACTGGATCCATCAACAACATCATTTAATCATTAAGTATATCTGCATCAACCAATCTCCTATTGAACCAACCACAACTGAATCAATTTTGATAGCCCATCAATCTGATCATTCAAGATACTGTCACCAGAATACAGTAACCAGAACCCAAGCTAGAACCCAGAATACTGCAACAGCAAATAAAAGCAACTAAAACATATTTTATAAGGTATACGCTACTTCCATGTGTTGAACTTGCATGCATATGCGCTTTCCTCAAGGCGAACATGCGTACAGATCTGAAAATCAAATTTATGATATATACACTATTTCAATATGCAGAACCAGCGTGTGTATGCACCTTTTCTAATGTGAACCTACGTACAGATCTATAAATGATGATTTAAATATTGCAACAATTTCAGACTTCAATCATACCCAGATCATCATATTTATAGACTACAACATGTGCCAACTATTCAGATAAATGATCAAAAAACATAAAGATAAATCTCTTCAAGTCTTACGATCTTGATACATCATTAGATATTATCCTTCATTAAGCGCTAAGGTTCATCCTTGGTTTAGATCTAGCAATGCACCATAACCCAATAACCTGCATACTAGATCTCATGCTTCATTAAATATTCAATACTTGAGTGCCTTGGCCTAATGATCTTCTCCTCCTTTTATAGTTTTAGGCCTTTCTTGATACCATGGACCAAAACCACCTAGGACCAATACCTTGGATCAAACACCTGGGGTCAATATCTTGGATCAAATACCTTGGACCAATACCATGGATCAAAATACCATGGACAAAATACTTCGGACCAAAATTTAATTTTCCAAGGTATACACGACTTTCGTTCTGTGAAAATGCGTGTGTACATATACGCTCCTTGAATATAGTGAACCTGCGTGTACACGCAGCTTGGCCAATGGTGAACCTGTGTATACCTCTCTTTCTCCATTCTGTGAAGTCTACTCTCTGTTGTTAACTTGCTGCACTGTGATCTATCATCTGAGTGAGTTGCCATCAAGGACAACACATGTGTCATAATGCCAACAATATCCCCCTTTGGACTTTATGGCAACACCAAGTCACTCTCCCCCTTTGTCATCAAGGGAAAAGGGTCATGCTCCCCCTGAGTACCTACTGAATTCTCTAAAATGTTGAAGAGCTGATTGAGCTCCTATGATCGTGTCTATGCTCCCCCTGAGCACAAGCAGGGTCTGCAAAAAGATAACATGACTCTATACATACATCACCAATGACGTTGCTATCACCAAAGACTCATACATAGATCCTCTCTCAATCAAATGGGGATATACCAAATTTGACTCATCCACCCAACCAAGTGGGGATATAAAATTGTTTATACATGTCAAAACACAAACATTACATCATCCATCCTATGCATAGTGGGGCTACAAATTAGGTCTTTTCATTACCTTTAAAAAGATGTACATGACTTATATAACAAAGACTAAATATCTTAAACATGACCATGATTGTCATCAGTAGCTATCATTAGCAACATCTATCAATCAACATCAACCATGTTCTCCCCCTGAACTTGTGTCAAATGTTCATTGTCAGATCTTATCATTTCATATATCATAAGAGTTATCAAGGCATCGTAATCAATCAAATATATATCAAGTTATCGACAACTTACGAAAGACAACATATTTCCACATGTCATCAACAGACTGTAACGATCATCAAACACAGTGGATAATTCATTGAACCATATCAGACTGCTTTCTCCTGAGTTTGACCTACTGCTTTTTCTCAAACCATCATATACACGATTGTACCCATAGAAACCAACATATATATGTGACTGCTTTTCATGCAACTCATGGATAACCACCTTTCCTTGAAGAAGATAGGATTTAACAGCAAGATGATGTAGCAACTACACCCAGCTTTTGTCTAAGATATTCAAATGTCTCTCTGGCCAGTGGTTTAGTGAATATATCAGCAACCTATTCTTTGGAGGGAACATCTTCCAATTTGACATTTTGTTCAAGCACTTTTTCACGTAGAAAATGATATTTGATGAGTATGTGCTTGGTCTTGGAGTGCAGGACTAAATTATTTGAAATATTGATGGCACATGTATTATCACATAGAATGGAGTGGGTGGAGTACATGTGATCTCAATGTCTTGCAAGGTTTGCATCATCCAAAGTAGTTGTGTGTAGCAAGATGCAGTGGCCACATATTCTGCTTCAGCTGTAGATAATGCAATTGAACTTTGTTTCTTGCTAAACCAAGACACTAACCTTGAACCCATATAAAATGCACCACCAGTAGTGCTTTTTATATCATCAACACTTCCTACCCAATCTGCATCTGTATATGCATGAAGTGTAATATCTGTATCTCTAGGATACCATAAATCAAAGTTCTGTGTTCCTTGAAGATATTTGAAGATCCTTTTGACTGCCTGAAGGTGTGATTCCTTTGGATTTTCTTGGAATCTTCCAACTATTCCCACTGCATACATGATGTCCGGTCAGGTATCTGTTATATAAAGCAAACTGCCAATCGTGGATCTGTAAGTTGGTTGATGCACTACTGCTAATTCATCATTTGAGCTGAGACTGCATCCTGTTACCATTGGGGTACATAATGGTTTAGAATCTTCCATGCCATACTTTTTCAGGATCTGTTTGAGGTATTTGGTTTGTGAGAGAAAAATACCATCTTTATTTTTCTGAACTTGTAGACCAAGAAAGTAGGTGAGACCACCAAGCAAGGTCATTTTAAATTCTTGCTGCATTACAAAAGCAAAATTTTGACTCATGGATTCTTCATTGCTCCCAAAAATTATATCATCAACATAAACAACAAATATTAGCACTTTACCAGTGTCAATCTTTGTATATAGATTGCTATCTGTTAATCCCTTTTAAAAACCATGTTGGTGGAGATATTTGTCAAGACGATAATATCATGCCCTTGGAGCCTGTTTTAGACCATAGAGAGCCTTTTTGAGTTTGCATACAAGTTTTGCATCATTTCCAAGAATTAATCCTTCTGGCTGTTCAATATAGACTTCTTCTTCTAAGTATCCATTAAGAAAGGCATATTTTACATCCATTTGATATACTTTGAATTTCTAAAAACTAGAAAGAGAAAGAAACATTCTTATGGCTTCAAGTCTAGCAACAGGTGCAAAAGTTTCTTCAAAATCTATACCTTCTTGTTGAGCATATCCTTTACAAACAAGTCTGGCCTTGTTTCTAATAACTTCTCCATTTTCGTTTAGCTTGTTTTTGAATATCCATTTAGTTCCTATGATATTCTTATCATGAGGTCTAGGAACTAATTCCCAAGTATTATTATTTTCAATTTGCTCAAGTTCTTCATTCATGGCCTTGACCCAACATTCATCTTTGCATGCTTCATTTACATTTTGAGGTTCGGTGGAAAATAGTAATGCTAGATAGCTTGAGGCTTCAACAATAGTTCTTCTTGTTTGCACACCTGCCCCTTTTTGCCACAAAATTTGAGTTTCTGGATGATTTTTCTAAACATACCTTGACCGAGTCTTTTCTTCTATCATTATCTCTTCTTCTGGTGCTTCATTGGTTTCTCTGTTAGAATCAGTGTGATTTGATGTGGGAAAATGATCCTCATCTTCTTAATTGTCATGATGTTCGGTTTTTATCTGTTTTGGATTTTTGCATGCTTCATCAACTACAACATCAATACTTTCAATAATTTTCCCAAGTCTTTTATTATAACATTTATATCCTTTACTTCGGGAATAGTAGCCAAGAAGAATATCTTCATCTACTCTTGGTTCAAACTTACCAAGTTTTTCTTCAATCCTTTTGATGTAACATTTACTTCCAAAGACTTTGAAGTACTTTACAGCAGGAGTTTTACCATACCAAAGTTCATGTGGAGTTTGAGTGTTGTTTACCCAAACATTTTCTTGGTTGAGAATAGTGATGGTGGCAAATGCAGCCTCTCCCCAGAAGGTTGCAGGAGTTCCAAATTCATCTAGCATAGCTCGAGCCATTTGTTGAACATTTATGTTCATTCTTTGTACCACTCCATTTTGCCGAGGAGTCATTGTGGTGGAGAATTGTCTTTTTAATCCATGTTGTTCATAAAAGTCAAAGAACTCATCCAAGGTAAATTCCCCTCCTCGATTAGATCTGAGGCATTTGATTTTGTGATCTGATTCATTTTCAACCAAAGCTTTGAAGGCTTTGAATTTTTCAAATGCTTCATCTTTATGGTTTAGAAGACATATCCAACACATTCTGGAAAAATCAACAATGAATAATATAAAGTATTCTTCTTCACGAGGTGACTTTTTCCTTGATGGTCGACATAAATCAGTATGAACAAGTTTGAGAGGCTTACTAGCTGATCCTTCTTTTTCAGGGAAGTGCGATCTAGTTTTCTTACCGAATTGACATGATTTGCATATTGTATTTTCAGGAATGCTGATATTAGGGAGATCACGAACATCCTGGAATCTGCATGCTTTTCTTATTTTAGAAAAGCTTAGATGCTACAATCTTTTGTGCCATAGCCAATATTCATCATTTTTTCTTAGATAACACTGTTGTTGTCCTCCCTTGAGTATGTATAGGTTGTTTGGAGTTATTTTACCTTTGATCATGGTTTCTCCTATATCAAGCTCACAAACAACACATCCATTTGATCGAAAGACTACTTCATTCCCTTGATCACACATTTGCTCACACTCAATAGGTTATGCTTTAAGACATCAACATACATAACATTTCCAACTTTAACTTTTTCTTTCAAGAAAACAGAGCCTTTACCTTTTATGGCAGCAGGAGTGTCGTTTCCAAATGAGACACTCTCTTCTTTTTCTAAGGCAATATATGAGTGTGGTTTTTCTTTGTCACTTGTCATGTGTTTTGAGCATCGACTATCGATGTACCACTAGTTTTCTTATCTTGCTGCATACAAGGCTATACCACATCTTTCTGTTTGTGGTTCTTTCTTTCTCCATATTTTTGGATTTTTCTCCTTTTGAGATATTTGCCAAAATTTTCTCCTGCATTCAGATTCTTCATGGACAAAATTGTTACAGATTGAGAATGTTATTTCATTTTCAAGAAGAGAAAAGTTATTATAGGAACTTTTCTTGATCCCTGTCACATTCCTTGGATTTCATGCTTCTCTAGTCATGATGGTTTTGTAAGCAACACGTTAAACAGCTTTGTGTCAAAATTATGACATGACAAACATTGATCACTAAAGAAGTTCCTGCGACTATTGAATCTACTGACCTGGTGATTGAAGTTTCTATTCATCTTTGAAGAAAACTGAGTACGATTTACCTGAGTTTCGTTGTGGCCTCTATTCATCCTTGAAGTAAATTGGGCCTGTTTTACCTGGTGGTCTGCTTTATGCCTTTGCTAACGATTGTCAAACTGTTCACTGCACTCTACTCCATCAAGATAGCTTTTAGTGGAGGTTGACAACTTTTGTGCTTGAGATGCTTATTCAGTATATCCAAGACCTATTTTTATTAGGGGATACCACTGCACTTTGATAATTTCATTTAAGGTTTATGATTCTTTAGCAAATCTAAGATTGGGAGCTTTTGTTTTCTCAAGATCCTTTCTTAGACCCACAATTTCACATTCTAGTTTTTCATTGTGTTTTTCTCTTTCAGAAAGTTGGTATGTCAAGGTATCTATAATCATATTCTTTTCTTCTAAACAAATTTTGAGTTTAGAGATTTCTTCATAAAGGTCATCTTCATCTAAAGCATCCAAAAATTCATCATCTTCATAAGACATCAGAAGTCTATAGTCATTGCTATTTTCATCTTCATCACTATTTGATAAAGCATCACTATCTTCATGAGTATAGTAGCTCTTTTTACTTACACTTTGTTTTCTATTCCATTTTGTAGATTCCTTCCCTTTATCATATTTATCTTTATCAGGACATTTGGTAGCATAATGACTGACTCTACCATAGGCAGAACATTTGAAAGGTAGTTTACCTCTGAATCTTCTAGAACTCCATTGAAGTTTCTTGACAAAGTTTGCTTCTTCTTCTCCTTCTGAAACATATCCTGATTCATTGTGTTCTTCTTTTCCTTTTGCTAAAGCTTTAAATGTGGCTTCTCTCATATCTGAAGGACCTCCTTTTCTCATCTCAAAGGTAGTTAAGATTCCATGTAGTTGTGTCATAGTAATAGTCTGTAGATCCTTGTTTTCTTCTATGGTAGACACTTTTGATTCAAACTTAGCAGACAAGGATCTTAAAAAAATTTCAACTAAAGTAACTTCCTTTATCTCTTCACCCATATTCTTCATGCAATTAACTATCTCATCTATACGTAAGAAGTAACTAGCTATACATCCATCATTGTGCATCTTCAGAGTTCCATATTGAATTCTGAGAGTTTGCAGTTTAGGATGTTTTACCTGAGAGTCTCCTTTGTAACTTAGAACGATTTTGTCCCAGATTTCTTTGGTGGATTTGAGCTGCATAACTTTGACAAACTTTGATTGTGACAGACTTCCCAATAATGTATTGACAACCTTGGCATTGATTTTGTATTGATTTTTACCCGTCGTATCTATAGGGATTGCTGATGGAAATGTATATCCTCATTCTACGATTTCCTAGACATCTATTCCAAGATATTGAAGATAGGTTGTGGTTCTTACCTTCCAATAAATGAAGTTGTTCCCATCAAAGATTGGCGGTCTGATGGATTCCCTGCTTTCTTGATTACTCATGATGATGGATCTATGTTCAAGCGATCAAGCCTCTTCTGAAGGACCTGCTCTCATACCAATTGTTGGAAATAATATTGAGAGCGGGGGTGAATCAGTATTAGAAGATCAATAATTTAATTTTCAAAACTTATTTTTATATGCTACTTTAGCATAGTGAACTAGCGTGTATACATAACTATACTTAATGAAACCAGCGTATATGCAGAGATCCTTTGATTTACCCAAATTATCATGCAATGAACTTTAAACAGTATAGCAACAATTCATTAGACAGTGCAGTAAAAGCATAATAAAGCATCACACACTAACACCATGATATAATGTGGAAACCCAATGCGGGTGAAAACCACCTTCTGCAATTGTCTCTGTCTTCTTTTAATAATAAGAGAATTATGTTTATAGTTTTTTTTGTATTCGTGCAGCCTTATACTAGTACTTAGGCTTCTACTTGTAGAAGGCTACAACCTTCTGCTTACTTCTAGGGACCATGTTTCGTAAATTTTTAGACTGGATCCATCAACAACATCATTCAATCATCAAGCATATCTGCATCAACCAATCTCCTATTGAACCAACCACAACTGAATCAATTTTGACAGTGCATCAATCTGATCATTTAGGATAATATCACCAGAATATAGTAACTAGAACCCAATCCAGAACCCAGAATACTGCAACAGCAAACAGAAGCAACTAAAACATATTTTATAAGGTATACGCTACTTCCATGTGCTGAACCTGCGTGCATAGGCGCTTTCCTCAAGGCGAACCTGCGTACAGATCTGCAAATTAGATTTATGATGTATACGCTCGTTCGATATGCAGAACCAGCATGTGTACGTGCCTTTTCTAAAGTGAACCTATGTACAGATCTATAAATGATGATTTAAATATTACAACAATTTTAGCCTTCAGTCATACCTAGATCATCACATTTACACACTACAACCTGTGCCAATTATTCACATAAATGATCAAACCACATAAAGATAAGTCTCTTCAACCCTTAAGATCCTGATACATCTTTAGATCTTATCCTTCATTAAGTGCTAAGGTTCGTCCTTGGTTCAGATCCAACAATGCACCATAACCCAATAACCTGCATACTAGATCTCACCCTTCATTAGATATTCAATATTTGAGTGCCTTGGCCTAATGATCTTCTCCCCCTTTTATATTTTTAGGCCTTTCTCAATACCATGGACCAAAACCACTTAGTACCAATACCTTGGATCAAATACCTGGGGTCAATATCTTGGATCAAATACCTTGGACCAATACCATGGACCAAATACTTCAGACCAAAATTTTAGTTTTCGAAGGTATACGTGACTTTCCTTCTATGAAAGGGTGTGTGTACATATACGCGCCTTGAATACAGTGAACCTACCTATACATGTGGCTTGGCCAATGTTGAACCTACGTATACCTCTCTTTCTACATTCTGTCAAGTCTACTCTGTATTGTTAACTTGTTGCACTGTGATCTGTCATCTGAGTGAGTTTCCATCAAGGACAACACCTGTGTCATAATGCCAACATCTTACTTCTCCATCCTAAGACCAAATTCAATGGTTATCATCTCATCCTTGGGAGGCCTTGGTTAGCCACTACTGATACCTACATAAGATGCAGAGATGGAAATATGACCATAAAAAATGGGCATCTTTCCAAACAATTGGTTTTGTACCCTCTTGCTCAACCATCTCTAGAACATGACTTACCTTTATGACTAGAAGAGGAGGAAGAAGATGAAGTCTACTCCTCCCAAATCTATACCCTAGAAACTACCATAGGAGGAGGACAACCTGATGAAGGTAACCTAAATGAACACATCCTCCAAAATCAAACTCCCAACACCATGTCTCTGGAGGAAGTAGTGAAGGAAGCCAAGGAAAACCATTGGATTGATCTATGCTTAGCTGACTCAAACCCTACTCATGTCAAGATAATAGAATTTGGCCTTGAAAGAGCATTGAAACCCAACCCCTCTCTCACATTAAATGAAGAACATGAGTTATGTGACACGCTAAGAGAGAATTTGGATGCCTTTGCTTGGAATTACAAATAAATGAAGGGAGTGCACCCTTCGATGTATACTCATCACATTTACATCAAGGAAACTTGTAAGCCAGTACGCTAACCCAAAGGAGAATGAATCCATCCATCAAGGGTATAGTCAAAGAGGAACTGCAAAAGTTCTTGGATGCAAGATTCATTTACCCCATATCAAACAGTGAGTGGATGTCTCCTCTGGTGTTGGTTCCAAAAAAAATGGAAAGTGGAGGATCTGTGTGGATTATTGATAGTTAAACAAATCCACAAAGAAGTATCATTTCCCTATACATTTCATTGACCAAGTATTAGATGGTCTGGAAGGAAAGAAGTTCTTCTCTTTCTTAGATTCAATGGGTAGAATCAAATCCAGATCATCCCAGAGGACCAGGATAAAACCACATTGAGTTGTCCTTGGGGTACTTTTTCTTATAGGGTCCTTCCTTTTGGTTTATGCAATGACCCTGCAAGTAGAAACAAATAAGATATCCATCGTAAAAAGGGTCCCTACTCCATAGAAGGAGAGGGATCTCAAAAGTTTCTTAGGGCTATCCAGATATTATAGGATATTTATAAAATATTTCAACAAGGTAGCCTCTCCCTTATTTGGATTATTAACCAAAGACATCGAATTTTATGGTCAGAAAGCCACCAAGACGCCCTAGAAACCCTAAAGGACAAATTGACTAATGCTAATGCCTCTCATAAAGATATAGGAGCAACTCTAGGCCAGATAGATGGAAAGCTACCTTATGCCATTTACTTCATCAACAAGAATCTGTTGAAAGCTGAGTTAAACTACACAATAAATGAAAAATAGCTCCTAGTTGTTGTACATTCATTGAATAAATTTAGGCATTACATTATTGGCTACCAGACATTTTTACATAACGACCATGCTTTAATTAAATATTTGATGAACAAACTTGATGTAAATGCCCAGATTATTAGATGGTTACTTTTATTGCAACAATTTGATCTACCTATTATTGATAAGTTTGGCAAAGAGAATGTAGTTGCATATTTTTTATCCATATTTACTTTTCTTGCGGGCAAGGAAGCAATGGTTTATGATCAACTACCAGATGAAAATTTATTCACGATTTCAGTTCTCTCTCCATGGTTTGCTGACATAGAAAAATACTTGGTATCTTCACAGTTCCCTCCAAATTTGTCCTCCAACGAAAAGAGCATAATCATAAGAATAATCACCATATTCACTTGGATTGGGGATAATATCTTCGAGATGGGTCCATATCAAATTCTGAGAAGATGTGTTAGTGAGGAGAAGGTTTTTGACATCCTTTTTTCTTGACATGATGGGTGTTGGCTTGTTGGGGCCCGACCCAGGTTCATTGTTAGTTAGCCAAACAAATCCCTACACTACTAGCCCTTTAGGCATCAACCCGAGGAGCGCGGACTGAAGTCTCACCTGAAGCAATATGGGGGGATGCTGGAACCAAGTTTCCACACCCTTGAGATGCATGTGATGTCGTTCTATTCTAGCTATACCTGCCTTATAGTAGGTTGCTTAACCCTCTGTTCCACCTTATAGCACCTTCGTGAAAGGGTACAAACGTCTTCTACACAGCCCTAATCTAGGGCTAAATTCCTTTCGCGCTGCTAGGGTAGCAAAATGCGATATCTTCCTAACTAGGCTAAGTGTTTTATTATCAGATCTTAGTTAGTTCCACGTAAACAGATGTTCCTACTTGCGGCCACAATTACATACATTCGTGCATCATATAATAATTATAAGTGAAATTTATACCCAATATAATAGATGTATAAATAGGAAATAAAGACATAGAAATTGTACAATATTTTCTCTTTATTGATAATTCCAAATGATTACAAACTCAACCCACTTTGCGCACTTAGCTGTAGGGGTCTGTGCACTCAGCTGCAGACTTCTAGGCCTCTGCGCACTCAGCTACAGAGCGTCTACCTATGCTACAACCCAAAAATTAGACTTCTACTTAGAACTATCTCTCATACATCATTACATAATCTTATTGATCTCCCTTGATTCCTTAACTACTTAGAGCTTAGCTCTATTTATGCAATCCCATGGTTCGTGGACCATGGGTAGATCTTCTATGGCCGACATTACATTTTCAAAATAAGGGTGGACAATCCTATGACTCTTTAACAACTACTCGCTCTGCGACCACAAACTACGGAGTCTTTACATTTGGATTACAAAATTGGACCAAAATATAGCCTTTAAGCCCCAAAACTTCCCTTGGGGGCTCCTGCGCCCAACAAGCCACCAACACAAACATTGTGGCTCGCCCTCGAGTCACTCTGCAGGTGCGGAGATCTTAGTGCGAAGACCTCCCAGCTTTGTTTGGATCACCGTAACATCAACAACACACTGAGCGGTTGCCTGCTAGACTTCTTCCACTCACTGTTCGGTGACTATTGCTGAACTGCTACTTTGAATCTTCTACTGAGCTGCCTCTAGTTTTGCGATCTTCCCTTCAATGGAGGTTGTGATCGTGTAAGCCTCCTCTATCCATGGCTGTAGGCGCGCTTTTAGGATTGCTTCCTTATGCTGAGCGGCATACACCTATTCCTTGAGCCCCTTTGCCTCCTACATTCGTGCAAGCCTCTGCGTAAGGGAAGTCGTCTGCGCGATTCCTTTTACCTCATCATAGCTCTATTGTAGCTCACGCACCTCTATCTCTAGGCACTCTACATTTGGGTCCTCCTGCAGGGTGGTTAGGAAGTCAAATGACTATTCAAATAGCTGCATGCAGTCTGTCGCTGCATTGTCAACCGCCATTGTTGTTGTTGTAACAACGGTGGTTCATTGTTCCCTAATTTCTGGAGGAGTTTAAGGCTGAACCTTCAACTATAGTTCTGCGATCTGTAGGTTTAACTCCAACTAAACCATGGCCATCTGTGCTCAAGCGTCACGCACCCCCGTGGCCAATTTGCTGACGCACACCTCCACCAGTTCTTCTTCCTGGATGTCCAACTCAGGGACCATCTAGCAGGCTTCCTCTACTACCTGCATAATTTGTCTCTTTTGGTCCATAACCTCATTGCGCTGCAGGCCCAACTATTCAATGTTGATGCACTGCTCACTCGTCACCTGTAGAGCACGACTCTCCCAAGCCCTGAGTTCCGCAGTGACTCCATCCTGTAAGAGGTAGAGCGTTTGCCATGGGAGTGCAACCATGTTCAATCCTACCTCTTTCAAACTGCTAATCATGGGCCTGTCGGCCTCCATCTCTGTAGTAAGTGCCCCATCTGGTAGCACTATTGTTTTGGTCAGCCTTGTTCACAACATCTGCTCAGTAGCTAAAGTGCTGATCGCGAGACTGGTGGACACTATGCTAGCCTATGGAGTGCAGACCTGCAACCCCTACAACTATGTCTTGAGAGCCACCAATACCAACTGTTGTTGCTCTTTGAACTATTGGAGGGTCTCCATGGTAACATCACTCACCATTTCTCTGATATCATGCAAATCCCCATCAGTGAGGGTGATTGGGTCAAATGATGTCTTTGATGCCTTTGTTTTCTTTCACAGCACTGCCTGCTCTCACAGTCGCGGATGCTTGAGTTGGCTGGATGTCATTTGCGGGTCCACGCCACCTTGTTCAGTCTTTATTTCTACCTCAATGCCTAGCAAAGGTGACTTCTGTCCTTCATGCTTTTCTCCTCCTACTTTCTGTTGCTCTGCCAATTTCACGGCATCACGCACTACCTCGGCCTTAGCCACTGCTTCCTCCCTTTTGCACTTCTCCGCTAACTGTGACATTCAGAGCTTTGTCTCTTCCTTCTTGAGCTGTGCTGCAGACTTATCTATTTCCACTATGGATCTTGCTAGAGCGCACCAATCCAGTGGCCAAGACTCGATAACTGCTAAGATAACATCATCTGTCGCCAGATATGGGAGGTTACGCCATGTCTTTGTAGGGTCCTTTCATGCCCTGATAAAAACATGGTGGAAATATGCTTTGAAAACTACAAAGCTCTTCAAACTGGTGTATACTGTGGGTGACAACCACTGCTTGTGATTGATCCACATCCTAATATTCATCTCCATTAATACCCAAAATATCTTGCTTTCTCTTATCTGTTGTGCGTCCTTGGTCACCCATAGTGAAGCATACTTCGCTGCCTCTGGAAGGTCCAGCATGACCGAAGGGAATTGTCTATCTTCGAGCAGCTCTCATGTCACCAGTACGATTGACAACATGAGCCACACGTAGTGAAACGTTTTTCCTTTCTCATGTGCCTCACGATATTTTGCAAGGAACTCGCTGCATAAATAGTTCACCCAGTTGAACTGGACTCGTTCTGCACATTGGGCCACTAATGCAATCATAGGACTGGGCACCTCATCCGCGTGGCACTTTTGCATCAGTTTTCTTGCTAGTATTTGTGTCGTGACCTTGACTATGGGGTTGTTAGTGCTTGAGATGGAATATCCTCGCTTCTTTTTCTCGAACTTGAACTTCTTCTTCATCGCTTTTGCGAGGGCCAAATTTCCACCTTTTCCTTCTGAAATATTGGCTAGATCCTCCCTTGAGTAAGGAAGCTATGTGATTCAATGAATCAAGTGATTTTTGATGGGAATAGGCTCCTCTAGCCACAAACACCTATCATGCAACAAGTAGAGTAGCTACCTAATGACGAAGACAGTCACTAGGGCATGGTGGTAATGTAGCACCCAGAGCAAGTTTAGCAACCCGGCTTTCTCTACACCCCTGAGCCATTTGCATGGCTCCAATTCAATCATTCCAGTCGTCCCGTCAATTCGTTAGTGCATTAGCTG
The DNA here is from genome assembly GCA_031772625.1 of Pinus tabuliformis. Classification (NCBI taxonomy): domain Eukaryota; kingdom Viridiplantae; phylum Streptophyta; class Pinopsida; order Pinales; family Pinaceae; genus Pinus; species Pinus tabuliformis. The sequence goes on along the minus strand of CM062819.1, from coordinate 253,662,847 downwards.
CTTAGTCACTAAAAGTGGGAATTTCTCATGATCTGCAAGGTCCCGATATTCAAACTTCAGTACAAGAACTCTCACTAAATGTGATCCCTCAAGAACAATATCATCAGGGAGCAACGGAGCTTGCAGAGAGCTCTCGATCTCATATATGTCCTTCGGTACTTTGGCTTTGCCCTTGCGCAGAGGAACATATTCTGGCAGCTTGGTAATAAGGTCCATACCCCAGGTTTCAACTTCCATTTCTTCGTCCTCGTCCTCGACCAGGATTTCTTTAGATTCCTCCTCCTCAGCCTCCAGATTAACGGTCTTCCACTTTTCCTGTAGGGTGAGCTTAGTCCTCTGTGGGTTTCTTGGTGAGACATGCACCAGCATCATAGACTGCTTATCCTTCTTAGGTCTCCATGTTCTAGGTGATTTAGGGACCTCAACGATTATTCTAGCATTCTGTGGGGCTTCTTGCTCCACAATTTCCTACGCGACTTCTTCTGTTGTCACTAGTCCTGTGTCCATGGCTTTTGTGGGTGCTAACATAGTGTTATGCAACAATTCTTGCAGTGTTTCTGGTAGTTTCTCAAACAATGAATTTGCTTTTAGAGTCTTGAATAGGTCTCAGTTCATGTATGCTTGAGCGTGCAAAAACTCAGTTCTCAAAATTCCAAGTGTTTTTCGCTAGACAACCACTTGTAATTTATAGGGCCTTTTGAATTCAAATTCGACCGTTCCCCCACATTCGGACCATTAATGCTAGATTGGTGGAGGATTTTAAAGAATATAACCAATAAATATCACCTTAAATGCCTACCGCCTGCTCCATTTGGCATCAAACCGACCATCAAATTGTGAATAATGACTTTAACGGTCACTTTCCAGAGGACCTGCATGCTAGCGCAACTGTGTTCACACTATCGCGGACCATGTGGCACTTTGCTACATCACACAGTCTTGAAAACACACATGTTATAGACATTTTTGTGCCTAACAGCATGAAGCATGAAATGTCAATAATCTAAGGGATCCAAAGTCCCTAAACATGTTGGTCTTACCCCTAGAGGAAAAAGGTCAGCAAACCACAGCACTGAAAATCAGTTCTCCACCTGAAAATACTCAAAAACAAGTTATTTCTGGATTATTTCAGCTTCTCCACTGAGCATCTGCGCTGAATGTCAACTGCTCCACTCTGTACCTACACTGAATGTCAAAATCAATGAAGGCTACCTGCGCTGGGCGAGATTGGCCAAGTGGCACAGTCATTCTGCAAGGTGTCAAATGCCCAGGAAGCTTCCAAAATGACACTTGGATCAGGGAATTCGCCTTGTGATGAGTAAGAGGATCTAGATCTCCAAGTGGAAGCAAGAGACTCCATGTGGACTCAAGAACTGAAGATTAACTGAAGTAGGAGAGGACACTAGTCAGCTTCATGTCAGTCTCAAGCTGACTCATGCTTTCTCCAAAACTTCTATATATAGAGCTCTCTCATGAGGTCTATAAGGGCTAGAATTTTGTGCAAGTAAGGAAGTGCTGTTGGTTTGAGTATAGAACTATTGGGTGATTTGATTGAAGGAGGTGAAGAGGAGATTTCTTTCTGCTGGGAGGTGTTGCTGGATTGGGCCTATTATGGTTGTAACACTCTCAGAACTTTACTTCTTCCATTAATAAAGTATTTGAGGTTCTTCTATATGAATGTGTCTCTGTGACGTATTGATGCTTGTATATTTGATTTATTCTAATCCTTGAATCAATTATGGATGTATGCTTCTTGTAGTTTCCTTTTCTTGTGCTTTTACATGATCTTTGTGTAGCTGGGCCGGTGAAAGAGCAAGGAGCTAGGAGCAAGCAGCAAAGAGGGAAGATTGGATCAACCATTAGCGGAAGATAACGGTTAGTGGATCCCCTTTCTCTTCTCTCTCTCATCTCATAAAGAAGTAATCTTGAATAGCTTTGTATTCAGTTGTTGCTGAGGTACTATCACCCTTAGAGTGGGATAGGGTCATTCTGTATTGGATACTTTTCCCAACAACAAATTGGCGACTCCGCTGGGGATCGTATCTTGTTGGTTGTTTGTGTTTTTGCTATTCATTTCATAAACAAGGGGAGTACCGAATCGAACTGTATTTGGATTTTTCAAATACAAAGTAGAGGGCAGCTGCTCTAGCCCAGTTTCTGGGCAATTTTATGATTTGAAGAGCTGATCCACAAGGACTCTAATAAGCTCTTAGTGATAGCTTTTCATCCTCCTTTCCATCCCTTAGTGTGTCCTTGACTGATAGCTTCTGATTTGAGCAAAAACTGTGAATTTTTTAGCAAACTGTGACCCGGAAACCAAGAGAAATGAAAGTTTCGTTCTTCAGTGCAGGCTGTAGAAAGGCTGTCTGCATTTCAGCGCAGTTCCCAAAGGGGCTACCTGCGCTGAAGGTCAAACAGACAGTGTCCCACCTCCGCTGGACCAGTCTTGCCTTGTGCTACTGGGGTTTCCTGCTATTTCTTGCCCTGTTTTCACTCTTGTTTTGCTGCCTGTTACCAGTCAATGTGCCTATCTGAAACCAACTTTCCTTGTCACTATTCCGCCTCGGTTGTATAAAGAAACTGTGTTTGTTCTTTGTGTATTTCTTGTGCATTTAGAGTTTCCCATAACGAAAGTGAACTAGTCTTGCTGTGGCCTCTTAGATCTAGACCTGTCATTAAGTGTCGTTTTGATCTTAAGAGTTAGTTTATTTGTTGTTCATAGCTGATTGAGCTTTTGCTTTCGTCATATGGTTTGAATTTATATATTTCTAGTGTCGAAACAAGTAAATCTTAAGGTGTCTTTTGATTTTGGACAAGCTTGTTTGCTTTCACTTGAAATTGAATTCAAAGTTATACAACAGCTTTCTTTTTGTATTGCACCGACATTAAGAAAGAGAAAAGAAATACTTGCATTGTGCATGTACATTATGACAGTTTGCATGTTGATTTAGGAAAAAATGCATTAGTGTGTGCTCTATGATCTGTGTGAAAAGGTGTTATCTTTCTTTTCCCTCAGTAGTTAAGATTTTCAAAGTTGAAAGATTGAAAAGCTTTCTTATCATCTTAGACTGCATTTAGGAGTGTTATCATACATCTCGTGGTGATCCATAAAGGCAAACTGCTAAACAAGATCAACCTTAAAATAAATTGAATTTACATAACAACGCATTGAAACATAATGCAAACACATAGAGGTCTAAGCTAGAGACGTGTTTTGGCGTCGTTAAACGTGATATCTTAGCGTTGAGTGGTTGGGTGATTCCTCCACGGTGAAGTGATAAGTATCAATACGGACTTGTGCTCCCACGTACCATCGCGTATATATTGGGAGACCCCTGTCCTTCGTTGGTTGAAAACACAGTTGGCCCGCTCAAGTTGTCAGCTGAAGCGTCATTCATTGAAAATGAACCTACTGAATCCAGACCAGACGAAAGTCTAAAGGTCGATACAACAATTGACCCGGTTCTTCCTTCAGAGGTTTCATCCTCAAATGACACCGTCATTGAAGATTCATCTTCAAATGACACCCTAACTGAAGAGAATAAGGATGACACCATCCAGATTCTTTTCATCAACACAGATTCTGATGAGCATCAGGGCAATGCGCCCATTCCTTTATCGTAGGAAGGAACATCGTCAGGATCGTATCCGGCCGTGTATTCGGTCCCACCACCAAGCAACCTGGTTGTGTCCTTTGATTGGAACCAACTAGGCAGACCCCGGTTGCCAGCCAGTATACCATTCAGAATCATAGTCCAAATTTATAGAACGGTGATGGCTGGGACTATCATTGATGAAGGGGCATCTGTGAGTATCCTTTCCTCTGTTGCTTGGAAAGCACTGGGTTCCCCGACGCTTTTGCCTGAGATAAGAACCAGTCGACCATTAGGGATCCTCCCCAATGTGCCTGTTACATTGAAAGGGAAGACCGTTCAAATGAACGTGATGGTCGTTCAAGGACCCTTGGATTATAACCTACTCCTTAGATGTGACTATATATATTGCATGGGAGCTATAGTCTCCTCACTCTTTAGAGTAATGTGTTTTCCACATGAAGGAAGGGTGGTCAAGCTCGTAGACCAACTTTCATTTCCGGGATCACGCATCGCAAATAGTCAAATACCAACCCTGAATGGTCTATTTACTCAAGAAATGTCTCCACCCCCAGTCCTCCTTCCCGATGAGTGCGAGTGATTCAGAAAGATGGGACTGGAACCCAGGGGGCATGCATCCTGGTCTGCTTCGGGAAGAGGAAACCCTGGGTATAAGGTAGAATTTCCGCGAGAGAATATGACTAGTCCGTACCCCGTCCGTGGTTGGAAGAGGGGTTGTTCTAGAATAGGATTCTTTTGTTAAGGTCACGTGTCTGACAAAGGTCATTCACCATTGTCTACTATGGGAGGCAGTGCCGAGGAAGTGTTCAGTTTGAAAGATTAACAGAACAATCTTTGGGTAACCAGAAAGAGGTAAGCCTCACCCTTTAAAGAAAATGTTTTATCGGATAAGTAGGGGCAGCCTTGAAATTGTACTTTATACCTGGGGGCATGCAAACCTTTTGGAGTGCAAGCTAAGAGCGGTTGTTTATCTGTTTTTGGGATTAGCCGTTTCCGAGCTTGCATAAAGAAAGGATGAATAGGAGCATAGCTTTGGTAAGACGCAAGCTCTATAAAAGATGGGATATTTTAGGAGACGTTCTTATCTTATGACTGGTATTTCGAGCATTTTTAGCATAGAGTTCATGCTTGTTAAAAAATAAACGCAAGATCTGAGCAGTTTTAACGCAGAATTCATGCTCGTTAAAAAATAAACATAAGCATTGAGCAGTGTTTTGGCGCATTCAAGCTCATTAAAAAATGAACCCATCTCGGTAAATAACCATTGTGATCGTAAATTTATTAGCCATAAAAAGCCTTGGTCGTGTTTGCACCCGCCATCTCCATTCCACTTGGCCGATCGTTCATTCCCATATGATTGTTTACCCATTTTGAGGAACAGTTGCGAAGAGTGATTTCACTTAGCCATCCTTGTGACACTGCCATGATTGGAAATTTCCAACCTGTACCTGGAATCTGCTGCTATCCCTGTTTATCACTCGTTCCTCAAAAGACGAGTCTTCTTTGAGCTCTTTTCATCTGACTCGTAAAATATGAAAAGTTTGCCGAGTTTTGGCCTTCCAGCTCGTTAAAAGGACCGGAAGAGCTATCCCTCCTCTAGATTTTAATCTTTTTGGACCTGAGGGATTATTGCACAAAAAGGTCGAGCGCTTGTTTTATTCGGCTCGTTAAAATTATCGAAAATTCATCCCTTCTGTATTGTTTTATACTTTTTCGGACTTAAGGGATTAGATGACGAAAAAGGAATTTTGGAGTTAACTTTCTGTACCTTTTCAGACTCTCTAAAAATGAAAAGGACCGAGTTTTCCTTGTTGTTAGACTCGTTAAAATGATTAAATAGCGACAAACTTGTCTTTAGACGAGAACGAGTTTCACTATCGCTAGGCTCGTTAAAACATAGCGATGGGCTTGCCTGAAGGGCAGGTTATAGAACAAGCATATGTTATCCTCCTCAAGCTTGACAAAAATAAAGAGGTACTGGTCAGAAATGAGTGGGGAAAAATTGGGAGAACCTCAAAGCTTTAATGGTAGCAAGTCGCTCTTGAACATGACACTTTGTCCTCCATATCACATCGGGTTGGGTTGTTTCATTCACCTGTCTCATCACCATGGTCTTCGCCAAACCATCCATATTTGGGGTAATGCTATCGATCCATCACATAAGTGTCGTTATATGTTCAAGAGATGTGTTCAGAAAGAGTCAACCATGTCCCATCCACTGCCATACATTATCCTTCATCCACCCATGATCGCCACCCTGAATCATATCTCACAGATTGTTTTCACCTCCACTAAAATCATTAGCTTTGTTCCATGTCACTGATGTGGGATTCATTAAGGCCCTCCTTTGACGGATCGCTTCTTGTCGACTTCAGCTCATTATCCAAGAAGTTGATCTAGGAACAACCCCCCCAGTACTTTGAAGCTTGCATACCTCAATGGCAAGTTTCTCACTTTCGGCGACAGGTATACATTAATGACCTTCGACCAGAAGATTTTGCGTGGTGTTCAATGCCAAGTCCTTTATTCACACCACGTGAATTGTACTGCAGTACCTTGAGGGTCATTGTCATTATTGATGATTCCTCTCGCGCTTGTTAACGGTTTACATTATCGACCGGTAATCAAGCAATGTCTTTCCATGTTCGACTTCAGCGCAATTCTCACATGGATCGACTTGTACTTAGAGTGAAGATCGAACGAGTTTTGAAGACCCCGGATCTAGTTTCATCCATCCGTGCTGCGATATATATTCAGGAAATATAAAGACATTTGTTATGTACATCATTGCAGCAGATGATCATCCTACTCAAAGGATGATAATTTCGACAGAGAATTATCAGTCTACCATCAGACGATCGTCTGTTCTATGTACCAAAATGAATTTATAAAGCTGAGCATGGGAATGCCCGCCTCAGCTAGATCATGAAAGCAGAATGAAAATTAATGTATTGTATTGTATTTTATTACAGGGCACCTCTCAGAGATTGAATGAACTTCGGATCCTCCTGATAAAGCATTTCACCCGATAAACGACCTCATACTTTAAGGGGCAACTGTTATAGACATTTTTGTGCCTAACAGCATGAAGCATGAAATGTCAATAATCTGAGGGATCCAAAGTCCCTAAACATGTTGTTCTTACCCCTAGAGGAAAAAGGTCAGCAAACCACAGCACTGAAAATCAGTTCTCCACCTAAAAATACTAAAAAACAAGCTATTTCTGGATCATGTCAGCTGCTCCACTGAGCATCTACGCTGAATTTCAACTGCTCCACTCTGTACCTGCGCTGAATGTCAAAATCAATGAAGGCTACCTGCGCTGGGCGAGATTGGCCAAGTGGCACAGTCATTCTGCAAGGTGTCAAATGCCCAGGAAGCTTCCAAAATGACACTTGGATCAGGGAATTCGCCTTGTGATGAGTAAGAGGATCTAGATCTCCAAGTGGAAGCAAGAGACTCCAAGTGGACTCAAGAACTGAAGATTAACTGAAGTAGGAGAGGACACTAGTCAGCTTCATGTCAGTCTCAAGCTGACTCATGCTTTCTCCAAAACTTCTATATATAGAGCTCTCTCATGAGGTCTATAAGGGCTGGAATTTTGTGCAAGTAAGGAAGTGCTATTGGTTTGAGTATAGAACTATTGGGTGATTTGCTTGAAGGAGGTGAAGAGGAGATTTCTTTCTACTGGGAGGTGTTGCTGGATTGGGCCTATTATGGTTGTAACACTCTCAGAACTTTACTTCTTCCATTGATAAAGTATTTGAGGTTCTTCTATATGCATGTGTCTCTGTGACGTATTGATGCTTGTATATTTGATTTATTCTAATCCTTGAATCAATTATGGATGTATGCTTCTTGTAGTTTCCTTTTCTTGTGCTTTTACAGGATCTTTGTGTAGCTGGGCCGGTGAAAGAGCAAGGAGCTAGGAGCAAGCAGCAAAGAGGGAAGATTGGATCAACCATTAGCGGAAGATAACGGTTAGTGGATCCCCTTTCTCTTCTCTCTCTCATCTCATAAAGAAGTAATCTTGAATAGCCTTGTATTCAGTTGTTGCTGAGGTACTATCACCCTTAGAGTGGGATAGGTTCATTCCGTATTGGATACTTTTCCCAACAACAACACAGCTCTCCAAACCGGGCAGTGTAGTTTATAGTCCTACACCTCCTTTCAGCTGCGAGCACTAAGACTGTGTTGCTGTCAGCTAGTCAGATGGTCGGGCCACCTGTGTATGGCTTAAAATGACTTCCATTCACTTTTGCTAGGAAGGGATCTCCATTCAGCTTAACCAACTGGACTACGCCACCATCGGTAATCTCCTTAATAACATAGGGCCCCGACCGATGCATTCTGAATTTCCCTAGAAATTTATCAAACTTATTGTCATACAATAACACCAATTCATTCACCTTAAAGGTGTGCAAATTAATATGTTGGTCACGCCATGGCTTTTGGCATTGCTTTTGGACCTACTGGTGGAATCTAGACAAACATCTCTCTTCTTCGAGTTCCTACAACTGCCCGAGCGTTTCTTCCAAGGCTCCACGATCCGTCATACCTATGAGCGCTACTATGTGTAGACTAGGCATGATGTATTTCATAGGAATCACTGCTTCAACCCCGTATATGAGCCTAAAGGTTGTCTATCTTGTTAACTTCTTACACGTCGTCCGATAAGCCCATAATACTACAGGTATATGTAGGTCCCAATCACATCACTGGGCATTGCATACCTTGGTCAGTGCATTTTCAAGCACTTTGTTGAATGCCTCCACTATCTCGTTAGCATGTGGGTGATAAAGTGTGCTATTTTGACTATACACCTAAAATTGCTCCATTAGTGCACTGATTGTCTCATTCAGGAAGTGTGTACCACGATCACTCATCAAGATCTTTGGGCATCCAAATCATGTCATTACGTGTTCAAATAGAAACTTTGCGGCAGTTGTGCCCGTGAAATCCTTCACCAATTGTGCTTCTGCCCAACGAGTCAAATAATCCATTGCAGTGATAATGTGCCTCGCACCTGTCTTTCCTTGTGGCTGAATCGGTCCTACAAAATCTACTGCCCACTTCTCAAAAGGATGCAATGTCATTTGGGGATTCAAAGGCATTTCATCTCTCCATGATGGTCTTCCTGTTCTTTGACATATGTCACACACCTTACAATATTATTTTGAATCCTGATGAAGGGTTGGCCACCACAACCCTATGCGTAGAATCTTCTACGCAGTTTCTCTTCCTTAATAATGTCCTCCCAAAGTGACCCCTTGAGCATTCACGAGGATACTGCTTTGTTCAAATTCAGGTACATACCTTCAACGTATTTCATCATTCCCCATTTTGTATAGATGCCCAGCAATGACAGAGAAGTCTACCGCGCACACCACTAATTCCTTCTTTGGCTAGACAAAGTTGCCTTCTGGCACAGTTCCAGTTGTTAGGAAGTGTATTATATCCCTCAAATGTCCACCAGCAACGCACACAGGAAAGAGTTGCACGTCATGTAATCCTTCCTCCAAATTAGTAGGTTCCTCCCCTATCTCAATGCGTGATAGGTGGTTAGGTCCCACGTTAAATCATCCAGGCTTCACCACAACTTCAAAATCACACTCTTGGAACAATAAGAGCCATTTATAGATGCGCCCCCCCAACACAGGCTTATTGACCAAGTACATCAACGTGGACTATAGGTGCACTTGCCCCATTTGGGGCTTTTCTCCATAGGCTTGCATCCATTTCGCCAGATGTGTGCGCGGATCATTCTGCCCATCGTACTTGTCTGTCAGTTGCATCTTAGGCTTCCCAAATCATGTTCACATCATTTTCCTACATTCGCGCTAATCATCAAAACTCCACTTGTGCGTACCCCACCATCTTGTGAGTGTAGTACGCAGTGCCCAGTCCAAGGCTTGGAAGCATTTCTTTTCTCGCACCTCACTTCAAAATGCATCCAAAAAGATATCTACCTCATTTAGTCCATTATAAGAAAGAATATTTCTTACCCCTGACGACACAGAACACAACGACCTGATCATCATATTGCAATTCAGTGTAGTTACTTCATGTAACTGTATCTGTTAATGTTCTATTTCCTCATCAAAATCTGAGGTGTAGGAGTTCTCGCGCTCCCATGTAATCCACCCATTCGCGGTGGGATTTACCCAGTCTAGGTCTTCACTATTATCTTATAGATGCAGTCCAAGTCATCATCACTCTCATAATCGTGGATCGGCTCTGTTTAATGTGATCCTTCAGCAGGATCTAGGGGTATTGTTACGTGCAGTGATTTATTCTCAAAAATCATTTTTCGCTTCTTCAGATTGATTACCCCGTTCATATCAATAGCCCAGTCAATTCCCAATAGCGCAGTGTAGGGATTCTTGTCATCAGCAATCTCTATTACTTCAAAATCTACTAGTGCACTCGCTCCCTCAACATCCATGGTCACTCCCTACAGCCGCCCCATGGGTATTATTTTCTACTGATTCACCATCCTTAACTGAATTGGAGACCATTACAATGCATGTCTCCCCATTCGCTCCCATGTTTTCTTTGGTAAAACGTTCACATTTGATCTCAAATCCAAAATGAGTTGATCCATTTCGTATTCTCAGATCTACGCGGTGAGTCTCATTTCATGCCCCATTTTATGCTTTTTGATCTTATTGACTATGTACGGTTCACCTGGTACAGTCCCAACACATCTATTGATAAGTTCCTCTAACCCTTTCACAACCTTACTATCGTGCAGTAATTTCATACAGGTTTC